>LVYW01000007.1:876726-1249179 GCA_001630435.1 Sporothrix globosa | reverse complement strand
TTTTTTTTTTTTTTTTTTTTTTTTTTTTTTTTTTTGTCGCTGTCCCTCACCTTCCCTCTCATATCCTCCCATATCCTCTCGTCTCTCATATTGATGCTCACGAATGCCGTGGACAATACCTACAGTGTGCATACCAATGCAATTCATGCCTATGATATCAAATGCTCTCGTGCCTGTGTTAAGGTCCTGGTTTTTCTTTTCTCCATGTTGGCTGCCTAGGTTATTACCTTGGTTCTTGTCCATATCCGCACGCCTAATCCTTCTTCTCTTCCTTCTTGCCATACAGCGTTAGGTTTTTTGGTGCTTGTGCGGTGTGCATACAGGAAGGGATCAACATGCTCTTTGGCCAAAAGTCAACAAACCTCTGCACATCTTTATGCACTCCTCCTTCCAAGAGCCACGCAAATCGTACAATAAAACAAGTAAAATATCAGAGAAATACCCCGCAAGACATGTCAAAACCAAGGCCATGATCCAAGTTTTGCCTTTTTCTCAGTTCCTCAATCTGGCTTTGTGATGCCACACCGCCATACAACATACGTTGCCATGTTTTCTACTAGGCATGCGCTTTTTTCGTAGTCTTTCATTACCCTAGGACACACGGATGCTCAGACTTACCAATGCCCAGACTTGAGATTGTACGCCGAGGCTTTTTGCCATGCTCCCATGCTCCCCCATGCTCCTTTGGTCCAAAGCTCCCTTTCCCCTTCCAGATTCATCGACGGTAATCTTCCTACTTCTTTTTAGCTCCCCTGGTCTGATTGTTGGGCCCTCTTCTGTTGTACGGAATAGGTGTACTTTGTTCGGGACGCGGTCTCTTGTCACGGTTTATTATTTTCCTTTTATTTAGAACGCAGATCCCTTCTTCTTTCTCTTTCAGCTCGTCGTTTCCTTTTTCTTTTCTTCTCCGTCCCTCTCTCAACGATTCTATTTTTCTTTTCAAGGACACTTCTTCCGGACAACATTTAACATCATCCAACTACACTCGCATTCGCTTTTGTTTTTCAACCAGTCTTTACATCTTCTCAGCTTCTAATTCAACGGCTTCAATCCTGTGAGTGACTTCCACCTGCATCTGCAAGACAACAACTCCAACAAGGCTTCTTTTCTCCCTCCACGTCTCGCACGGCCCATCCATGCTGCATCCCTTTCGTGCATGACCTTACAAAACAAAAATACTGGCCAGTGTTGGGTTGCATTGCCAACGAGCAGCAAACCCACGTTGTGCTCGTCCAATAAACCGGGTCGCTTCCTCTGACCCTTTGGTTCTCTTTCTCTTCCCGTGGAACTGGCGACAACTCTCCCCGTACCGAAGAGATACGGGGTCTGCATAAAAGACAAGGCCCTGTTCACTCCCCCCCGTCCCTCGTGGCAATTTGATTTTTTTCTGTGTCTCCCTTTTCTCACTTCTCAGGGCATCATTCCTGGTTCCTTTTTTTTTTCCTTCTTTCTCGTCGTCACACACCATCACCCGGATATCTAACTCTTCTCCCGCCTCTCCAGAAAAATGTCGCCCTCCACACCCTCCGTCAACTCCAAGACCGGTGGCGGCAACGACCTCGAGGCCCAGGTCACCATCTCGCCCCGTGACCAGCCTGGCCTGCCCTTTGTCCCGCGCAACTTGGCCAACCCGGCGCCTCTGGGCCTGACAGCTTTTGCTACCAGCATCTTCCTGCTGTCCCTCATGAACCTGCGCCCCCGCGGCGTTGCCGAGCCCAACATTATCATCAGCACCATGATCTTCTTTGGTGGTCTGTGCCAGTACATTGCCGGCATCATGGAGTTCGTCACCGGCAACACCTTTGGTGCCACGGTCTTCTCGTCGTTCGCCGGCTTCAACGTCGCCTATGCCCTGATTTTCATCCCCGGCACGGGCATCTTGGCTGCCTACATGGACCCCACCACCGGCGAGCCGCTGCCCGACCTTCCGCAGGCCATCTCCATGTTTGTCTGGGCCTGGCTCATTGTCTGCGTCATCTTCACTGTGGCCGCGACGCGTGCCTCGTGGACGCTGCTGTTGCTGCTCGTCTTTGTCGACCTGACGCTCCTCTTCATTGCCACGAGCTACATGGTCAACAATGCCGGCCTGCTGAAGGCCTCTTCTGCCACCGGTTTCATCTCTGCCTTCCTCGCCTGTAAGTTCATCCTCCTCGCCCCCCGAACGATAAGTAAACGTATATCTTTTGTGTTCTTCCTCTTGCTAACTCGCCAGACTATGCCGGTGCTGCTGGTCTCTGGGGCAATGGTGGCACTGCTATCAACCTGCCCGTCGGTTCGCTCATCCCCAAGCGGGACTAAACGCATGGCCTTATGGAACGGTACGTGAAGACCTCTACGGCCTGGTGTTCAAATCCCAGTGTTGCTATAAGCGGACATTCGGTTTTCTTGGTTTCTGGTTATAAAGAGTTCAGTATACCTGTGTCCTCTTTGCATCTTCCTGTGGTTTGTTTAGGTGGTTGCACGACTTTTGAAAAATGTACGCCTCATTTTTAATATATATACTTTTTTCTGCTTCCATGTCAATAGCTCAAATATACCACATATTTGCTCAGTCTTTTCCAATGGTTTTGCATCCAATGCTGTGTCCAATGTTGCCCCTATCTATCCTTTATTCAAAATTCAATGCTGTTACAAACCAATGATGCCTGCGCCGGGCACGTCGTAAATGCAGTGTCATGTCGATCCTCGTTTCCGAGATATTCATACGGAGCATGTCGTACGCGTCGTCGTACTGTGGATTCCGTCTTTTGTTTCATCCCAGTTTCTCGGTTGACCCGCTCGCCAGGGTCCATCGCACGGTCAAAGTTCCTTCATCCCGCTCCCGGTGCTCCGCGCCATACCATCGTTTTGCATTCATTTTTTTGTCATCTTTTTTTGGCGCAACGTTGATTTCGACGGCAAGATGCTCAGTACTGCTAAAGAAAGGATAATAGGGTAATTGGCGTCTGTACCATACGATAACCAAAGTATGGACTATTTGCGCCTCTTAACTCAGAAGCTCTTTGATGTCCTCGACCCGTTGCAGTTTCTTCTCCTCATCCGTCATCATGCCCAGCGAGGTGGCGCTGTTTGGTTAGTAGCTGTCTTTTCAAAAGGAGACCTCGTTCAGTCTGTCAGGCACCACGAAAACTTACATGAATTTCTTCCGGTCCTGGATCTTAAGCATCTTCTCCTCGACGCTGCCCTGCACAATGAACCGGTACACCTTGACCTCCTCATCCTGGCCCATGCGGTGCACTCGGTCAATGGCCTGTGCCTCCACCGAGAAACTCCACCACGGGTCCATCATGTACACGCGCTTGGCCGTCGTCAGGTTGAGGCCGACGCCGCCGGCCCGCAGACTCAACAACAAGACGGTAAACTTGTTGGACTGGCGAAACTCGTCGAGAACGGCCGTGCGCGCCTTCTGGGCCATGGTGCCGTCCAACCTCAGAAACTTCATGTTGGAGCGCTGCAGGGCGGGCTCAATCAGCGACATAAATGACGTAAACTGGCTAAATACGACCGACTTGATGGTGGGACGCTCGCGGCGCAGGTCGCGCAGGTGCTGGATCAGGCGCACCACTTTGGCGGACGACTCGCTGACATCGACGCGCAGCAAGCTGATCCGTGGCGGCTGCCCGGCGACGGTGTCCGGATCGTCGTCGTGGCGCACAACCTCGAACAGGTCGCGCCGGTTAATGACCTCGCGGCAATGGAAGCAGCGCGGCAGGCGGTGGTGGTCAGTCTCGTGGTCAATGTACTTTAGGAGGCATGCCTTGCAGGCCGAGTGCCAGCAGCCCGTGACAGTCTGCTGGATCATAGGCTCTTCGCTGCAAATCGGGCACTCGTTCACAGCCTCGTCACGGATCTGTCCCAAGACATGGGCACCAAAGGCATTGGCGTCCGTGGGGTCGTCCGTTGTGGCCGTAAAGCGCTCCACAAGCGACTGCAGGTCCATATCGTCCGCAAGACCAGCTGCGGCATCGGCTGCGGCGCCGGCCTCGACCTCATCGGCAACAATGTCCATGTTGCGCACGAGCACGGGGTGGCAGCAGACTTGCCGCAGCCGCAGAACCTGTGCAAAGATGCTCGTAAAGGACTTCATGACGGTGCCGGCCTCGACGTTGGCCGTCAGGGACCGCTTGACGCGCATATAGATGTGATCGTAGATCTCACGCTCCACCTTAGAGAGCTCGACGGGGACAATCTCCATGTGCTTGGTGGGGAGGACGACCAGGGGTTGCCCGTCGGGCGTCTTCATGTCCTTGGTGCGCCGCATGACCAGCGGTTCCAGCACAGTCTGCACAACGTCGAGCGCACGCATAAAGTCTTTGGACTCGAAGGGTACCGTGATGAAGGTGCGCCAGAACGAAAAATTGTTCCAGGGCTCGACACGTAAGAAGCGAATCAGACTAAATAGGTCCTCCAGGCGGTTAACAACAGGCGTGCCGGTCAGGACCCAGCGGTGCTCGGCCAACAACGCGTAGCAGGCCTTGGCAGTCTTGGACTGGCGGTTCTTGATGGTGTGTGCCTCGTCGAGGATGATGCGGAAAAAGTTGAGCGAGAACAGGCCCTGGCCCGGGTGGCCTTCATGGCCGCCGCCCTTGGCCCACATCTGCGTAAATTCGGAGAGGACGGTGCCATAGCTGGTAATGACAACATCGGGCGCGGTAGCCGCTTGGTCTGGCGCACACAGGGCCTGCAGGTTTGCCGACTTGTCACTGCCGTAGTACACCATGGACTTGAGCGTGCCCTCGACGGACGCGTTCTCGGCCTCGCTCTGCCACTGCGCGAGTAACGACATGGGCGCAACAACGAGCGTGGTGCAGGGCGCGTGGACAATGTTAGGCAGCCGGGTGCGGATGCGGCGCAGGCCGCCGACGAGGCTATTAAGCTTGCCATCTGCCTGTTGCCGCTTCTGCTGCTGTGCTTCCATAGCGATAGGCGATTTATGCGAGTGGATGAGACTCAGCATTTGGATCGTCTTGCCCAGACCCATCTCGTCGGCCAGGATGCCACCCAGGCAGTGTTGGTCCTGGGCGGGGAAGTCGAGCGACAAATCACCCGAGTACGGGTTGACGTAGAAGCTGGCTTGGTCAGGAACATGTGGGAGGTCATTGTCGTCCATGTCTTTCAACGGCCATGTGTACTCTTCCCACAGCGGGTGCATGGACTCGCCCCGTTCTTCGACGCTCTCGTCCTTTTCCTTGGACAGCATCCAGTGCAGCGCCTGCTTCTGGTACCTGCGCAGGGTGAGCGCAAAGGTGTCTGGCGGGTCGGCCTCGGGCGTGTTAAAATCAAACGATTGTGCCTTGGCGTACAGTGCATCCAGCTGGTCCTGCTCCAGCTCCTGGCCGTCTTCCGGCTCATCAGAACCCGCTGGGGCTTGACTGGAACCAACGTCTTGGGTCGACCTCAAGCCCTCCTTCTCTCGCTTCTCGGCCATTTCTGCTGCCTGCAACAGATCCTGTCGGCCGCGTTTCGCGGCTGCTTCATTAACACGTGTCGGAAGCAGGTTGACCTCTTGAAACAGCCGCACCAGAGCAAACTGGCGCAGGCGCAGGTCCCGCTCTTCGGCGGTTTCCTTTTCCTCGAAAAGCCCCGTGGTGCGGTTCTCGGCCGGCTTGAGCGGCGTCTGGTCAAACGCCGAGCGCAACATGAACGATCGCAGTTGCAGCACCACCGTGTCATTGGTCCGCAGCCGCTCGGGCGCGTAGACACAGACGCCCTCGAAGCGGCAGATGCGCTGGTCCATCAGTGTCGACACCCAATTGGCGATGTCTTTCGACAAACGGCCAATTTCCTGGCCGCTGGCGCTGGTGAAGCGCACAATAACGTCAACTCGCTTAGCGGCAGCCGAGTTGGCGCGAACGACGACGGAGGCGCCGAGCTTGGAGGCCCTTTGCTTGGTCCCGGCAATGCTGGGCAGCTCGATCTTCTGGCGCTCAATCTTGACGGTGTCACCGTGTTTGAGCAAATTGGCGCCGCTGCGGGTGGCCCAGCCTTCAACGCCGAAGCAGCCAATGTAGCGGCGTTCGGGGATGGCAGAGGGATTGTGCAGAACAGACTTGCGAGGCGATGTCTTGACAGCCGGCTGGTTAGAGATGGAGGGCTTGGACGAGGTTGAGACTGAGGCCGAGGTTGACGCAGATGCCGCCTTGGACCTTACTGCAACACCATTCGTCCGGCTTGCGGCCGCCTGCACCTTGAGCTTGTAAGTCCCGTCAAAGTACATGTTGACGGCACGCTCAATATCACTGCCACAGGACTCTCGAATAACCTGCAAAACGTCCGGGCTGACTTTTTGGCCGATAATGCCCGCGAACAATTCGCTATCAAACGGTACCGGGCCAACAGGCGAGGGCGACGCCGAGAGCGATGGTGAGGAGGGGGTGATCGACAGCCCTGGACGGACGGGTGATGACTGTGCTAGTCGACGAGAGGCAGGTGGCGGCGACGAGGGCTGGGGCCGGGAAGAACTGTTCGTTGGCAACGTTGTGGACTTGACCCCATTGGTCGTCAACGCGGCCGGGGAGGAGGTCGGCTGGGCGGCGGTCTGAGGGGGAGGAAGGGAGGGGATGGCAACGGCATCGTCGAAGAAGCGGCGTTTCGGCTGGGGCAGTCGCTGAGCATTCTCCGTTTCCATTTCATCCAGACGGGCATTGCTGCTCTCGTGATCGGCATCGCCGCCATAGTCGGGCGAGAACCGACGCCGCTTGGAAGGCGGCTCTTGAAATTCGGCAGCATCCATAGTCCGGTTAAGCATGCCCGGTTCCATGTGGTGTCGTTCCGGGGCCGTGTGATGCTGTCCGGTGCCGTGTGGTGCGGCAAATGTTTCTCTGCCGCCGTTTCGTTCGATTCGGGAGGCAACAAAGCTCCTGCTTACGAGCGGTGGCACTAGTAGACGCGGTCTGAAATCTCTTGACGCGTCTTGCCCATTAGTGATCGAAGACGGCTTTAAGTGGTATTGCATGCCCCACTACAGGTCACCTACCACTAAATTCACTATTGAATATGTCGTAATACAGCGCAGTTCGAAAGCAAAAGTCCGACTTGGTTACAAGACAGCAATGCACATCAAAGTAATTCATTACCACGTATCTGCAATTTCTCGTGTCGTAATCATTTACGGCACTTCCTCGCTTGGCTGTCTGGCAGGGGCGTCCTGCTGCTCACTGCCCGCAGCGTTGGCCGCCATCTGCAGGCTCGACAACAGCCGCCGCTCCAACTCCTTGTTTGCATCTTCGCCGTAGATATGATATACAACATCGGCCACCTGTGACGGCCCAATCTCCAGTTGACCACGTGGGCCGACATGCCATATCACCTTGGCACCTGCTGGGATGCCGCCACCGGTCGCACCGGCACCGCGTCCGCCCACAGGACCCCGACCCTCGGCAGTGGCGGGCGCTTCGACCACCCGAAGCAGGTAGCCCTGCCGCACCATGTGCTGGAGTGTGCCGCCGGCTGTGGGTGCGCCGTCTTCTGAAGGGCCACCTCCCCCGCGGCCGTCTTCGTCGTCAATGTGGTCGCCCATGGCAGTTGCAATGGGTTGCAGGAAATCTTCGTCAGCGCGGGCAGGGGCATTGCGTCCGCCATGCACGAGACTCAGCAACTTCTCCAGGTCCTCGTTGGACATTTCGCCACCATTGAGCGTGATGAGGGCGACAACTAATGTACAGAACCCCATGTAGGCAGCGTCAGGCGCGGGCGGGATGGCCGGTTCGACGTTGTCGGTGGCATCGGGGTCGGACAAGATCGGTGTGAAGACGCATTCGTGGTATTCGGCGGGCAGCGTCGAGACGAGCAGATAGCGGTCGACGGCGGCCGATTTGGTCGGCTTGGCTGCCTTTTGTGATTTGAGGGCTGAATATGTTAGAGGCAAAGGTCAAATAAACGATGTAGGGGGAATACATGTGTGTGCATACCCTTCCGACGCTCGCGCATGGTCATCGTCGTCTTCTCGCGCGCGGGCCAGTCCACCATATTCATGCCAAAGATGCCACGCAGCTGTTCCTGTGCAATGGGAAACACCTTGCGAAAGTGCTTTCCCTCGTTTTCGAGGACTACACCGGTCAGCTGGAGCAATCGTGTGCCGGGGTACAATGCAGACTGACCTTGCTCTTTCACGGCCTGTCGCCGGATCGGCAGCCGTCGCGGCTCGCTGGCCAACGCATACCGTGCCAGCTTCTTGGCCAGCAGTTCGTGGTGTAGCCGCTGTCTGTCAACCTGTGTCTGGGTTGCTGTTCCGTTGACAGCAACATCGTCGTCTTCATCGTCATTATCGTCGTCGTCGTCTTCGTCGTTTCGGGCGGTCCGTTGCTGGCGCCGCTCGGCCTCTCGTCGCTTCCTCTGCTTCTCCTTTTGCCGCTGTGCCCGTCGCCGTGCGTTCTGGTCCTCTTCTTCCTCCTCTTCTTCTTCTTCTTCCTCCTCGTCTTCCATCTCTACTTCCTCGTCGTCTTGTCCCTCTGCTTCGTCATCCTCCTCCTCTTCCTCTTCCTCCTCTTCGACTGGCTGGTGGCGGCGGCGGTGCCGTGGAGACTCCTCTTCGTCGTCGTACACCGGACGTCTTCGTACTCGTTGCGATAGTGCTGGCATTCTGGCTACGGGAGAAAAGCCGTGGCGAACGCATAAAAAGTGTTAATTGTTGCTTGAAGTGCCTTACTTGAAAGTTCGTCGACATTCATTTAGGTCGGAGAGTGGGGCACCAACAGGTCCCAAACGCGTGTCTGCCGCCTGCAACGCGCACCGTCAGCCGCTAACACATTTCCACTCCAAGCTGCGCGTGCGATAAAAGAAAGGATCCAGCATAACAAAATTCAAGGGACGTTGCAATTTAAATCCATTCACTCATGAATGTCTCATTTCCCTTTTCTGTCTAATCGATCAAGAGACATAAAATACAGACTATAATATACAATGTACCTCTTTTTGACCATACGCCGTCGCCCGCGAAATCTCGCACAGATAAAATAAGATATACCCATTAAAACAACACAGTACATCCGTGAAAAGGAGCGGGGAACGGTATCCAGGATGCGATTGCTTGCGTGTCCTTCCTTGTCCTTGCTACTTCGGCCGCCCCTATGCAGTCCACGGTAGCGTCAGATTCACTTTGGTCGTCGCGAGGTCCCAGTCAGGGTGCTTCTTCTGGCAGCCAGCCAGCGCCTCGTCCAGCGATAGCACATGCTTGCCAATGTCGGCCGCCGTGTAGGCCACCTTGCGCGCGCTGCTGTAGCTCAGCTCCCCCCTATCGTCGCGCGAGTCGGCGCGCATCTCACGGTTCGGCAGGTGGACCTTCTCGCGGTGTGGCTGAAAGTCGCGGCCGGCGCACCGCTCGCTGCAGTAGACCGTCCCAATACTAAAGGACAGCACGCACTCTCGGCAGAAATAGTACCGCGGCTCTTGACGCGTTGCGCTGGAATCGCCGCTGGGTTTGGCACGCGTGCAGCGGTCGCCAGCGGCGCACGCGTGGTTCGCCGCGAGGTGCGCCGCATAGTCCTCCTTCATGCACTTCGTCGAGCACCACACCGTCTGGTTCTCGCGCAAGCAGTAGTCGACCTCGAGGAAGCAGACTTCGCAAAAGGGGCTCTTTTGTGGATCCGCGGCGTTGCCGCACGTCGCGCATGGCGTGTCGTCCTGCAAAAAGTACGGCACGTCGACGGGCTTCAGCTTCTTGAGTTTTTGCGCCTCGTGTGCCGCTTTTGCCCGCTTCAGCTCTGCCAGCCTCTTCTGGTGCTTCTGAATCTTAGCCGCCCGCGCATCCTCATCCTCGCCTCCATAGACTTCCCGAAGCATGTCACCAAGGCCCTCGTCCAAGCCGACCGTGCCATCCAGCAGCTTCTTCTCGATCGCGCGCACGGCCGGCAGATCCGGCACACCACCCGGGAACAGATTATCGCGGTAGATGGTGCTCTTTTCGTTGCTGTCGGTAGACGTCTGCTGTAGCTTCTTTGTCGCCGTCTGCACATCCGCCACAATGCGCTCACGCTCACCGTTGACCTGGCTGCCCGCCGTGGTCGTCACTGCGCGCAGCAGAACCTCCAACTGTATCGTCGGATCCACCAGCTGGGCATGGAACGCGGCCTTTTCCGCCTTTTCCGCCTCAAGCGAGTCGGCCAGCGTCTGCACCGCAACAGCGTCCCGCAGCTGCCTGCGTAGCCACGCCTGCTTCTGGGCGTTGATCCAGTTGTCGACACTGGAGAGTGGGGCGCGCAGGTTGCGCACGTCGTCGAGGAGCCGACCGACCTCGGCCACAAAGGACGTCTGCTGTGTCGCATACCATTGTGGTTGTGCGGGCGATGCGTAGGTCTGGTAGATCATGGTGAGAAAGTCGTTGTAGCAGGGTCGGCAAAAAAAGGCCTTCGCTTTATTGTCTGCCGCAGTCGCCGCTATTGACGCTTCTTTGCTTGGGGCGTCCGTCATCTCGACATCACCGCCTTGTGTTGCTTTGCTGTTGGTTCTATTTGTTGCGGATGTGCCGTCCCCACCATGCTCGGAATGACAGCGGTCGGCTATCCGTTTCGCTTCAGCTGTGAAGGTGGCTTTCTGCTCCTGCATCGCTTGCAGGAGCCGTAGCAGGTTGCCTTCGAAGCTGTCTGTCATTGTGTCATTCCTCGAGTAATATTATAGTGGTGTGCGTTGCGTATCGATGCCGCGGAAGTGAGAGGAAAATCGTCGTCGTGGCCGAGGCGAATAACTTTGCCTTTCGAGGGACGTTGCCACCGGGGGCAATCGCTAGGTTATTTTGCTGTCGGGGCACCTCGGTATATGAGAAAACTGCAGGAATCAAAATGAACCAAAGCTGATGTCCAAATATCGCAACAACACCGGCTTTCTGTGGCGCGGCGCAAATTGGTAATGCTTCAAGATCGGATGTGCAGGCGTATGTAAGTATGGGGAACTTTGCGCACGCGCCGAAGATAGGGCCCACCAAACCTTCCAAAACATAGCATGATATCTAAGCAGGGCGGTAGCGCGTAGTTGGTACAGCAGGTTACAGCAATTGTTAGTCATCTTTTTTTAACGCTATCTATGGTTGAGCCTAATTTTTGCGACAACTTCACCTCATCGCGACACAAGCCTCGACATCAACCCCCTAGAGTAAAACCTACGTCCCAAGTCAGACCGACCTCATAACTTCACAATGGTAAGCTCAAATCACAGCTTCGCTTATTATATGCCCTCCCATGACGGTGCAGCCAGCTAACACCTCTCCTTTAGGCCGACAAACTTCGCGCGCAGCAGGAGCTCGAGCGGCTCCAGCAGAAATACATTGGCACCGGCCACCCGGACACGACGAGCTGGGAGTGGAAGTCCAACATCATGCGCGACACATACTCGAGCCTGGTCGGCCACCCGCCGATGCTGTCGTTCCTGTCGCTGGCGCAGGGCGAGCCGGCGGCCAAGACGCGCTTCAAGCTGCTCAAGAACATGGTGCAGCCATGCGGACCACCGCCGGCGCGAGACGAGGATGAGGGTTAGGGTCCGCATCTGCTGATTTGAGATTGTTTTATTTTGGTCACTATTTGTTTAAGCACATTGGCGTTATTCTGGGATATCACGAGAACGGCCACTGTTACGAGGCGAGCGGTCATGTTCAACCTTCAAAATACATTTATGTTTCAATCAATTTACGTTTCCAGTGCTTAATGTTTCTTGCCCGCTTCCAGCTACGCCCAAAATTCTTCCACGGTTGTTATAGGTTGAAGGGGTTTTTCTTCTTTTGGACATTTTTATATCGCTATTTAATTTTAAATCTCACGTTTTATTTTTGGCCAAAAAAAAGAACAATTGAAATAAAATGACACAAAATTTATCCAAAATAGATGTGTATCATACAAAATTCATTAAACGCTTTTACAAACACCCACTGCTTATCTAGTCTCGGTCGTCGTGCCGGATCTCTGAGATACGCTCAACGCGCTTCACATCGTCGGGCACGCGGGTGATGCACAGCTCGCGGCAAAACAGGCCCCAGTCCGAGCTGCCAGTAGCCTCGCGGATGGCCTCCTGCATGTCCTTGTTGTAGCGGCTGCGGTAGGCGGCCTTGATTGCGGCCATATGGTGGCCGTCCCAGTGGAAGCGAACGAGCCGGGAAATAAGGAGCTCGCGGCGCAGCTCGTCGCGTTTGGAGGTGGTGAGGGCGTGGTGGATCAACAGAGCGTCGCGGACGGGCTTGTTGATGACGCCGTTCAAAATGTGTGCCAGCATTTCGCCCTAAACTGTTAGCAGTGAAAGAAAACGATTAAATCGCGGGAAGTGGGGGGGACTTACAACAAGGTTGCCGCTCTTCTTGAGACAGTCGCGGGCAAAGTTGGTCTGGTACTGAGCGCTGTAGACGCGCAGGACCTCGCGTAGGTGGGAGTCGCTGCGCTGTACGACGACATTGATCATAGCCGTCTCGCCACCCTTTTCGGCGCGCACGGCGTGGTGCAGCGTGGCGCTGTCCTCTTCGATCAGACTGCGGTCCAGCGGCAGCGGGCGGCCATCGCGACCCACCTCTTCCATGCGTTGCTCGTCCAGCACAAAGAGAACGGCCCGCTTGAACTTGTCCTCCTTGAGCTCGGTGCGCATACACTTGACGATGCTGTCGCCGTACTTCTTGTCGGTAAAGCTCTTCTTGATGTGGTGGATCTCGTCGTTGCTGCGGCCCATGAGCGACTCGATTAGCAGCTCGCGGCGCGTCTTGTCGCCATGGTACCAAAAGTTGGCCCAGTAGGCCTCGCTCTCCCAACGACCGAGTGCTGTCGCATAGCACACCTTCATCAGTGCCGGGTCCTCGTCCTTGAGACGCGCGCGGATGTGCTTGGCAATGTTGACACCCTTCCGCTCGGTGCCGGTCTTGACGATGCGCTTGTACTCAGTGCGCAGCTCCATGACCTGGTCGTGCGTGAGGCCTGGCAGAATCTCGATGAGCGGGCCCGTGTCGGGCGGGTGACGCTCGCCGCGCAGGGCCTTGGCCAGCCGCTGGGCGTCGTCCTCTGGGTCGTAGAACCGCGCGCGGCGCCGAATCTTGTCACCACCTTCACCACCACCTCCAGGCCCTCTCGTGGCTGACAGGGACTCTTCATCGTCAGGTGCAGGACCGTTGATATCCATAACCTGGACGTCTCCGGTACCGTGCGGACTGTTCGAGGCCAGCATGAGCGGCGACGGCATGGGCGACATGGACTGGTACGTGCCGTGGTAGGCTTCCTGCATGGGCGAGCCCGGGGCAGCAGACAAAGAGCCGCCCGGAGCGTGGTGTGCGGGACCAACGGACAGCGTGTTAACTGACAGACGCTCCATGCCCTTGGTCGGCATGGGTGACCGCGATCGCTCACGGCGACGAGGGGGCTCAACAGACAGGATGTTGCTGCCGCTGGAGCGAGGGTCACGAGGGTCGGCTTGGGGGTCTGCACGAAGATCGCGAGGATCACGGGGATCGTCACGGTAGTGCCTGGATGCTCGTTCGTCTTCGTAGCGAGGGTCATCTCGGATGGCATGCGACTCTCGGGAGTTGCGTGGATCGCGTGGGTCACGCGGGTCACGCGGGTCACGCGGGTCACGGGGATCACGACCATCAACAGTGTCTCGAGGGTCTCGGGGGTCTCTGGGATCCCGGGAGTCTCTTGGGTCCCGAGAGTCTCTGGGGTCCCGGGAGTCTCTCGGATCGCGGGAACTTCTGCCGTCAAACGACTCTCTCGAGCTGCGGGGGTCGCGAGGGTCGCGAGGGTCGTGAGGATCACGGGGGTCACGTGGGTCTCTGAGATCACGGCCACTCCGGCCATCAAAGGATTCTTTGGAGCTCCGCGGATCTCTGGGGTCTCTGGATTCCCTGGGGTCACGAGGGTCTCTCGGATCTCTCGAATCGCGCGAGTCCCGAGGCTCCGCCGTCACAACATGCGGGTCCCGACCACCACCCCGGCCACCACCATGCTCTCGGTCATCACCGTAGGACGGGTATCTGTCCGACTTGGCGTACTCATACTGCTTCGGCTCACCGCTATAGCCGTAGGACGGCTTTCCTGCAGACTTGCCGCTGGGCACGCCGCCGTGTCCGTAGGCGAGGCCTTCGTCATCATCGTCCGTGTCGTCCTCTTCGCTGCCGCTGCCTCTATGGCGGCGTCCTCCACCAGCTCCGGCTCCAAGGCGGGTACGATCGCTCGGGCGCTCGTCGTTATAGCCGCGTGGCGGATCACGGTGGTCCCGAGAGTCTCTGGGATCACGCGGATCACGCTCTGGCTTGTCCCGGGCCGGGGCGGCGGCTTCAACTTTCTTGGCATATTTGGCAGGCAAGAAGGCAAACTTGTCGGCAGCAATCGCAGGCTCGTCTCTGCCCTTGTCCTGTTCGCGTTCACGCTCGTGCTCGCGCTCACGATCGCGTTCATATCCGCCACGCTCATAGTCGTGGCCGCGGCTGCTTTCCTTCTCACGGCGACCGTCGCCGTAGCGTATATCCGCCTCGTCGTCCTCGGCATACTTGGATGAGCGGTATCTTGGGTCACCGCTGGGTGGGGGTGGTCCGCCTCCTCGTCCCGATGAAGATGGTGGCGGCTGGGTGGCATTGCTCCGGTAGTCGTCATAGTCAAGAATGCGAACAGATTTGCGCGGGTCGTCGTCGTTGCCATTGGGGCCGTCATCGTCGCCGGGAAAGGAGCCCGGGTAGGGGGCGGCAGTCACAATGTGGGGATCGTCGCGGTCATCACGGTCGCGTTCGCGCTCTCTGTCGCGCTCGTACTCACGGTCACGTTCCCGATCGCGGCCGGACGGGGATCGCTCGATGCGGGAGGACGAGCGGTCCCGCTCCCGGCCCGAGGGTGACCTGGATCGGCCACGACGGCCGCTGTCGTTGACTTGGAGAGACATGCCGTGGGACGGGCCAAGTGACGGTTGTGTGCTTTGTCTTGGTGTATCCCTGCCCCGCAGTCTTCCGTTTCGCAGAGGGACGTCTCTTTGGAGAGAGAGAGAGAAGGAGGGAAGAGGGGAGCGTTTCTGATTTCTAAACTCTGGTGACGCAGGTGGCACGACCTGTCGCAGATGACGCTCGTCGATGCTTGGAGGGGTAAAATTTGGCAAAGGCAAAGTCGCTGCTCGCAGCACGGCAAACCAAAACAAAACAAGCAAGATGTAACTGAGTATTGTCTCGTACGCTGGCTCTTTTGCTGCTTTGTCTGTTTGACGTTGTTTAAGAACAAGCAAGGAACCAGGGAACTGTTCAAAAACGAGAAACGCCCAGAAAGTGAAGGAAAAGGCTCAAGTCACAAAGGAAGGCGAATGCGGTTGTTACGGGGAGGAGGCTGGAAAAGGAACAGGGAACAAGAGCCTTAGCGGTGGAGACGAACACACACCATTACTGGGCAGATGAGCCGAAGAGGCTGCCCAAGGTGCATTTCCCTGTGTTTTTGTGTTGCGTTTGCGGTAAAAGCGAAGAGGCAGCCCCTCCAAGATCCTTGCTCGTGTTGTTCTGTGACAGGGGTTGGTGGGCAGTAGAGGGGGGGTAAGGCGGGATTGGATGGAGGGCCCGAAAGAAGAGGCGGGCCAAGGACCGGGCTAGGTGCATCGCACACGTAAGATTATGCCCTACAGCCTCTTCTAGTTGCACTTTTCTGCAGCTTTTGAGGAGCATCAGGAGGGCAGCTCACGTGCAGGCACAGCCGAGCCAGTGGGTTCTTGCAGACTGGACCTTGCAGCTTGTTAAATAAGACGATATGCTGCCTCTTAGGCTTAAGGGTGATGCCAGTGGGCGAGTCATCATCATCATCATCAGCTAAACCCTTCGCCTCACACTGACGAAGAGACGTCGTACGTGCTGTTGCGGCCAGTGTACGTCGCGTCACGTCGTATCTCGGACTTTGTACGTTCGAGTGCTTGAAGTAAACAAACCAGAGGTTCGCAGTATTCATGGCGGCGGGTAGCGCCGTCCGTTTTTGCCTTCCGAGCCTTCCCAGTTCCTTTGTAGGCCTCATGGAAATTTATCGTTTTGTGCCAGCGAAGAGCTACAAGCGCTCGCTTGTTCGCCTCCTAGCTCTTGGAGCTAACAGGCGTTTCGTCGCTAAAAACGGGTTTTGTTTCGAGCACGGGCCCACATTGACTGGAGCTCGTGCTCAAGCCCGTTTACCTGTGGGACAACGAGCCCCCTTTCTCAAACATCAAAGCATGTGGTGGCTGTCTGCTTTTCAAACAAAAACAAAACAGCTTGCATGGGCCCTTGCGACGAAATCCGGGTCTGTAGCCGCAGGCAAAGGTCATGGTGGCATGGGTAAGGTATTGCTTGATCCAGCCTGCCAAGCCATCTGCCACACCGGCAAGCAATTTTGTAATGGGGAGGAGCCCCGATGCAACGAGACCGATGAGAGATGTAACAGAAACGGTCAAGGGGAGCCAAACGATATACCGAAGGGGCACAACAGATGGGTATTGGATGTGTGTCGAAATGCGTATCAATGGGCGTTTGACCATTCGTTATGCTGGCAAAGGCAATAGACAGGCTTCACATGTGCAATTCGGCGGTCTTATCGGCACCTCGAGAGAAGGGCTCACGCTGTGCTGTGCATTATCTGTTTGCGCGAGAAGAGTCGGCAGGTCTTTGTCTGATGTGTACGACATATATGTTGTACATTTTTGGGTGCTCTGCGTGTTTGTCTTCGGACCTTTAACTGGAGGCCGTCGCACGTCGTGCAGGGGGACAGCTGATGGGTTCATTTGAAAGGCCGACGAATGCTGACAGATCAACATCGTCAAGCCCTGCGAGCCAAATTGTGATTCTTGTCTTGGCCTGCACTGGGGGTAATGCTTCGAGTACGACGTACGCGATTAGCGAGACATCGCGAAAACGAAGGATCGCAGGGGACGAGGAACGAAATTCAATTCATGGGAAATTGTCTTTGCCCTTTCTTGGCAGTCCTGTCCACTGGTTAAATGCTTGCGGTAAGCTCGCTATATCTCTTCTTGGCTCTCCCTTTCGCTTTGTTTGTCGCCGTCTACGTCGAATGCGCGGCACGTGGATGGTTTGTAATGTGCGCTGCTCTGCATTGCCTCTTTTGGACAGTAGCCGTTGATCCGGGTACATCGGATTTGGAGGAGACCGCTACAGAGCACCGAGTGGTACGCGGTCGACGGCGTTTCGGGGGACCTTGACTCTCGGCAGGTAACGTTGTAAGATGAGGCAAAGACAGCCGGGTACATTCGTCGAGGCTGGAAGAGACCGCACCCACGACATGAGGCCCGCTGGCAAGTCCGGGTTAGCTTCTTTTGGCATTGTTATTGACAGGGCGAAGCCGAAGCCATCACAATCCAAGGGATACATGGTTTAATGGTAAGGGAGAGAGACGGTGAGGTGGGGGCCAGGAGGGTTGAACGGATTGGAAGCGATTCTCGAATGTTAATAAAAGTGACAAATGCCAAAGAAGCCGAGAAAAGAAGAAGAAGAAAAAATGCTAATAACGGGAATAGGGTTGTTAACGAGACGTCGTTCGTTCCTGTTGACAATGGATTGCCCGAAAAGGCAAGAACGCGAGTCATGCCAAGCCTCGTCTGTTTTAGTCGTCAAATTTCAATACTTTACCCGTAGAGGAAGGAGCGAGGTCGACTCTAGCACCAATCCATCATCGTCAAATACGGGTTCAGTAGAGAAGGGATGAAGGGAGACGAGTCTCTCGGAGGGAACCAGCTCGTATCGCATGGCCAAGAGACAATTTGGACACTGTTCAACGACCTACGGACCAGTTTACTGAACGTGATGCTATCCTGTGTAAATCAATTACTGGGTACGTTTGGTATTTAGTATGTTAGTCTAAGCATATCTGATTTTCCCAAGCATTGATCAGCGGCATGCGTCTCTTCTCTCTCATGCCCCAAAAGAGAAAACGCCAAGTCCAGGGTCGATATCAAATAAAGAGCCCAATGGCAAACAAAAAGAATATGATAATAAGAAATGTATCAGATGCCCAAAACACCTCGTTCCTGTCGCTAATGGAGTCCCAAGTCGCAATAAAGAAAAATCAAATTGTATCCCATCCCTGCGCCATAACATCATGCGTTGCGTTGCTACAAAGACAGAGGAAAGAAAAAGGCTTTCCCGAAGGGCTGGATGATCAGCTTGTAACCGTTGTCCATCGCCCGGATGGAGGAATGCTCATAGTACAAAGTTAACAGTCGAAGACGCGTCTGCTGTGTAAAGTTGACATTATTGCTCGTTTGATGCCAGGGAGACAGGAGATGCCTGCACCGACAACGGACGCTTCTCTGCGATCTCGTCGACATCCAGCTTAATGGCACCCACGGGGGCATCATGTTCGAGTTTTCTGTAATGCGTTAGCAGGTCTACTGTGACGAAACATGGGAACGTCACACAACGGAAAAAGAAGGTATGGGCCCGAGAAAGTAAAGGACAAGCAAAATTAACGTACCGGTCCGTGCTGCTATCGTAGAGCTCGACAGCCACAATGACAAGCAGGAAGATGGCGACCAGGCCAATGACCATCATGTCGTTTTCCCGGCGCAGTTGTGCATAGTGGCACGGTAGGTCGGTTGCGGGACGGGCCTTGTGGTGGAGCGGCTGTGACTCCATCTTCACAGACTCCGGCACGTCGACATGCAGCAGGGCGGCCTGCTCTGCCGAGTCGAGCGGATCCACGGCCACGGGCGAAACGATGGGCGTCGCGTTGGGCGTACCGGCAATGGCCTTGGCAGCCTCGAGAGCGGCCTCAACGTCGGCGTCGACAATGACAACCTCGATGCCTTCGTTCGCGTTCTGGACGCGGATGGGCACGGGTGCGTCTGCTGGGGTGGCGTCTCCTCCTTCAGTACCAGTCGTCGTCGTCGTCGTCGCAACACGGGGCTTGGTGGCACCCAGACCCATCAGATACGTCGTCACAATTGGGCGAGGCGTGGCCAGTACGGCTGACGGTTCAGAATCACCGGACGGAGTGTAGTGGCGGTTGTCAATGACAATGGCGTTCGGACCGGTCTCATCGGCCAGGGCAGCGGCGGCTTCGGGCGACAGTTCATGCAGGCGGAGGAATTTGCGGCTGGCACCTGCGGCCAGGCGGCGCTCCCACCCAGGAGACGGGCTGCCAGGGATAGGTGCAGCAAGGACGACGGGCGCGCTGGCCGCGGCGACCAGCAGAGACAGAAGAGTTGTTGTTGACCTCATGATGTCAAAGGGGGGACAGTGTGCAGAATTGTTGTTTCGTGGGTGAAAGGAGTAGACAAAACAAAGAGAGACTCTTCAGTCGAGGCGAGCGGAGAGACGGTTTGATAAATACCCGATGAGGACTGCAGGCAAAATGCAAAACTGGACTGTTTTGTTCCGAGTCAAGCTTTTTAGAGGTAGGGTCGTGCACACAGACACTGTGTACATAACCAGACAGACAGCGATAGCAGCCGCAAAAGAAGGTTCAACCAGGAGCGTGGACTGGACTTTGTATAAAGGCGAGCAGGCGAGATGAGACGGCAACAGCGTCCGAGGGCCCAAGTCCAATAGACAGAAATGAATGCGTTTTCTTGGCAACCGGGAAATACGCCGTGTAAATTAAAAGGCCGGGAGAATAGAGAGCAGTGCCGATGGACACCTAGGATAGACCTTTCAAGAGAAGAGGGTGGGAAGCAGAACAATCGTTCGAGGCCAAGATGAGTTTGTAGCCAGTGGGCGTAATGAAGGCGTACGGCGAGAGCGAGAGGATGAGGAGTGCGAGGGTTAGAGTTGGAGAGAGAGAAGGAGAAGAGAGATATGTATATGAATTGTTATTTTCACAAGTAAACAAAAATTAGAGAGGAACTGAGAACAGGAAGGAATGGAGTCTTGGAGCAGAACAAAAGCCAAGAGGCAGGAGCGAGGGAGGAAGTCTATATGTGGTGTGTGGTGTGAGAAGCGCGGACGGTTGAGATATACGATCGCCCAGACCCGTCTTGGGCTCGTTGACAGTCAAATGCCAAGAAAACGGACTTCTGGTGCTGGGGAGTTTCAGAGGACCCGCAATTGCAATATGGAGCTCGTATCTTGAACTGGCCTGTAGGCTTGTAGGCTAAATTGAGACCGGGAGGGTGGAGGTAATAATTGGTGGGTTTCGGGGGGGAATTTGGGCGCTTTTAGTGCCTGGTACTTTGGATTTGGTGTCTTTGGTGCTGTTTGGTGGTGATTTAGGAGATTGGGGATTAGGGCGTGCAAAGACGGCGAGTGCTAAGCCAATGCGGTTGACAAAAGGAAAGAAAGTCAGAAAGAAGGCGAAAACAGAAGAACAAACAAGATTTGTCTCTGCCAAAGAAAAAAAAGCTTTCATGTCAAAACATCACAGGCAAGGACAAAGTAAGGGTGACAGGAGGAAGAAGGAAATGGCACGGGAAGACAGCAGAAGGGGATGTTGGCCGGAGATGCAAGGTGGTGAAAGGTGTACGAAGCTTGTGGGGGGAGGATGGGAGAGAGAGGAAAAGAAGCAACAGAAGGGCCCGAAAGACACCACGCCATGAAGTGGGAAGGGGTAGAAAGCTACGACGAGGGGGAGAATGCAATTTGTGGCGTTTGGTACGCAAGGACGATCGTGGTCGATCGGTGACGAAACAGCAAGTGTCACCGGCCAAGACTGCCCTGAAGCACGGTTGGGAAAGGCGAGACGAGCGAGTGCAGAGGGTAGGAACAGATGGGGAGGAAGGAAGCGTTTAGACGTTTGGGCGACTATGGGCAGCCCTATGCTGATCGTAACTGCGTCCTTTGCCGCTGCAAATTTCCAAAACAAGGGCGACTCGGGCAACAAAGGACAGTGGACGACGCCGAGAAAAAGAAAGAGCGACGGTCCCGGGCCATCAGCAACAAAGAGGCACAGGCTCGGCGCGAGAAATGTTCGAGACGGATCTGGACCTGTGGCACAGGCCATTCATTGTAGACAAGTTTTTCGTGCAAGGTTTGTTCGTACTGGCTCTGACATATGTCCCTGGCACGTACGACGTGTATCACATGGTTTACTTTTGATGATATGCGGCAAACGCAAGAAGCAGCAAAAAAGCAGTAATACCGAGAAAGGCGCGGCAGGGCGCCGAACCAAAATTGCAAAGTTTATGCCATGACAATATGTGCCACTGCTGGAGCATAGCAGGTGTACGCAGGGATCGTATAAGGCTTCTTTTTGTCACTTGTTTTTGTCCTGTTGTCCTGTTGTCCTGTTGTTTCTTTGTATTGCTTGCTGTTGACTTTCTTTCAACTCTCTTTGTATGGTATATTCTTTTCACGACACAGGAGCGCACAGGGATTGTAACGGAAAGACGAGGAAAAGAACATGCCCGCGGAGCTGCACAACTACGTCGAAGATTCAGGCACCACCCACACCTTCCAGGTGGCAGTGGTGCAGTCGCGGTTGTTGGCCCTGGCCAGGCCTCCAAGGGACGAAAGCGTTGGACGATCAGCGGGTGCGCGAGGGGACGAGTTCGCGCTATGCATCTGTTGGGCATTTAAATGTCTTTCTAAGTAATGGTCGTTTGCCAAATGCTTGCGCACGGCACGGTTCACGTAGTTTGCGATTTTTGTAGACCCCGATCGCAGCGTCAACCGACGCGTTCAGTCACTTTAACAATTTACATCACAGGTCCTGTCCTCGGGCCCTTTTTATGGATGTTCTCTTTTATTTTGTCGTCATCCTCTACTTCCTCCACTTCTTCCGCTCTGATGTCGAACACCGTCCTGTATTACTTGCTCATGCTCCGTAATTACTCTGCGGCGGTTTTGTTAGCCCAAGTCCTCCATACAAAACACCAGCGCGTACACCGAGGCGAGCGAGGCGAGGAAGCCAAGCCTGTCAAGTTATGCGGAAAAGTAGAAAAGCATTGTCCGGTATGGGCTGACGGACATTTCGAAATTGATTTATTGCTCTGGCGCGTGTTTTTCTTCGCGCCGGCTTCAACCAAATGCGACAACGGGCTGCGACATTGCGAGACCAAATCAGGTCCAGCGTACGGCCAAAAGGCCGTAGTTGCTCTAGTAGCCTCCAGTGGCTGTATTAGCCCGCCGTAGCACAGCACGGGCGCCCAGCACGGAGCCAATGGCACACCTCTGCAGCAGCCCGTGCAACCAGGTACGTGGCGGCGGTCTAGACCAGTCCGTGGAACAGAGAGGTTGGCTCAGTTTGGCTCAGTTTGGCTCTAGTAAGTTTGGGGGCAGCGAAGAAGGGAAAACATGCAACGAAAAGAGCGCTTTTCCAGCGTCCTGGTTGTGACACTTTCTCAATTGGGAGTCGACTTGGCCCCCTCGGCCAAAGTTCGTTCTTTCACCATATGTGCAAATTGGGTTCCAGCTTTTCAATTGGCTGGCAAGGTGTTGCATCCACGCTGTTTTTTACAGTTTTAACCCTGTTGCTCCTCCGCTGCTGCTAAAGCTCTCCCCACTTCGAGCACGATAGTCCCGGTTGACGACCTTTCTAATGCTCAAGTCGTGCTGGCGGCGTACGGTGGTCTGCACGCACCTCATATCACTTAACCTTTCCGGTCCGCTCGGCGAGTGAGACAAGCTTAACCTTTGACGTGTTTCTCCATTTAGGAAATGATGCAAAATACAACCTTGGGATATTTGGGGAGACTTCCCCATGACGAATTGGGCGTGCCGCCCTTACAGGTACGAAACAAGGCCCATTCGTTTTTGGCCTTCAAAACTCGCCTCCGGTGATGACTGGTGGAGAGACGAGACTGCAGAAACATCAAAGCTGAATAACTCAACAGACAGGATAAACACGATAAACACGGCACACATGACAAGCATCAGAGACACTCTCGATACAGGAGACACCCGCCGTAGACGACCTGAAACACGGTTGCTGCGTCCAAGGGGCGCAAGGGCGGCCGTGAGGGTTGGTCGCGGCTCGTGAGGAAACTTTTTGGGGGGCCATTTCGTCGTCGAATTTACTTGGCTGGCCAGCCCATAGACGCCAGGCCCTTCCTTAACCGCCGCTGCCGCAGTGTGATTCGTGGAGAGTGTATGCCATTCTCAAAGGCCTTCCAGCCCCCATACAGAGAAGATGGCATCATTTTCTAGACTTATTCTCTGCGTCTTGGCGCCCAGAGCCTGTTTGTTAAGAGAATAAAAAGACGAGTAAGAAAAAAGGAAACACTTCGTTTCACGGTTTTCTATTTTGCCCAGTTTTCTGATTTTCTCTTTCTTTTGCTTTACATTTTTTGGAAACTTTGGATGCGGTTACCTTCGCCGGCTTGGTCGTCGAAATCTCAAAGCCCTCGGGCGAAGGGACACGCCCCGTGCCCCGGATGACTCTCAGGACAATGCGAATAGCGACGTAAGCAGTATGCATAGAGTTTGTCCGTTTCCAACCGGACCTGCCGCTCACGACCACAAAAATGTCTCGGCCCGTAGGGAGACAATCCTTTCGACATGAAGGAAGCAGTATAGCCAGGGGCATAGGGGCGTAGGGGCGGAGACAGAGGCAGCCTGCCTGCGGTACATACGAACGTATACAAGCATAAAACAAAAAGCTTCGCCTGCCAACGGGGCCGAAATATGACAGCAGTAATAATCATGGCAGCCCTGTAAGGAAGAACGGGCAAGTCCAGAACAGGAAAGTAAGAATACAGAGAACCAACTCGCCCTCACGTCCAAGCTCTTTCCCTCTTGACACCCCAAATGTGGACCTGCGTGCTCTTTCCAAATACGAGTAGAGCAAATAACAGTCGATGAATTTCCTGAATACGAGAAAAATCAAAAATAAAAGGAGCTGTCTAGTGACGACAAGTAGAACAAAGGGGTCTACAGGGCCCCTGCGCCTGCTCCCGTGCCACATCGTCCACCAACAAAAGAGGGACTCGTGCCCCATCCTCAATCCCTCGTTGCAATGCAACGAAGACCCGCTCTCGCAACGCCCGAGTGCAGTTTAAGCTTTCTGGGCGCGCAGGCACTCTATCCCACTAAGACATAGTGTGCTTATTTTTGGGTTTTCTTTCCACCTCTCGGTCGGTGCTGGGGTGCTTCCACCCGAGTCCACCTGGAAGGCACCGAGAGGATCCAGACTCCGCCGAGCATATTTGTTTCTCACGCTCGGGCATATGGCTGCTCGCGTGTACAACGCGACCGTACCTGAGGAGATACGAGAGCCAAAACAAGGACAAGCGCCTCGTTGTACCGAGATGGGGTGGTCCAGCATGACGTGAATATAGAATCCCCCTAACCTACAGATGACCCGGCTCCGTTGGACAAACAAGCCTACCAAGACATCCCGGGTCGGGACGCTTGTACTTTCCAGGGGTTCATTGTGTGCCTTTCGTGTTCAAGATCGCTCTTGTCCTCAATGTCAGATGGCCAAGAGATAATCAAATGATGGGGAGTTGAACAAAACAATCTAGGTGATGGTAGGAAGTATACTTAGTGTGCAGGGGGTGGAACCGCGGACCGCCTTACGCACAGGAGTTAGACAGATGAAAGAGGACACAAAGGACACAGAGGGAAAAGGAGATTCTGAAGTAGCAGACAAAATACCAAGCATCAGAGCCAACCAAAAAGACTTATCGATAACACTACGTGAGTAGAGACTCGAAATGCCGGTCAGAACTGTGGCTAGCTTGTCGATCATCTGGACTTCGTAAGATGGAGCTGGGTCCATACTACTGAAACTTTGAATCAAGAAACGTAAAATGGAGATACGTGGACAGAGGAGAAGAGAATGACTTAAGGCCATACGTGGAAATCATGGCAGTGCAAAGCCGTGACCAACAACAGGCCCGTGGTTGGATCTTGAGTAGAACTTCTCTAGAATGGGACACAAAAAGAAGACAAAGAAACGAAATGCCGTGGAGATGCCCATGTTGTAATTACATCTTCTACTTTTTTCTGCCTCAATAGATGAAACAGGACAAATAGACTTCGTCCTGATTCACTCGACGGTATATTCCGTAGATTACGATTCCCTCTCTTAATGTTTACAAGGCAGGCCACATATGGAATCTGGTGTCGTCCTTCAATGTACTCGGGTGCCAAGAAACCGGTTTTCAACAGCCATTCGGGCACCAACCGAGACGACGGCACCGTGGAGAGGAATGGGCTTTGCCAAGGCAAGGGACCGTC
The DNA here is from genome assembly GCA_001630435.1 of Sporothrix globosa. Classification (NCBI taxonomy): domain Eukaryota; kingdom Fungi; phylum Ascomycota; class Sordariomycetes; order Ophiostomatales; family Ophiostomataceae; genus Sporothrix; species Sporothrix globosa. The sequence continues at coordinate 1,224,164 of LVYW01000007.1, read as the reverse complement.
CAGGGGCCGAGCATGGTTTCTTGTCCCCTCTTCCCTTCCCTCCTGTGGTAGCTGCAAGCGCCGATCATTTGCAATTGAAGAAAAGGAGGGCGGCATAAACTGGTAGGTGCCATATCAAATGGGAGCATCAAAACTAGTATGCGGAGAGAGAAAAGTAAAAAATGAATGAAAAGACAAGAAATACTGCAGCCTAGTAGTAGAATTATCCTATTTGGTTATGTTGGCGCATCTCCGCGCGGCCAGGCCAGGTTACGGAAAATGTACCTCCACACTGACGTGAGCTGTCAAGAAAAATACCTCCGCCTACAAGAAACAAATCGATCGCTGGATAGCGACTGTTATTGAGGAGATAGGGTGTACGGTGTTTTTGACCTCTTTTCGCTCTCTTTTCGCCCGGTCTCTATTGTTGTTTTGAAACAGTGCGTCCGGAATGTTGAAAATGCCGAAGGTACAGCGTTCGAGGATGTGGTAGGCAGCTATTGGAAGACAAAAGTAAACATTCGGAAACGGCGCAAATAAGACTGCATGTGAAGGACGACACGATATGAGGAAACTTTGTCAGCGGTCCAATGATATCTGCCGAGTGCCATTCCCCCCTGAGAAGAGCTCTTTACTTTGGATACTTAGTAGCACCGCATGTGGTGCCAGAAAACAGACTTTTTCCATTTACAACGTCGCATCTCTGTGGCATTTTTGTCATGTTCGGCCTCACAAGTGGGTAGGCTAGGAAAGTGTTTATACGTTTGTAATACCAAGCATTTTGTACCTAATTGTTCCAAGCGTTATGACTTCCCACCGGTTTATTATTCCATTTATCCTCGTAAAACCACATCTCTTGCATGCCCAGCCCCTAGAGCTTGCACAAATTTAATATTTAGGGCAGTGTCGAGCAGAGGGATACGAGGCGCCAGATGGAAGTGCCGGTTAAAATCTCAGAGATCAAGTTGCTGTTACCAAGTCCTACGGTTGCCGCAGCTGTAACGACATGGTAACTGCTGAGTATGGGATGCACGCTGCATAAAGAGGTCCACCACATGATATATCGTGGTACCATGTACGAGACGGAACTCTCGAAGACAAATATAGGGGGAAAGACAGGATTTATGAGGCCATAAAGAAAATAGGAGAGCATGTGGAACAACACCAGCAAGAAACAAAGATGCAAAAGGGAGGAGACCACAATGGAAGAAGGTTCATATAAGAAACAAAAAATCGAAAAACTCATAATCCACCTAACCTAGCAAAAACATTATCAGGAGGCCTGTGCATGGATTCAAAGACATGAAAGGCTAGACTTCAAGCGACCCAAATCTACTCGGCGGCAGCAGCTACCACACGTAACGCTGTATACGCCAACTAAAATACTGTCTCGGCCATTCAGGGGGCGGCGCGGCCGTAAACGCAAAGAAGGAGGTCACTGTGATGTAGGTTGCCGCCGTGAGGCTCAGACAAGACGTGTTTTTGTAGCCTCTGGTCCGTGGTCTTTGCCAAATATGTGTACATGAACTGCCGATACGGCAACAGGGCAAGCAAAAAGGACGATAGGAGCAGCAGAACAAACGAAACAATTAAACATTCGCGAAAAGGAAACCAGACAATCGTGCCAACAACAGGCTATAAACTACTATACAACACCAATGCGACCAAAAAGACGAACCAACTCGGACTGCCGGAGAACAGAAAGCCACAAAAAAGTAAGCAAAGGGCCATTAAAATGGGACTTGAGTCGTGCATCCCCGAGCCGACCCAATAGGCCAGAGAAGACTAAGCACAAGAGACAGAAGGAAGTTGTTATGGTGACGAGGCCTTGCGCCTATTCTGCTCGAAGTAGGGGCCGGCATTAGATACCGTAAAGACAAAGGCGAGAAACCACGGGAAGCCAGCCTTTTGACGATATGTGGATTGCCATGGAAAGTAAAAGAAACAAAAAGAAAGAAAAGTAAAACCAAAAGAACATGAACAGACAATGCCAAAGCAGAACGAATACCGCCCGAATATAATGCTAGCATTATCAAACCGTGCTCACCATCATCAACACCAGTTGCATGTGCCATACGAACGCGTACACCCTCGTTCGTCTATATTATCTATCCCGTTACTCCGTGTTGTTGCTCAAGTTGGCTAATACATGGGGCGCGCATCTTGGCCCGGAACGTAGGTTGCAGACGGCGTGGACGACGACATGAGCGGTTCCGTCACAGCGGCCGGCGTAGGCAGTGGCGTCGCCAAGGGCGAAACGGCAGGCGTGATGTGCACCGCAGGAGGGAGGTTGCCGGCGGACACGGACGTGTAGGCGCTGTTGGGCGAGTACGGCAGGTTGGCGGGCGAACCGATGCTGACGGCGGTCGTGGACGTGGTCGCTGCCGTTCCAATGGCCGCGCCGCTGCTGTACGGCTCGTACTTTTCGTTGCTCGCGGTGTAGCGGTGGCCCGACTGGGCGGCATTGCCGGAACCGCCATCGCCGTACGCGGTTGACGACCAGGGCTCCTGGTTGACGTCGTCGTGGTCGTCTGAAATCCCAGAATTACCGCCGTAGGCCATGCTGCTGTTGTAGCTGCGGCTGCTGCGGGCATCCTTGTTGTCGTAGTTGGCGCCAGTGGGGACCACTTTGCTGTACGATGTGGTGGCACTGGCCTTCTTGCCGCGGCCCAACACGGAGCGGACACCTTGGGCAATGGCGGCGAAGACCCAGAAGAACAGGGCAAACTTGAGACCGGCGAGGGCGGCACGGGCATAGCTTGGCTTGCGGTTTTCGCTGTGAGCCGCGCGACGTTCTGTGCGAACAAGGTTAGCACGAGTATATCTCTAAGTGGAAGGAGTGATGGCAGCTGTTTGCTACGCGAACCAGACTCACCGCGAAGGGCGTTGAAGAAGAACGAGATGACGAAGGCGAGCACCAGGGCGGCACCGATACCGATCAGGACCCATCCCCAGATGGGGACGTGGTGGTGGTCCTTGGTGTCAAAGTCGTCGTTGTTCCCGTCATTGAAAAATGAGGTGCTAGCTTTGCTGCCGGTGGCGTGGGAGGACCTGGAGCCGTCGTAGGGCCCGACCCGGCCAGAGATGGCCATGGGCGAGGCGCCGATAGGGAAGAGCATGATGGCGGCTGTCGAAGGTGAGGACGTGCAGCGTTGGAGAAGAGAAGGACAAGAAAGAAGGAAAGTGACCAAGAAAATAAAAGGGGGAGCTAAGGAAGATTAAGAATGAAAGAGATAGGAGGGATAGTGGCGTTCAAATGAAGGTAGAAATCAGCTTGGCGCTCCTCCCGAACGGAAGGTTCTTGGTCCGGGGTGGAGAGCTGGGATGTTGGAGTGAGAGAAAGAGGCTGAGGTTTCGTTGACGAAACAAAACAAAGTCTACTCAGAAATTTGGGTGAGGGACAGGGACATGCTTGGGCGTGCCTATTTTTGAGTATTATGAATAATACAGTGCACACGATACGGACGTTGTAACCCTGGTAACTCTGTGTACGACGTACTCTCGTATGTATTGTCGTATATGTAAATACTGTCCCGGATGGAGAGGTGGTAAAAAGGAAGCCGTGAAAGTCTATGAGACAGCGTTTAAAACGGATGCGAAAGAGAGGTCTTGCTGGAAATACATGAATCCAAGAAAGACTGTGAACAGAATACACTGCAGACTCAAAAGGGGACTGCGTATGGGAGTAGATAAATGACCACCGCGAAACAGCACGCCTCTCACTTCTCTGATTACGATGCCATAATCATTCTTTCCCCTATTCTTATTAGAGGCAAGCTTGGGTCAGATAAGCTTACGCTGACGGCGCGGTGCGTGAGCATTCAAAGTGGATTCGGTTGGGTCGCCGTCAGCCACAGATGATTTAAGGAAACAAAGCAACAGGGGAAGAATGCTCGAGAGGTACTCCGTAGGGGATAGGTTTCCAGACCACCTGTGGCCCCAAAGTGACGAGAGTCAAATCGACCGTATGCCACGACGTGTTTTCATGTCGTTTGAAGTATGTGAATGGATGCAAGTTGGTAAAGGGAAACATAGCCTCAAGTCACGGCCACCCGTCCCCGAGGGCGAGCTCGCTAGTCCCGTTCTGGAGAGGGCGCAGCTTCCTGTGGTGGTGTTGGCGTGGTGGTGCAGGGGCTGTTGGTGTTGCAGTTATTTTTGGAGCTGCGGCGCACGGCTCATGGTCGACCTTTTCTTTTTAGCCTTCTTACATTCTCTTTCTTTTTGTTTCGTCTGCAGCATGCTGCAGGGCTGTGCATCTGGCCCACGCAGCGCGTTGGTCAGACCTGAATCTTTATATGCATTAATAGAAACGTGTGTATATATGTAAAGAAGTAACTCCAGGCGACATGGATCGCAGCTTATTTGATGACGACCCTATCGAGGCCAACATTATTATTAAATATAACCTTATTTCTCACAATTGCCTCTTGCCTCGGCCTCCCGCGTCGTCAGCCAGCCGAAGAAGATGGTCTCGCCAGCCGCAGTCGCTGTGCAGGCAGGGTAAATGATTGGTAGTCGTTTGGCGACGGCAGACGCTGTTGGGCCTCGGGACTAGAATCCAATAAAATTACGACGGGGACATTCAAAGACAATCTCACGTCATATTTTTGTGCCATTGTGCATACTAACCCTGCAGTTTTTCATTCCTTACAATCTTGTCGTTATGTTCTCCGTTGGATATGTTTCATCGCACCGCTAATGAACTTTACAGCTGCCATGTTGGCCGACGTTTCCGTCGTCTATTAGTCCCCCAATGCCATGGTTTTGCTTGCCGCTTCACACCATTGGTCGCTCTTGAAAAAGCGTAGTCTATCACTTGGAAATATTGGAACTTGTTTTTCCAGTAATGATTGTGAATTGCTATTGCAGCTATGTACTGAAAAGACTGTTGTTAACGCCATTGCGGCGATGGAAATATATATGCGAGTAGAAAGAAAGAAACAAGGAATGAGGGAAAGGATAGGAAAGGAGAGAATGAGGCCGTGGATGATCAACACACTCTCATCGTATCAAAGTGCACTCCGGTCCACTTTAGAAACCGTGCACCTTGACAGTGTGCGCGTCCAGCTCGAGGCCGCTCTTCTTGTCGGTCAAAAAGGCCTGCATGTGCTTCCGCTGGTCGCCCTGCAGCTGTAGAATGTCGCCCAGGTCGTCGTCGTGTATGGTGGTGCCGTTGCAGGCGAACTTCTTCTTGACGACGGCGAGAATCTTCTTTTGCGAGAAGCGCGGCGGGATGCCCTGGACGGTGGTCAGGGTCTTGCGGCCGTTGCGCTGTTGGATACGAATATGGATGTTGTCCGCGCGGCGAGCAGTGGGCGTCAAGTCTTGGGGGAGTACGGTGTCCTCTGCATCGGCAAAGGGGTCGACAGTCTTGAGGTTTTCGATCGACATGTGATGTGCACGGGGTGGCGTGAAGTCCGATGCGGTGGAAGTGGACGTCGTGGTGGTCGTTGTGGTCGTGGTGAAGGACGAATAAGATTCCGTGATGGGAGAACGAGGAAAAGAAGTTGAAAAGTAGAATCAGACAAACGTCCAGGCAAAGAGAACCGAGAAAAACAGCAAAGAGATGCGTTGATTGAAGGCAGTCAAGACAAGCAGGTGCAAATGGTGTGCGGCACGACGGGGTTTTATATCTCTTGGAATCCGGGGAAGACGAACCCCGTGGGAGTCATGTTCTTTCACGACGCGAGGCTGGGGAGCGATAATGGGTGGCGAGAGTGGCGAATGACTGGTCGGCGCTGCATTCCAGAAGCGCCTTTTGTTAGGTAAAGTCTAGGCGAGGCCAAGCTGGCCGAGAGCCAACGTCCACGAGGTTGACAGTGGCTGAAGTGGACATCAAAAGGCCAGGCGCTGTGGCTGGGCGACCTTGGCGAGCATGCCCAGCATTCAGTGGCTACAATACAGCGCTCGTAATCTGCTCCGCCGCTCCTCCATCAATAGCCAATCAGCGTGAGGTGTTAACACCGATGAAGCAACTTAGACTGCTTCAAATGGCAAGATCTATCCACACCATTAACGCCGATGAGAGACTCATCTCCTCGCAACAACTTGTCAATATCGGCAACACTCCGACGGCATTGCCCTTGAATAGTAGAATCTAGTCCCCTCTTTTTATCAAACGGACGAATACTAGGAACAAATGCCGTTTAAAATAGTAGAACCATGCCGGACTTACTCTGCAATCACCACTAACACCGGGCACCGTCTGCGGCAGGGGCGACCTTGGGGGATACGATCTGGGCCGATGTACGTGGACGGAAGGAACATTAAAATGTCCTGTATCCTTCCGTAGAGGGACGAGCTCGACTATCGTCATCTACTTCTACGAGACTTGCAAGCAGATATCAAGGCATCATCAAAGCACCTGCCGTCATGTCTACGCCCACCAATCACTTTACAACACCCGACCGGCCGCTGACGTGGCTCATCACCGGCTGCTCGTCCGGCATTGGCCTGGCCCTCGCCCGCCACGTGCTCGCCAACGGGCACCGCCTCGTTGCTACGTCACGCAACCCTGCCAAGACGCCTGAGCTGGTGCGGGAGGTGACGTCGTACGGCGACGGCTCCAACCGCTGGGTCGCGCTCGACGCGGACGACCCGGCTGCGGGCACGGCCGTGAGCCAGCTGGGGGTTGATATCGACATCCTCGTCAACAACGCCGGCCATGCGGTCCTCCAGACCGTCGAGCACGCCCGCGAAGCCGATGCCCGTGCGCTCATGGAGACCATGTACTTTGGCCCGCTGCGGCTGGTGCAGGCGGTCCTGCCAACGATGCGCCGGCAGAGGTTCGGTGTGGTGGTATACGTGAGCTCGGGCGCCGGGCTCGAGGCGCGGCCGTCGATGGCCATGTACGGCGCGGCCAAGGCGGCGGGTGACGCGCTGACCAAGACACTGGCCAAGGAGGTGGCGCCCTTTAACGTGAGGGCACTGTACGTGTCGCTAGGTTCGTTTCAGACAAACATGCCGAATGTGACCGAGGTGCGTTCGTCTACCCCGGCGAAGCTGGAAGACACACCGGCAACAGCGGACGACGACTACGCCGGCAGCATGGCCAGCAAGATCATGGGCCACATGGCCAGCGGCGGCCAGGCCGCGTCGGCTCAGGGCGATCCTGCCAAGGCGGCACGGGCCATTTTCGAGGTGGCGACGGCGACGGGCGTGGGCCGCCGCCACGAAGCCGAGGTGCTGCTCCCGCTCGGTGCGGACGCGGCGGTGCGTGTGGCAGAAGTGCGCGACACACTGGCGCATGCGCTGGGCGTTTTTGGCAGCTTGAGCAACCACGTGGGCGTGGACGACAAGTGGCCGGGGGACAACCACGCAGAGAAGAAATAACGGAGAGAGAGTTGTTTCAAAAGACGAGTTGGCTTAATTGCGGTGTCAACGGACTGTGTGACATGTCTCTCGACTACCTTGATTTCGATGGTTTTTGATGGTCTCGTTTGGCTTCCCTGTTGCTGTTGTACCCTGGCCGTCGGTGTGTCGCGCATGTTCCAGGCGTTCGAATTTTGACGGCGCGTCTTTCCATGTCGCCAGTTTGGGATTTGGCGTAATTTGTCGTCTCTGGTTTCTCGAATCTTGAAAAGTTGGCGCGTTTGAAGAGAAAAAGTGATGAAGCGGAAGAGAGGGGGGAAGCAAATGGGAATATTCTATTGATAATCTTCGTCTGGCAACCCTTTGCTTATGCCAAGAGATATTGGACGTGCGGCCGCTCTTGGCGGTGGTTCCTAGTTTGTAATTTCTTCAAACAACTGCCGCTTTGGTACGACGTTGACGAGTGACGGAATATCACATCAGCACCTTTTCTATTCGTATTGTGGAAAAATTTCGCAAATTCGAGATCGCCATGCAGTTCCTTGGTCGTGAAACACGCCACAAGTCAACTTTCAGGGTCTGAGGAAGCAGCCTTGCATACAGCGCTCAGGGGGATTCAGTTGCACTCTGATTCCAGCATTCTCACACCCTCGGACAGATTTTGCTGTACATTGAATCCTTCGTCTCTCCACAGCATCCTTTGGCGTAATTGCAATTGCTTTCGTTGGAAAGACGGGTCCCACCGTTTTCAAGTCCCCGTCTTGCTCCTTTTGCTTCCTCCTCTTTCGTCCACATTTAGCCCCTTGCATTTGATTCCTGATACGTCGTTCCTTTTATCCCGTTTCCCGTGGAGTTACGAGGCATTGTTTTCCCTTAATTTCCCACTATCGATATTTGGCGCGTCTCGGTGGCGTTTTCCCCCGTTTCTTATGTGGCCCCGTTCTCAAAACCGTGCCCGATAGTTGGTGGCTCTGCACTGTTAATCCGTGGTCTAGCGCAAAGCGTATCAGCCTGCTTCAGCCCATTTTCGGTCACCGGCTTTTGACCCTTGGGCCGTGACTTTGTTAGTAGACAGTGCTTCTTACAGCTGAACGCCGTATTCCGTATGTATACACCATGTTTCACCTGAAGATGTGCCTGTGAGTATCTCCTTAGGGCCGAAAATATGACTTTTTTTTGCCTTTATTTTTATAGGGCACGCGAAAGTTAGGTGTACTCTACGCGTCCTGTAGTTGGTGCGTTTGTTGACATTGAGGAGTCGCTGAGAGTTTGGCTGGCAAAATGGAAACGAGGGTTGGCTTCCAGTTTGCGCTGTAGGGCTATGTCCCTGGAAATAAGCGCCAATCACGTCGTGCGGCTGAAAAAGTCATAATTTCGTCCCTAAGGGGATACTAAGCGTGAGCCTTTTGAAGGTGACTCTTGACGGTTCCTTTTCAGCTTTTATACCTGAGCTCCTCCGTTTCTTCACACATGTTGGACAAACAAACAGAACTTCCCATCTGCCCTGGATGGTCTCCCACTAATTATTCAACCTCACAATCCCTTTCGGCCATTCCTGATAAGAACATCCGATTGACTTTGTCCACTCCACAGAAACGTATTACGAAGGTGTGTACGGAGTAGAAGTATCTTACATTCCGAGCGCCAAGATGGGCCCATCCAAATCCATCACAGTTTCCTGTCTTGTCCCCCCTCTGCTTCTCTTTTCGGCATCCTTCATAAACGCAGGATTATGTACCAGCCCTGCGGGCAGGGTCCACGCATCCCTTCAAAAAAGAAGGAAGAAAAGTGGGGGGAATAGAAAAAAAGGATACTCCGTACGTCGTAAGGCACGCCCAGCTCCTCCATCCCATCGTTTCGTCCTCGGCATGCCCCCGGTCAGGCCAGCGTTGCCAAGTATCGTCCTTCCGCAACTACAGCCTTTTCCATCATTCCCAAGACGTTGCCAGATAAGGAATCATTTTGTGATCCCATGGAGCTAGATTCTGGACGCCCCTTCGTATTCTCAATCTCCTCCGTATGTGGCTGGACCTGGCCTACCCCATTTGTCGGCCGCCGTAAAAACCAATATTGTGAATCTTGTCTCGTATACAGCATACCGCGTTGGTTGTTGGTCCTCCCTCCTCCCTTCCCTTTGTCCTCAGACCATTCTGGCCACTCAGCTTGTACTTGCCAACTCGTCACTCATTATCACGCTTGGGAAGCACGACATTTTGCTTCCCCGTCTTTTGCCTGCTCCTCCTCACATCCTTCACTGTTAAGCATCATCTCTCTTTTGTCCTTTATCTTCTTCCCATTTGATCGTCTGTCGACCCGCCATTTTTTCTTTCTTCACCAATCAAGACCAGCAACGTCATTGGCGCCGTCCTTGTCCCGACCTCTCCACTACCCTGATTTCCGGGGCAGTTCACTTTTGGTGAAAGCCGATCATTCTGTCTGGCAAATCCTTGACGAGGTCCTCTCTATCATTTTCTCTACCTCTTCACACCTCCGAACTATACGAGTAGTTGCCACCCGCCAACCCACCACCCATCCCATCCTGAAGGGTTCGCTTTGTTGTCCTTCGCGGACAACCAGTCGGCCTTGGGTCTTGACAAACTCGAAACTCTTCTCCTCCTCCTCCTCTCGCCGTGTCGTCCGGCACCGGCTTCCCCTCGCTGGCGATGTGGCATATCAGGCAGGCCTACCGTGCCGGTATGGCAACCATCAGCGGTGGAAAGGCAACTTCATCCTACAGCTACCAGCCACTTGACCTTGAAGCATCACCAACCACTACATCAACACCACCATCGTCATCGACTTCTACGGCCACTGCCACTCGGCGAGGACCACGAACACTTCTCCAGACGCGATGGGGGAAAGTCGTCTTGGGTGGCAGTCTGCTCGTTTTTATGATCCTTATTGCGTCTACTACCAATGTGCCGTCTACTGTCCGCCAATTTACCGGCGGTAGAGTCACCAACCCGGATGTGCCACCAACACCACAAGCCTCAGACAAGCCCGCCCCCAATTCGCCAGCTTGGCCCGACAAGCCGCCGGCAGATGTGATTCCTGAAGAGACACCCGACACACCCGCAACGCCCGAGACCGACAAGACACCAGCAACCTCCAACACTCCCCCGCCGCAGCCGCTCACACTCGAGTCGGCCCGCGCGTCCATCTCCAAGCAGGAGTACATTGACGCCGTCCTCCGCGACCCGGTCGAGGGCCTGCTGGATGCCAGACCCATCCGCAAAATGTGCGACACCATCAAGTTCCAGGAAGGCCTCGTCTGGCACTGCGAAATGGTCAACGGCGGCATCGGAAATGTCGGCAACATGTGGATCAACTGTGTACGCTATGCCATGGAAGCCGGCGCCACTACCATTATCATCCCGCGCATTGGCGCCCGATCCGTAGACAACTTGAGCAATCTCGGTGACGACGACCACAGCGTCGAGATGGACACCTTGTATGATGTCGACTACTTCATCACCGCCTGGAAGGAGGCCTGTCCCAAGATGCGCGCCGTCCGCTCCGACAAGGAGGTCGCCAACTTGCCGCCCGCCAACAAGTCGCCCGCCATGCGTGCCAATAACGTCGGCAAGTTGCCACGCATGAATGAGCTCGTCATTGACGCCACAGGCTGGCGCGCGGCCTTTGACGCCTGGCTGAACGAGAAAGTGCCCGCCAGCAAGACCATGTCCGCGAAGGCCCCGCTGCGCATCCGCCAGCGCCTGGCTCTGTCCAACTGGAACCGCGAGAGCCAGCCCTACGACTTCGCCATTGCCTTCCCCCGCCTCTTCCGCTACCCCGACCGTATCCGCCGCCTCGCTGCTGCCACCCTCTGGGCCATGGAGAAGCAGGCCGGGGTGCCCATGGTCAGCGACGCCGTCCTGTTTCCCGAGCTCACCATCGATACCTCCGACGCGCTTGGCGATACGTCGTCCATGGTTACATCGCTTGGTCGCAACCGCCTCGCGCCCCAGGGCTTCCTGGGCGCCCACCTCCGCGTCGCTGCAGACGCGGCCAAGGTCGGCTGGCCCGGATACGACGCGCAGGCACCCGCGTACCTCGACGAGGCCCAGCGCCACAACCTCTCGACCGTCTACCTCGCCACCGGCTCCAAGGAGCACCGCGACCTGTTTATCGCCGACGCCAAAGAGCGCAACATCCATGTCGTGACGAAAGAAGCGTTGCTGGACAAGGACGAGCTGGACGAGCTGCGCAAGTTGTCGTGGGACCAGCAAGCCGTTGTCGATTTCGAGGTCCTGATCCACAGCAGCCACTTTGCCGGGTTCGCGCGTAGCAGCTTCAGCTGGGTCGTGGCCATCCGCCGGGGCATCCTGCCGGAAGCGGGCAAGCCCGTGATCCATAACCCGCTCAATCTGCAGCGCAGGGCAGTCGAAGAAGGTGTCGACCGGCGGAGGGGGCACGTCAGGAGAGCCGAGGGGGCATCGGTGGCAGAAGCGGAACCGGCCGTAGCCATCGCGACCGCGCCAGCCACACCGCCAGCTCCTGTTGCACCCGCCAATCCGGCAACGCCCGCCGCGCCTGCTACGCCCCCGAAGCAGGAGCCTGCTGTCGAAAAGTATCGTGACGCTCTGAGCGTGGTGATCGGCCGCTTCGATGGCATGACGATTTGTGCTATTTGGCCATGAGGAAGAAGATAAATATAGGAGGGGACGACGGTCTGAGCGACGAGGGCGAGCGGTTGAGTTTCGTCGAGCGAAAAGAGAGGAGAGTGTTGCGTTATTGCATGTCCCGATCGAGGGGACTGCGTACGGCTATTCTAGCGCGGGCGTTTTCGGCACCTTGGCTTTATTACTTCCTTATATCCTCCCCTTCTGGGGGCCACGTTCTTATTTTCCTTGGCGTTTTTTGGTCTTCTATTTTCTGCATGTCGTCTCCTTGTTTCTGTTTTCCTTTCGTGATTCATAGCGTCCTTCTTATATTGTTCGACCCATGTCGTTCGTTCCTTCCATCGTGGTCCAAGTCAAACTGTGAGTACAATGTGTGGCGCAAGGATATTTATGGAAAGTGCCCCGGCATCTAGGATTCATAATGCGATCGTTAATGGCCATCCCTGGAAGCCAAGAGATCGTGGAAGCCCCATAGAGAAAGAACCACCCGCTAGTCTAAAATCAACTGCATAAACGGGAAGGTGCCAGCGCCCGTCAGCAGCCGCACCGAAAGCACCATCACGAAAATATTCTTGGGTAAATTGGGTCACGCAGGACAACGTACAATCTCACTAAAACACGCAGGAGGTCAGACGCGACGTGTCGCGTTCCCGCACTAGGCGAGTAAAGAGTCCCACACACAGCTCATGTGGTCGTGTGAGCTTGGCATGCGTACTTTGTACGACGTAGAATGTAAAGATATAAAGGAAACGCCGAGCATCCATTGGGTTCTCGTCTTGTCTGATACTATTAACAAGGATAACTTGCAATGCGATTCACTTGTGTGAGATTTATATCATGTATTTCCTATTTGCACTTTCTCAATTAAAATGAGATGAATATGAAAACTTTGAATGTTCCCCTTCTTCCAGTTTTTTGAGACCCGAGAAACTACATAGCGCCATCATAGCGCCATGTGTGGTATATAATATGAACAAGAGTGAAATACAATTGCAAACGGAAAAGTAAATCGAAATAAAATAAAGCGGTTGGTCACCCCTCATGCCATGTACTTGTTGGTGCCATCCTGCTTGTAGAGCCAGTCACGGTTCGCGTCAATCATAAAGTCGGCAATGTTAAACTCATTGCCAAATGGGGCAGCGCCGCCGTTGTTGTTGGTGGTGCTGTTGCTGTTGTTATTGTTGTTGTTGCTGCTGTTGTTGTTACTGTTGTTGTTCACTGCTGCAGCCGCGGTAGCCGCATTCTCGGCCGCGACGGCTCCATCACCACCCGCGTTGCTGTTAGTCGTAGCGGCGCGGTTGCCATCGTTTGGGTCAGTGCTGCCACCACTTGCACCGTTGGCTGTGTTGCCAGCGTTGTCGCTACTGCCCATGTTGTTGGAGCCAGCTATGGGCCCACCACCGATGCCGGATACAATATTGATACCGTTGCCGCTTGTCTCCGTTGGCAAGCCAAAGGGCAGCCGTGGTACATTGAAGAAATCAAAAACATCCAAATACTCCAACTCGTTAGGCTGCGGCGTTCGTGCCAGTGTCTGGTTCGGGACGCGGCCCATCGTGTGGCTGCCCATTGCGTTAGTTTGACTGAGACCACCGTTGTTTCCGTCGGCGCTGCTGCCGCTGGGTATGCTGCCATCATGACCGTAGTGACCGAACTGCTGGCCACTCATGAAGGCGTTGTTGCCGGCCACATGGCGCGGTTGCCGGCTGATCAGCAAATCGAGATCGAACGCAGTGCGGCGCATGTCGGCCAAGATCTGGACACTGTTGGGGGTCACACTGTCTCCGTGCCGCTCACTGTCACTGTGCTCATCGAGCACACGCTGCAAGAGCGCGCAGTACCGCCCGGCCACGGGCCAGTAGCGGCCCATGGCACGGAGTGTGTCCACGAAGAAGTACACGCGGGCACTCAACTTGTGCTCGACCGTCGAGCCGTGCACGAGGTACAGGCGAGCAGCCACCCAGAGCGAGAACGCAAACGGTGGGCCGAGCTTGGGCAGCAGGTTGTTGGACACGACAAACTCGCACAGTGTGCCAATGTTCTCAACAGCGCTGTGGCAACGCTGGCTGGCAGAGTAGCTCGGTGTAAAGATGGGCGAGCGTGTCGTCGGGTAGGCGGAGGATGAGTGCAGCCGGATAATGGCCGTGTGGTAGGTGATATGCAGCATGATCCAGCCGCAGTTGACAACCTTGGCGCAGTTGGGCTGGAACAACTTGGACATGTTGCCATACTCACCCGGCAGGCCGACCTTCCACGAGTTAAGCGTCTGGTCAAGCTCGCGGTATCGCATCTGCCACTGCTCAACGTCGCTAAGCGACGAAATATCGACTGGCTGCTTAAGGAAATTGTGAATCTTGGTCAAAATGCCGAGTATCTCAATGTAGTAGCTGAAGGCACCCAAGTTTTCTGGCTTGCCGTTGGAGCCGCTGGGACCGCCCGCCTCGGGTTCAAATCCATTCGCGCCGAGACTGCCAGGCCCTTCATTGATCCCACCCCGTGTATGGTCGGTGTGGAAAAGCCGGGTTTCGACCTTTTGATTTCGTGCCCAGAGGTCGTCGCGGCAAGGCAAGGTACGGTCAATCTCGCGGTCATCCAGCGCAAACTCAAAGGCAGTCGCGATGGTGGCGTAACGATCCAGCAGGTAAATGACCCAGAAGAGTCGCCGGCGTGATTCTTCTTCGATAAAGTCCTTGGGTTCCGGCAGGATCATGGCCCGCAGTGTGTAGATGGATGTGTAATTGGGTGAAACGGAAAATGAGTTGGTCTCAACCGCGAGGCCGAGCTGCACGACCGCTCGAGTAATCAGCGCCATAATGTTCCAGCCTGGAGGCCCGTTGCTGCTGCCGCAGACATCGAGTGCCAGAATTACCATAGCTTGGAGCGCCTTTACTGACGAATTTTCCATGCCGTAGAGCAACACCCGGTTCTTGGAAATGTCATGGTAGCGCTGGCGCTTCTCCTCTGTGAGCCGTGCATCTGTGGAGAAGCGTAAGGTCGTCGCCACAATTGCGTGCAGTAGAATCTTATTCGTCTCGTCGGTCATCGCCGCGCCAAACAGCGCCTCGATGGTCGGATTCCGCTGCAAGAGCGGGCACCATGTATTTATGTGTTTAAAGTAGAGGTCGACCAGGGCGTAGGAGAGGTCGTAGGGAGGGAGGTCTTGGTCTGAGCCAAGATGAGACTTGCCACTGGTCATGTTCATCATGGGTGAGGATGTCGTGGTGACGCCATTGCCCACACCAGGCGGTGCACTAGCTCCATAGTATTCTCGTGCCGCCGGAGTTGAGAGAGGGGAAGGTTGTGAGAGGTGAGACGGCGAGATGCCAGAAATAGGGCCGCTTCCGGCGCCATATGTGGTATTGTTCGCATTGTTCATGGTACCTGGTGATGTCATGGTCATGTCCACTCCGCTGCCGCTGCCGCCGCGGCCGGTCATGGCAGGAGGGCCTCCTGACGGTCCCGCACCCGGCGCGTAAGGCACCGTAGAGGGCTTGTGCAGGAAGAGTGCCGCCTCCGCCTGGGGTGTCTGGGCGGTGTCGACGCGGTTAAAGATCGAAGAGGCTGCTATATGTTCTTGAGGTGTGCCGCGGTCCTCGCCGCTAGCTAGGCTACCATGAACGCTACCTGGCCGCCCATTGCCGATTGCGGAAGCATTCTGGAAGCTGGGTGGTAATGGCACACTGACGGAAGAGCTGATGGGGTTGCCGGAGGCGTCGAAGGTGATGTGGAGAACTTCGGAGTGCTTGCGGAGGATCGCTTCAAGCTTGTCGAGCCTTGCTTCCAGCTCGCGTCCGTAGCCGGCCCGTAGACCCGGCTTCTTCCGCTCCTTGTACTCGCAGGAGGCGCCATTGCGTGTGCACCAGCCGCACGACGGCTGACCACGGTCACATTTCACCTACGTCAAATTAGTACTCGCGACCATTACATGTAACAAGTTCATGACCATCATCGACCAGGACGTTCATGACGACTTACTTTTCGTTGTTTACAGAGTTCGCATCTGGGGTTGCCAATCAGGTTAGCGGATGGATGGTCTCTCTTGACGGAACGCTTCTTGAGAGGAGGTGACTCGTCCGCGCTGTCGTCCGACTGGGACGTGGCGTCGGCGATCTCGATCTGAGCCGCCGGAGGTGACTGATAAGCGGCCGCAGCGGCCATCATGTGCAGCAGGCCGTCCGTATAGTAGATAAGGATAAGAGTGAGGCGTGCCAGAAGGCTGAAATGCGTGGGGAAAGAAGCGACGACATTGATTGACGGAAAGATTGACAGAAGACTGGAATTAAGACGGAAAGTGGTATCCACGGATAGACACAAGCGGCCGATTGTAGCGCACGAGTATCAAGTCCATGAACACACCGAGTACAAGCATACGCGATTCTCATTGGCAAGGGGGGGGGGGGGGGGGGTGGGGGGGGGGTCAACATGACAGAGGACAGATCCAGAAATCTGTAAATAGGGAAAAGAGGGTATGGTGTCTGGGGAGTATGGGGAAGCTTGGGCAAGCGTAGGAGCTTGCGAGGACAAGGGGATTGTCACGGAGGGCATGAACCCGAGATGCGAGAGACAACCTTCAACACAGGCTCACACTCGGCACTAGTCGAGGGAGGACGACGAACGGGGTAGTGGTGCAGGGAGGGGGCAGAGTTGATGCAGGAATGGCAAACATGGTCCAAGGGACCCAGAGAAACCAGAAATGAAATAATGCGTGAACGGGGATGGGTTGAATGACTGAAAATGGCCTGGAATCAACAGCAACGCACAGGACAGACAAAAAAAGAAAAAAGAGAATACCAGAAAGGCACGGTCAGGAAGAGGAACAGGAATCGAGAATACGTACGAGACTGAGATGGGCCGCTTCCGCTTGCCGCTACGGGTGCCAACGCCACCATCATCATCGCCGTCAATATCGCTTCTATCATCGCCGTCGTCGCCGTCGCCGCTGTCTGATTCAACGACCTGTTGTTGTAGTTGTTGCTGTTGCAACTGAGGCTGGTTTTGGCGATGGCCCTGGGTCTGCAAGGTGTGCAGACTCGGCTTCGAATCTTGCGCTTGTTCTTGCTGCAGAGGATTGTGCCGGTGTGGCTGCCGGCCGTCTGCTCCTGAGATCGTGCCCGCGGCCATCGCGGCGGCGCCTGGATGTGCGGTGGCCAAAGCCGTGGTGCCTGCAACCGACCGCATGGGTTGCCTGGTCGCTGGCCCGCGCCTTGATTTCGATTCGTATGAATAGTAGTCCGGATGCCGAACCTTGCGGAATGGATGTGCGCAAGCTGTGTGTGCAGAAAGCGGGAATACGCAATGTGTCAGAATTCAGCTGCACCTCGGGGGCAATTGTCGCAGATAGCTTCTCCTCCTTTCTCCTCACTTTGCCGCTCCTTGTCGATGGGACAAGATGACAGGCCCAGGTGTGCCTGGCGCTGGACCCTCGCGATCGGGGTAATATGAGCACAACACTAGGGGACAAAAAATCAAACTATACAGAGGATAAAAAATAACATGAAAACATTATGCCAACCGAGCAGGTCATATCACAAGCTCAGTTTCGCCGCGGCCAACCCACGGTCAGACGGAACCTCTAAGCAGTGTTCCCCAGCATTTCAAGTCAGAGCGCCATGGGCCCCATGTGCGAGGCGTGGTGGGTGTGGGGGGTCTGGAGTTGACAAGGAAGCAGGTGAAAGCCACTGTCGTCGGCACAGGTAAACGCAGCGTCGTTGGAAAGTATTACCCTGCTGGTCTTCTCGGGTCAATGTTGTCAGCTCGGGCTATTGCCTCACGTTTTGGAGACATCCCGAGGAACAGAACTGGAAGACTCAAGGGACATGGGTAACACCCACCAGCACCGAGGCCCCCGTGCTAACTGACCTGGCCTGCCTAGTCCTGGTCGTTGTTCGGTTGTGGAGACGACCAGCTTTTTGCCTTGGTCTACTCGGTTGTACTCCGTAACTTTTGTGCAAAAGGAGACTACGAGAAACGAAAAGAGGGTCGTGGATGGCGCTATGAAGCAATGGCTTCGGTTGGGGTCTGTTGTTCCTTCTGCACGCTCGGCTTACGGTTTAGTGATTTCCGGGCGCAAAATCTGGCATGTGCAGACCGCTCGCACCTGCCCGCAAAAGATCAATTTACTCTGCAAAAGTGGGGATCGATTATTGGTATCATACCGGCATTGTTTGCGACAAACAGGTCTTTGTCCAGCTTGACTCACGACGAGAACACGCCGGAATATGCCCTTTGCTTGCTTGCGCACGCTTGGATTACATGCGAGGTTTGTCCAAAGCCGCAGGCCGGCTTAGGTCGATACCATGTCCCCGTTTCCGCATCACCATTCTCGGCTTTTATTCCACAGCCGCGCTTTCCTCCAGTGTCTTGAGTGATCCCTTCGCACCTTCCTTGCGTGCTACCGCTGGCGTGCTATATCTACGAACCCATTAGCCATATGTCTGGCATACCGCACACTATCTTCCAGGGTATTACCACCCACCATGTTGCGCCCTCATTGGATGCGCTAGACAACATATGAGGTTGCATCTACCACTTAGGCGTTGCGACTCCGCAAACAATCGAATGATTTCACTGCCGGGCACCGAAAGATCTACACCAGCTACCAAAGTTCAGTGTGCTACAACATTTTTGTAAAACCTCGTGACGGTGCACTTTAATTCCCTTGTCCCACCGTGAGGCTCCTCCCTACGACACAGGGAGCCCACTTTTACTGGCCATATTTCTTGTAAGGACCTGTGAAGGTGGTGTTTCTCTCAGATTGCTCGCCTGTGCTCCGTCGGTGTATCATAGGCCGAAGAAGAGTCGCTCCATCGCCACCGCCTCGCACTTGGAGAAAGGTACAACAATTTTGAGTGACACGAGGGGGCTCGTTGCTTAGAATTGCCCCTCACGCGTTCCCCAGATACTTTCGCGCCAGCCCCGTAGATTTGAGGGCTCTGCGTCGGTTGTGCTTGCTATGTGAGAGGTTTGCTCGTACGGTTTAGGCTCCTTCTCGCCGAATTAGATGCCGTTCTGCGAGCTTTTGGTGTGATGTGATCGAAGCAAGGTGCGTTTGCAAATGCCAACAGACAAGTAGAAGAAAAGGCAGGTACATTGTTTTGTACTCTCCCGGTCTCGCAGCCGCAGTTGGAAACCGAAGCCAAAGCTGCTGCTACATCTACCCGTGCTTCCTCTTTTGTCTTCGCCCCTCCCCCATTGTCTCTCGACATCCTTTATACGCCCTGGCCCTGCCTTCATCTCTTCTTTGGACCACCAGCTCTTTTTCGTCCCATTCTCTCCCGTCCGCCGTTTCTTCCATTTCACGAAAACAAATCGTGTGGTCGTCAAAATGGCCTCAGTCAAGGACTTCCCCAAGATCAAGGCCGTCCGGTCTTTTATCATCGACGGTGTTGGTTCCGGTGCGTTCTACTGCCCTCCGGTTGAGCCGAATGCACGAGCTTTGACTCTCACGAACTCTTGAACTCGTCTCGGTCTAATTGCTAACATTCATGTGCAGGCGGTGACTACCACAATGTCAAGGGTGGCCATTGGTGAGCCAGCCCCTCAATGTCCTCGTTGACACCTTCCCCTGCCGCTTCCCCTCTCAGATCGTTTGCTAACATGTGCCTTCGTTACTTCTGCCAGGCTCATCGACACGCCTATTTCGACGCCCTGCTCCGGCTGGGAGAAGTACCGGTCTTCTCGGACAAACTGGGGCATCAACGTGCTCGGCTCCTTTTTCGTCGAGATCGAGGCCACCGATGGCACAGTCGGCTTTGCGACGGGTTTCGGTGGCCCGCCAGCCTGTTGGCTGGTGCACCAGCACTTTGAGCGCTTCCTGATCGGCGCCGACCCCCGCAATACGAATCTGCTATTTGAGCAGATGTACCGTGCGTCCATGTTCTATGGCCGCAAGGGTCTCCCCGTCGCGATCATCTCCGTGATTGATTTGGCCCTCTGGGATCTGCTGGGCAAGATCCGCAACGAGCCCGTGTACCGCCTCATCGGCGGCGCCACCAAGGAGCGCCTCAACTTCTACTGCACAGGGCCCGAGCCGACTGCCGCCAAGAAGATGGGCTTCTGGGGTGCCAAGGTGCCGCTGCCGTACTGCCCGGAGGAGGGTGCTGAGGGCCTGCGCAAGAACGTCGAGTTCCTGCGCAAGCACCGCGAGTCGGTCGGCCCTGACTTCCCCATCATGGTCGACTGCTACATGTCGCTCACCGTGCCATACACAATTCAGATTGTTGAGGCCACCAAAGACCTGAACCTGAACTGGTGGGAGGAGTGCTTGTCGCCCGATGACACGGACGGCTTCGAGCAGATCAAGCGCGCACACCCGACGATGAAGTTCACCACAGGTGAGCACGAATACTCGCGCTACGGCTTCCGCAAGCTGATTGAGGGCCGCAACCTCGACATCATCCAGCCCGACGTCATGTGGCTGGGTGGCATGACCGAACTGCTGCGCGTGAGCGCCATGGCCGCCGCCTACGATATCCCCGTTGTGCCGCACGCCAGCGGTCCTTACAGCTACCACTTTGTCATGTCACAACCCAACACGCCCTTCCAAGAATACCTGGCCAATTCGCCCGACGGCAAGAGCGTGCTGCCCGTGTTCGGCGACCTCTTCATCGACGAGCCGATCCCGTACCAGGGCTTCCTGACCACGGCCGACCTTGACAAGCCCGGCTTCGGCCTGACACTTAACCCCGCCGCCCGCCACAAGCTGATCCCGTCCACCTACCTGCTGACGCCGCCGGTGCAGGCGTCCCTGCCGCCACCAACAGATGAGAAGAAGGCGCAGGTTAACGGCACGGCAGAGCCCGCAGCGGCAAAAGAGGAGTCGCAGTAGTCGACACGGATTGATCCTGTTTGAAAGCCATAAAAGAAGGAATCAAATCTCAATTGTAATTAGAATGCTCTGGGCATTTGCATACAGCCAACCCAGAGCAGCGCAGCACACGGTATCATGGAGTCGCTTGCAGCCTACTGTTCTCATGCTTGCTTTCTTTACATCACGCATAGCTCTTGTTTTGTTAGCTATTGCCATTTTCTCACATTTACTTCCTGCCTACCCTTCCTGCTGACACTTCGACCTACAGACTAGAAATCCTATGACATGATACAGCACATCCATAAGTTCATTTGCACACTTTAGCCTCGTGCATAGAATCAAAGTCTTCGCATCCGTGGAATTCAACACTCCATCGTTTGCCGTATCAAGTGCTGTTGTGCGCCACGGTGGTAGCACTTGGAACACCAGGCAGACTCCAATGCAAAGGGGAGGGTAGGGCGACAAAGGCTCAAGCGGCTCGCACCTCTTTGCGCCGAGGCCGTGTCCCGCTTTGGTGGACTACCCCCAACGTTTTACAGGCTTTTCTCGCCCGTCTTCCTGGCGTTTCTCGGGAAGAATGGATAAACAATCGCGCAAGGATAACAAAGTATGAAATATATAAATAACAGAAGGGTAGAATATAAAGAAACGAGGGGATCAATTTTTGAGTTTAAGCTATGCAACTTTACTTCGCTGGGGCTAGACCGTAGCCTGCCATCGGGCGGTTGGTCTGCCATATTTCACTCATACAGAGGACAATTGTAAGGCCCCGCTTACGAGTACAACAAAAGCCACACCCGGCCGAGATCCGAAATTGATTTGCGGAGTACGGAGAGAAAACAGTGTGGGGAATGCCTGCAACGCCAAAGCATTACTCGTACTGGAGTATTAACACAGACGGGGCAGCGACTGTCCCACACGACCTGCCCGATCAGGCAGCTGGGGCAAAGCAGACAACCAACAGAGAGCCAACGTGTTGACGGTCGGAGAAGGAGTATTCTACCCCGGAGCGCCGGATCACGGCCAATTCGCGGCCATTCTGCGGTGCATGCTATGCAAGACACCTTGCGCTTTGCGCCGGACCGTACAGAGTAGCGTGAGGAGACCAAGATCGACAGAAAAGATGCATCGACCCCTTGCAATTCCACACCACATTTGTCCCAAAACGTGTCGGCTTGTCACGTTGTGGAAGAGAACCGGGAAGCATCTTTCATCCCAAATCTGACCAACAAGATTACGAAGGTGTGAACGGCAGATCTTATTATCTTTGGGGAAAAGACACCAGGCCTGACGCGAGTTATGTCTAGCTTAAGAGATTTTCGGCAAGAACGGCGGAAAGGGAAAAATGAGCACTGAGAATATGGTTACGAGCAAGTTAATTTAAAATTTACGCGTGATGCACGCGGTGATGCACCACGCGGACAGTACAAGGTCGCAGACAGGCTGTAGGCAAATCCGTCCAAAGTGAAGCTGTGGAGGGTCGATGCATGCTTTCCAGTAGCTCCTTCCCAGTACAGAAGCACATATCAACACGTCCAACATTCACAAAACACGCATAGTCAGAGACAGGAAGGTGCAGTACGCAAAGCGCTGTCTACGACGTAATGTTAGCGAAGATTGGAAAGAGCAAAGGGGATGTTTATAATCAAGGCGTGCATTACTGGACCTTCTTCTCCAGTCCCATGACGCTCTCCCGCCACCGTCTCCTCCCTACATCCGCTGCAATCGCTGCAGCATGCAACCATCCATCCGTCGTGCCACCGTGCTTGTGCCGTTCGTCAGACACAATAAAATCGAATTTCAACTCCTCTCGGCCCACAGAACAGGATCAAACCCTGTACATACGACCCCAGCGCTGTCGATCAACCCCGCGAAATGGTGAGCGGATATCTGTTTTTCGACATGATCACCAAATGATCGATCCCCAGCCATACGACGTCAACATCTCACAGATGTAACTCTGAGGCAGGCCTCAAGCTCACCATCCTGCCTGCAATACACCGGCTTGACTGGCAAGATTGCTGAGCTAGTACTCCAGGTCGGGGTGCGTCGGGGAGTGTACGATAGATATATTTAAGAGGGACCGGTTGTCTGGCCAAGAGCAAGTCGATCGTCCTGCCACGAAGGAAGAAAACGAGGCAGACGGCACGACACAATCCTAGAGTCGACCCCACAGGAACTCTTCCGGCTTAATCTATTACCCATAGAGGCGGTGTATATTTTGCTGGAAATCTAGACGTTCTATTCTCTTTGTTGTGAAGCAACCCACATCATACTTTGACAGAACAACATGACGAGACGCTCCAAGATCGCCGGTGCCGGCGTGCTTGCCGGTCTATGGACCGCTGGTACGGCCGTCGGTCAAAGTTGCCCGGACTACTCGACATACGCCATGAATGCGCACGCGCCTCTAAGTAACGGCTCCTACCAACTGGGATACATGCGCCCGGACCCGGCATGTCGCACCTTTAACCTGACCGAAGTCGAGTCTACAATCACGTCGATGGCGAGGAGCATCTCCGATCCGGACTTGTACCGGCTCTTTGTCAATGCCTTCCCCAACACGCTGGACACGGCCATCCGCTGGAAGGGTGTGGCAGCCGACAATGCGGACGAGGAGCTGACATTTGTCATTACTGGCGACATTGATGCCATGTGGCTGCGCGACTCGTCGAACCAGATGCAGTCGTACCGCTCGCTGCTCAAGGCGTCTTCGGACCCCAACAGCCTCGCATCGCTGTACCGCGGTGTCATCAATCTGCAGGCCCGCTACCTTCTTGAGTCGCCTTACTGCAACAGCTTCCAGCCGCCGGTGGAGTCGGGTATCTCGCCGGCCACGAATGGTGCCGCCAAAGACGACACTGTCACGCCACCCTACGACTCCACCAAAGTCTTCGAGTGCAAGTACGAACTTGACAGTCTGGCTGCTTTCCTCGAGGTGTCTTCAGACTACTTCACCGCCACGGGTGACACGGCCTTCTTCGGAAAATTCAAGTGGCTCCAGGCGCTACAAGCCGTCCTCCAAACGGCCACGTCCATGATGACGCCGACATACGGTGACAACGGGACCGTTCTTACGTCGCCATACACGTTCACTCGGATGACCACGCGCAGTACAGAGACACTCGCAAATAACGGGCTGGGAAGCCCCGTGGCGGCCAACACGGGGCTTATTCGGTCGGCATTCCGCCCCAGCGACGACAGCACGCTGCTGCAGCTGTTCATCCCGGCCAACATGATGTTCTCGCACTACCTTGAGCAGACGGCTAAAATCGTGGACAAGCTCGGGTCTGCCGCACCCAAGGGGCTTGGCTCCCAGATGCATAGTCTTGCGTCTTCGCTGCGCAACGCCGTCCTGCGCCACGGCATCGTGGCCGACACCAGGGCCGGCGTCGTCGGCGCTCCAGTGTACGCGTACGAGGTCGACGGCTACGGCTCGTCCATCCTCATGGACGACGCCAACATTCCAAGCCTGCTGTCGGCACCCTTCTTTGGCTTCACGAGCATCAGCGATCCCGTCTACCAAAGCACACGCGCTGCGATCCTTTCCGAGACGCCACGGCCGGGTCCGAGCCAGTACAATAGTAACCCGTACTTTATGCACGGGCCTGTGATCAGCGGCGTCGGCGGACCCCACCAAGGCCCGGGCTATGCATGGCCCATGGCCAGCATCGTGCGCATCCTGACGTCAGACGACGACGAGGAGATTGTGGACCAGCTGCTTACGCTTGTCAGCAGCACGTCTGGCCTGGGCCTCATCCACGAAAGCGTCAACACATTCGATCAGAGCAAGTGGACACGGCAATGGTTCTCATGGGCCAACGGCCTCTTTGGGCAGATGATGCTCGATCTCAAGGAGCGGAAGCCGTCTCTTCTCAAGCGCAGCTACCAGCCATAGAGTGCGAGGCGCCGAGGCGGTGGGTCAGAGATGCGGGTTCTGACAATGGCATTAGTGACGTTCGTCAAAGGGATTACGGGATCACTTATGGT
This sequence comes from Sporothrix globosa, assembly GCA_001630435.1. Lineage (NCBI taxonomy): Eukaryota > Fungi > Ascomycota > Sordariomycetes > Ophiostomatales > Ophiostomataceae > Sporothrix > Sporothrix globosa. Next base: position 1,199,453 of record LVYW01000007.1, on the reverse strand, counting down.
ACTCGCGGCGGTAGTAGGTATGGAACAAATGGTCGTGAATTCGGACATCAAAGCGAGGATTAAGCTGGACTGAATAAATCGAATGAGGAACGTGTGGAGACAGGAGAGTTTGATTTATTATTATTATCTTGACAAAAACACCAACAGAAATTAAATTAATTCATAATACTTTTCAGTACTTTAATCAGAAAGACGAACATGGTTAATTAATACTACCTTTGTGGTAAAGAAATACATATCTGTACTCGATGATAAGGCCGACGGATGCTTTCGAAGAGAGTTATGCGTCGTCATGAGCAAGGGATCGAAAGAGACATTTGACACAGCTGGCGAACTAAGATACAAACACTTTTAACAAAGTCACTTTCCCCACATCCAACAAGGCCGGGCCCCGAACCCCTCTCGCCCTACGGCCATCGAAATCGGCGTCTTAAACAATGGGGATGATGGGGCATACTGCAGCCAAACGTAAGGACGTTACAAGGACAACGGGAAAGGGACAGATCAGGAAGGAATAAGAAATGCGGGGAACATAATTCAATAAGTGCAGGAAGCAACCGTCACACTGGATGTTGCAATGCGCCTTCCGCACTCGATGTCTAGACTTGTGGCGGTATCTTTGTCCGCACGCCTGGAAATCGTGTCCCGGGCAGGGACGCTGTCCCGCAAGAAGATCACTAGACTAACACGGCAAGCTAACAACCCAAGCCCAGCTACCAACACCACACCATTCACACACTGGATGCACGACGACACTTTGCCAGAGCTTTGAGCCCGTCTCCCTACACTTCGTTTCCTAATCCCTTGATGGATGGTCTATCGCCAAGTGTCTGCTTGCTGTGGCGCGCGTCGCACTTTTCCCTTTTCTGTCCCTCCGGCTCTCGTTCTCCTCTCGCCAGGCTGAACATGTCCAGAATGGCCCAGCACCTTGTGCCTGGGACAACAAGCGCCATAACCCAGTGACTTTGTTTCCCTGCAAAGAGAAAATGGCTCGCGTATAGCACACTTCCCACGCAAGAGCTTGTCCGGGCGCGTCTGTCGGTTCTTCATTACGCCAGGAGAGGCAGATCACAGCTGCAACAGAGAGTCGTGAGAAGTACCAGGAAGCCCTGCCCAGTAAAGCAACGCGATTTGACCCCTCTCGTTGTTGGCCATTTTGTTATTAGAGACGGTGTCTGGAATTGGGACAGTTTATGTTCCATATAACATATGATTTCCTTCTTCCCTTCACTGCGTCTTCGAGATACCAGTAGTGTAACAACTTGTTCCGTGATAGCCTCGATGCAACAATAGAACCGCGACTCACCTTGACACCGTCCACATACCTCTCTGCGCTGCAACACAATGGTGGATTCGAAAGTTGGCATTGTGACCGGCGCCGCAGTATGTCAAGGCCTCCTTTTGTGGTAAATAGTACATCAATGGAGTACTCACTGACACCTCGCAGTCTGGCATGGGTAAGGCGCTCGCCACGCATTTTGCTGCCCAGGGTTGGCGCCTCGCCCTCTGGGACGTCAACGCCAAGGTCGGCGAAGAGCTCGCCGCTGAGCTCGGTCCCAACACCTTCTTCGTCCAGTGCGACGTCTCCAGCTACGAGTCCCAGGCCAACGCCTACCTCCAAGTCTGGAAGAAGTGGGGGCGCATCGACGCCCTGCTTGCCAACGCCGGCATCGTCGAGCGCTCCTCTCTCTTCATCTTCAAGCACCGTGGCAACAAGGTCGAGGAGGTGCCCCCGGCTCCCAACTTGGCCTGCACCGACATTGACTATAAGGGTGTCCTCTACGGTGTCCAGCTCGCCATCCACTACATGCGCCACAACCCGGACAAGCCCGGCGGCAAGATTGTTGTTACGGCGTCCAACGCCGGCATCCATCCCCATCCCTCGTACCCCGAGTACAACGGCGCCAAGGCCGCTGTCATCCAGTTTGTTCGCGGCGCCGCCGAGGTGCTCAAGATCAAGGAAAACATTCTCATCAACTGCGTCTGCCCGGGCATCGTGCGCACAAACATTATCCCGCCCGAGATGGTTGCCGCTGTGAGCGCCGAGTCACTGACGCCGCTCGACACGATTACGCAGGCGTACGCAGGCTGCCTGGCGGACGGAGACACGCGCAGCGGCGTCATCCTCGAGTGCAGCGGCACGCAGATCAGCGACATTGACCACTCGCGCCTGACGTTCAAGAACGGTGTGCCGAGCGTCCGCTCCATCACCGTGTGGGATCCGCTCTTTAAGCAAATCCACGGCGAGGCGAGTGAGTTGCCATCAGCAATTCCGTAGAGTGCGAAAGACGAGATGGTCGGGTTTCGCTGGAATTTATCAATGTTGACCTTCGCCACGGGCCAGTATATACAAGACGACATCCAAGACCTAGAATGAGAAACAACGTGTTTTGTACTACTTGTTCAGACGTGACATGGATCCAATATGTACATCACGGAGAGCTGGGTATTGATAAATGAATACTTAGATGCTGGCACCATGCAAAGTCTGTAAAATTGGTGTTGGTCTGTAGAGATGGAATTATGTAAATGAAGAAATTATGAAAACAGCAGAATGAAGACTAGAAAATACAGCTTTTGGAGCAAATACTACCAAAAAGGAAAAGAAAAGAGATGGGACATGAAAATAAAAAGGGGAAAATATAAAAGGTGTAAGTCGCCCCGTATTCGCCGTTTTTGATGGTCCCCTTGCTTGTATCATGTTTTGGCCCAGAGGCAGGGCCACCAATATGCCCTTGCCGAATCCCCCCAAATTTGTGGGATCAATGTCAGGAACCCTATACAAATCCAATTAACAAATACTCGATTTGTGATTAACAACTCGAGTTAAAAAACATATCCGAACCAACACTGTCATTTTTTCCTTTGCTCAAGAGCATATGGCTCTTGCAATAGATGGTGAGTGGACATCCGTATATGCTAACTAATGGCCGATGCCCGGACAAGTTCGCAAAGTACAAAGCCCACCCATAAAACACAAACATGAGATCAACTCGTCGGGGTATATGCATCCAAATCCATAGGGCGCACCGTCCTTTTTCGCCAGCCCCGTGTTTCCAAGCACCATGTTCCTAGTGGCCATTCACAGCAACATCGACATCCATTTTGGTGTCATTCATGACATTGTTGCTCTTGACGTCTTCCTTAGCAACATCAGCAGGCTTTGCCTCGCTTTTCTTGTTGTTCTTCTCCTTGCCTCCATTGCCGACCTCTTTGCTCTCGCCTTCTACCTTCTTGTCTGCATTTGCCCCGCTGCTAAGGAACAAGGCACGAAATTCGGCATTCGACTTCTTCGTGGGAACAGGTTCCGTTCTAGAGGCGGTCGTCGATGTACCGTTGGTGGTGGTAGGTTCACCGTTGCTATTGGCACTTGTCGATGCTGACAGTGCAGTGAATCCAACGCCCCGTTTCGCACCTTTGCCACCCAGAACAGGGCGCTTCACGCGAGTGGGCATTAATGAAGTTGCGGCTCCCGTCGATGCAGCTGCCGTCGGGACCGTGCTCTCTTTCGAGGTAGTGGTCGACGAGGCAGCCGCTTTTGGAGGACGCGGCGCAGGCTTGTCCATCCGGTCGGACCGTACTTCGGCTTTCTCCTTGAAGAGCTGGGCAACAGTGTCGGTTCGGAGGGTGTGTTGGTCGAGTTGCGCGCCTTCTAGCGCCAACTGCGCTTTGCCAGCCGCGACCGCATCCGCAAACTCGACAATGGCACCGCCATGATCGGCGCGAAGCACAAGTTTCGTAATGTGGCCGTGGGGTTCGACCAAGGCCCGAACACGGGCGATGTTGACCGTGTCTGGGATGCCGAGGAGAGCAAACGTCCGGTTGCGAAGCGCATCTTTGTCTGCACCTTTGGCGTCGTCACCGTTCGACCCGTCACGTGAGTCGTCGCCGCCGGCTACCCCGGAAGCTGTTGACTCTGCGGCCACAGAAGTTTCTCTTGCCGAAGGTCGGGAATTTGTCGGCAGGGAGATTTCAACCGTTAGAATCTGAGACCCCATTTTGACCTGATTTAGTTCTGACACTGCCCGGTTCGCCTCTTCCTTGGTCTTCATGACGACGAAAGCAGAGCCACGGCTGCGGCCAGCAATGTTGCGCAGAAGGCGAACACGATCAACAGCTCCGTGTTTGGCGAATAGAGTGTCAATGACCTGTTCGTCGGCATCAAACGGAATATTTTTGACATGCACTTCGCGGCCTTCGTCTGTAGCCCCATCTCGTGCCTTCTTAGCTGAAGGGTCGGAGTACTGCACCGACAATTTGTACTTGCCCTCGAGCAGCTGTCCATTCAGTTTTGTGGCCTTGGAGGCCGACTCGGCATCGCGGAACGATACGTAGCAGAAGCGGCGGTGTGCATTGTACTTCAGACTCGGCCACCGAATGCCGAATATTGCTCCACTTTGATCAAAAAGCTTGTGGATAAATGCATCATCGGCCGACGGTGGAAAGTTGGTGACGTACAGTGTAATGCCCGTTGCCGGTTTGACAGAGATATTGCGGTCACCAAAGTACTTCCCGTCGCGAATCAGTGCAGACTGCACATCCTCGGCAGACCTGAACTCAACCAACGCGACCATAGAGTTGCCATCGTCCTCCTTCTTGAGCTGCATGTTGTTGACGTGGCCGTACTCGCGGAAATATTGCCGCACCTTTGTAGATGTAACGTCGACCGGCAGGTTGGATACAAAGACGGACGTGTTTTCGCGGTCACGTTTGAGGGGTTGATTCTGTTGCTCATCGCTTTGGGCGGAACCGTTCTCGCTTTTCGGCTTTTTCGTCGCAGGCCCGGTAGCTTCCTTGTTGGCGTTCGCTTCCCACTTTCGTTTCACCCCAGAAGTCGGATCTTCCATTACACGCTCCGGTTCTTGGTGGCCGGTAGTAGCTTCGATAGAAGTAGCGGGTCCTGTCCCTACGTATGTTCCAGCCTGTGTCCGTGCTTGAGCGTCGGCTTGGGCGGCGGCTTGTGCCGCTGCAGCCTCCTTGCGTTGTTGCGCTATGGCTTTTCGGATGTTGTTTACATCGTCGAGGGCACCGCGAAGAACGTCAGAGCTTTCAAAGTCGTTGCAATGTTGCAAATAGATTTCAATGATACGCTCGGGCCAATTCAATTGGGGATCGTGCAGGGCTCGGCTGAGAACGCTTGCGGGGCGAGTCGGCGTGCGCGACATTCGTGTAGGGGGTGCTGGTGGTGGGCTTCGGCCGGTTCCTTTCTGTGACTGAAAAAGGTTCATCTCCCACAAATAGTAGCTTAACCAGAAGCTGTAGTCATGGGCGAGCAGTTCCTTTTTAGCCAACTTCTCCCAATGCTCGCGTGCCTCGTCAATGGCGCCGTGCTTTTCGGTCAGGTGGTAGATCATGATTCGTTCGAGGCGGAAGTTGGGGTCGCCCTGGAAGGCGCTGCCGAAGCGGCGCTCGCCCCAGACCTGGACAGCTTCGAGAGCAGCCACAAGGCCAGAATCGGCAAGATCGACAGCTTCGTCGGACGCGTTCGGATCAATGGCACAACGACGCAGGTAGCCACACCAAGCAGCATACATATCGACAACAGCCGCCATGCCGTCGCGGTCCAAGGAACTGTTTGTGGCAGCATGCTTTATACGTTCCATGTCTGAGAAACTGAGACTGGCCTGCTCACCGCTGATGATATACCGAACCCAAAGGGCGCCAGACCAGGGGCAGTGCTGGACGGCGCGCTGCAAAACATCGAGGCTATTCGGAAGAAAACGCGCCAGTTCCTCGTTACGGTTGGGGCCGTCTCCCAACTCACTCCGAAGCTGTGAGATAAAAACAACCAGGTCGGACCATGCCGTGTCGTCTGTTTGGAAGATGCTGGTCAACGCGCGTCCGAAAAGACCCAGCGCAACGCGCATGGCTAAAACCTTGTCGTTCCGCTCGGCTAGGGTGTTCGCCACCTCCCACCTCAGATACCTCGACATAGCTTCGCGATGGGCCTCTTCGTCGCCGGCACGGATGGCCGCCCGTAATGCCATCTCCATTGGGTCACGTTGTTCGTAGATGACTCTTGCAGTTCGCGATTGCTCCGTCACGGCGCGCATGGTGTCTTCGTAGGCGGCTGGGTTGTACTCTGACAAAAAGGAGCTAAACGCCGATGACGTGTCGTCCCAGGCCGCATGTGGTATTGTCAAGCGATTGCGATATAGATGGGTTATGCGCCGAACGCCCTCGGCGGTGCGCGTTCGGTCGAGAAGGTCACGTTCCAATGCAATCCATCGATTCCAAAGCTCGTGGCTGTCGCTGAGGCGGTACTTGGTCGCTTCGTGACCTTCGCTCCACAGATGGAGAGCTGCGTCGAGCGAAAAGATTTCGCAAGCAGCCTGCTGCTCGTCCTGAGGCCAGGCAGCAACGCTGCCACTGCGCTGCATACATTCGAAATAGAGAGCCCAGAAGTATTCGCAGTAGGCGATCCACACGCGTATGCTGCCAGGCTCGGCGTTGACCGCGGCGCGGTAGAGTTCAACAACACGGATGCGTTGCTCCAGTCCCGTCGCGTTGCGGCGCTGTTGTTCGATGTAGTCAAGCCAGCTATCTTCGCCTACGGGCGAAGGGGCGGGAGGCGGAGGGCTGGCCATAATGGCTGAGGCGTGCGAACGGAGGTAGCAGAATTTGGGACCATCGGTTTGACTCGCAGGATGAACCGAGAGAGAGAGGTTTGTCAACGGCACAATAGAAAGGAGGCTCGAAAGGCTCAAAAACCAAAGAAAAGTAGCCTCTCGCTTTTGTCGTCCTTTATGGCTGGCAGCGTGAAAAGTTTATCGTTTTAGGTGGAGGCGGCGCGTGGCGCTGCTAGTGTATGATAACCGAGTTTGTTATGAACACAGCAAGACGGGAGTTGGCGAAGAATGACAGGATGACGATGCGTGTTGTTGGCTGACTGGCAGCTGCAGAGAAAGGGTGAACGATGCAGGGTAACAAAAAAAGCAAGAATCGACCTTAACACCATCAAAAGGAGAAGAACAGTTGAGGAAAGACTGAGGATGGGTAGCGTATGACGGATGGAGCCCGCCCTTCTGCCTTACGGACGGAGTGAAGGAAGGCGCAACTGGTGGTCGGCTCGGGGTTTGGAAGGTGAAGAGAAGTGGTAGAGCTGGTAGATGGCAAGTTTCATGGTCGCCCTTTGCTCCTTCCTGTTTCCGTGTTGTGTACGGAGTAGTTTCTTTGTTGCGACGAAGCCCGCCTTTCTTAGCTCCTTGGGAGGCCGGCGGTGTTGTCATGGTCCCGCGTGGTGCTATTTTGTCTCTGCAAAAGAAGCGAGTTCCAGCGCAATGGATTGGCAGGCAAAAGTGGGCTCCTGCCTTCCAAAGTGGGCTCTTTCTGTGGGCGGCGTATTTCCCGGCAGCGCCATAGCGGGCGCAAGCGGGGCGTCCTACGTAACTGTCGAGAATTGTGCCTCAGGGGTGTGTGTCCTATTCCACGGGTAACTCGAGCTCTAATGCTGCAACGGCTGCACCCTAAATACCCACGACACCAGATGTTTCTGACGTAGTAACAGGCAGCTGGCGACTTTCCATTGGCGACGGGAGGAACGGTCTGTCTTTTGGTGCGAGGTGCGTCTTCTTGACTCCCATGCTTCTTTCCCGTTTTTGGAATATACAAAAATGTTCTGGGCGGCGGGTACTTTGGATTTTATCTGAACATTATTTGAGTACGCGTCCTGGAGTCGTATCTTAACCCCTTTTAGATTTGGCTGAACTTCTCGACTCCTTCGACATGGAGCCGTTCATCACAACACCGGAAGCTTTCCCCACGTTTACAAAGACGCAAAGCAAACGGTCATGCACATTCCTTCGCCCAGATGCCTTTGCAGCACTGTCCTGAGATTTCCCATTCCACCAAGTGAAGCAGCATCTCCGCGGTTTTGATCCCTTGTGGTTTGTCTGTTTCCTTACACACTACGTCACATGCTGTGCAACCACTGAAACAGGCTTGGGGACTAGATGCGAGAACTCAACCTCCAACGGAGAGACACGACAGGAGGGGGAAGATGCAATCGACGCAAAACAATCAACGAGACGGCAAAGAGCTGAAGGGGGCTAGATCGCCGGCTGCGTCTCGCTCCTCCACGTATCGATAAATCAAGAAGCCACAGAGCAAAAGAGGGTTGGGGTGTCTAGTATAAAGCGCAAAGGTTGAATTCAGCTCGTCTCTGGTGTTGGTTTCTCACGCCTGTGGATATTTTCTCAAAACCGCGTCGTGTTTAGAGGAGCCATGTTCCATGAAAGTCTAGTCTCCCGCTGATCGCTACCGCATTCTGCCAAGGATCAGTTGGGCGGGATCTGGTCAAGGCTCGCAACAAAAGGAGACGAAAGGGACGAGGAATACGCTTTCATGCGACACAATGCCAGGCCAGGCATGCTGAGCAGCGCACAAGACAGAGCAAACGACGTTTGACAGCCACTGGATCGCAATAACCCACGCACAGAAGAATGGAGCAGCGCCCTCGCCTTTCCCATTTCCCATCTTCACTTTGAGATTGTGCAGTTACCCCGAGTTCCGGCTCGCTAATTCACGCCTTGACGACAGTCGTTGTTACACCCAGTCTCAACGGACTGTGGTGGGCTTACAGAGTCCGTCGTACAGTACTTTATGCTGAGCATTTGCCTGGTTAAATACCTGGATTCACAGGAAAATAGACCAGTTTTGAAAACACGCGACTGTCAGTGCGTTCTCCGATTGACACCCGGCGGGACTGGCCCTGACAACCAGGGTCAGGTTCAAAACCCTTTCCCTCGCATTTTCCTCGTTTTACTCCGTACTTTACCCTCAGAACTTGCTTCAGTTCCCTTATTTTGCCTAGCAATCCAAGGTACACGTGATAGGCCTGGCCGGATGCCGATCTTGCCGATCGACGTGGAAGAATGGAAGGCGGAAATAGTTGCCCCAAGCATCCAAGAGCTTGACATTGTCTTGTGGCATTGAATCTCGCCAATTCGGGAGAGCCCCCCGTCTCTATTCTCTTCCACAAGATGATCAAAGAATCTGTTGAGAAGATTCCCAAGGCCTTTTTGTGACAGTGGAGCGACGAAACAGAGTGAGAATGCGCATCATTCATCTCCTGCGTCGTTGTCAAAACCGATCACAGCAAATACCAAAAAGGAGCCTGGAGCCGGGCTATCTCCTGCTTATGCCCTGGTCACAATGGCTTGGCGCTGCGGAAGAGCTGGTCACGACTTATTTCCCAGCCAATCTGGCACTAGAGGACTTCGTAATACCCACGGCTGAATCTTGTCACAGACGGCAGGCCAGTGCAGAAAAAGGAAATATGAAAGCCCCTTAAGCTGGACGCCCGATGACGTCGTCCCGCATCGTTGGCGCCGGAGGGCCCAGCCCAGTCCTAGACGGCTTCTTGTGCAGCATGTTCCAGACCACGTTACCCTTATTTAAGGCGACAATTTCAAAATTTCAGGGTATTCTTCCCAACATGTTTGGCGAACCAACAAATCCATGTGCAAATGAAAGCGGAGAAGTGGATGAAAGATACTTTCCAGTCCGGGCTCCATGGGTGGATTGCGCCAACACGCGAATTTACCAGCTGTGTCGTCCGTGTTCCTCACACGCCTGCTTTCCTCGTCGAGCGCCAAACACGGCTATCCGGCATTCAACTAGGGAGTTTGGCTTGGCCCGGCCAGTCTCATCCCTGAACATCAATTTTCTCTCGTGCCAAGGGAGATAGTCATAAAACTTGAGAAAAGAGAATGCCATTAGGCAACCAGGATCACATCGCAACAGGCAGGCTCTTTCATTCAATACCAATCATCTAGATGATTTGGAGTTTTCTCATCAGTACTTTGTGCTTGGATTTCGAAGATCATTCACTTTAAGCCGGCACGCAGCGAGGCCCATGGATTCAAGCTTGTCTTACCCATATTCAGACAGCGGTAATATTGTGTAGTCTGGCTCTCTCCTTATAATGAATCTAAAGTTGCACGCTGTCCATTTACGACAAATCGATCTGCACCCTCTCCGCAGCCCACGTACTCTGTTTGTAAAATGCATACCGAACAGGGAATGACAATCGAACACGCGGAGCAGGGGCTCTTTCTTCAAGACTTGTTATAGTTCTTTCCGGTCTACGACATATCAGCATCCCGATTCGGGATAACAAGTCTGTTGCATCTTTCCTAACATATAAAACAGCACATGAGAGTCAACCACGCCGCTTTCCTATACTGATCAAGAACAGACGATGCTGAATAAAAATGATTAGGCCTGTTGCCGGACGGGCAGCCAGAATGCAGCAGCCATCTCTTGATCAACTAAAATGGCGAAGTCAGCCTCGAACATCTATCTCTTTCGAGAGTGGCGGCACGCTTGCACTACGGCACCACAGCAGACCGAATGTCATTGCGACAGTACGCTCGGTTGGTACCGCGTGGATGCACTAGCCGCCGCGCAGGACATACCACCGAGGGGCCGCAAGAATGGTCTTTGATATTGCGCGTGCGCGTTGCTGTTGGACGCGATCCTCCTTCCCACCGCAACGACCACACATTGCTGAGTCCCGAGCTCTGCGTGCCATCTGTGGGACGCGACTTGGAGTGATACAACCGTCAGCCAAGAGCTGTGAAAGATAGTTTTTCCTGCAAACGGGGATACTGCTTCATCAACACGTATATATGGCAACAAGTGCTGTGAGCAGCAACGACGCTGGGAATCAACGGAAGCGGCTGAAGAAGCGTGTACCAACAGGGTATTGATTCGGGTCACCTCGAATTCGTTGGCCTGGACGGCGAACCGCATCTTGCCTCACGTAGCCGCATAGACCTACGAGCTGTATTTGCCACCCTAGACTCTTGGTGACCTCCAGTACATCGTTCCATACGACGCAGCGTTTGATGAGTTGGCTTCGCGAATGGAAAAGCAGACAGTGACACGTCGTACAAAGATTGGAGCAACAGCAAGGTGAGCGGACTTGGCAGCCGAGCCCGTTTAATGCCGGCCCACGGTGGTCATACCAAGCATGAAATTCTCGGATATACCGTACAAAGCCCCCTCCGAAAGATTTACTCCTTTTCTTAGAGAAAAGGAGAGGGAACCAGCACAATGAGAAACAGAAGACCTGAATCTGGCTCTCGGAAATGTTACGCTCTTGACAAGTCGCAATGCTAACGTCTTGTTTGCTCATCTTTTCTCGGAAACCAGTATGCGGAAAGAGGAGACCAGCGATCTTTTTACATCCAACACGTCACGGAGATTCAGCTTGGCCCGGCGTCTGCAAATAAACCCCCTCGTCTACCAAAGGCTTATGCGACGAAGGTAATTACACGGTGCCCTGACGCTGATGCTCACCAGGATACAAGCATATGCTTCACAGACAATGAATCGAATATCATCGCGACCACACAAACCAAATTCGGTCTCCTCCATGTGAATATTGCTTACTGCTATCTCTCCTTGCCAGTTCGCTTCCTTCGTTTTAGTTGTTTATCTTGCTCACCACAAAATCAATGCTTGTCCCAGCACGGCCTCTGTTCTCCGCTTGCCGCTCGACATGAATGGTCCAACCGGCAACGTCTGGGACCTTTACGCGGCGATGAAGATGCCATCTAAGCCCTCAACATGCTGACGCCGGAGGTTGTTGCGGCCGCCCGTAGCATTGCATATTCGCTCTGGTATGCGTGTTTCCCTGGACTGGCCACTCAACAATCCATACTTCCCGAGTTTTGAGCGCAAGGTATTCCAGCGTATACATGAGAGCCGACTACGTACAACCGTCGAGACTGAGGACCAGCGGGTGGTCAACGATGACGCCGTCATCTGCAACACGCAGTGCTGTCGCCAAAAGCGATGGGTTCCGGCACTATGGTGATCTTGCCCAGGAGACTTATTCATGCCGATACGCATTACGGACTCTCCGCTGATGTACGTCACAGGCTTCCAGAAGACCAAAATGTTTAACAACACCAAGGCGCAGGAGGAACTCGAATACCCCGACAGTATTGGGAATAGGCTGTGAACTTTGAACTTGCGAGAAAGTTTTGGGTGGACGAAAAAATACACGTTCCTAGAAAACCTGTAACCTTCATGCTTGTCAAATAGCGTCGGTCGAACACGGTGGAATCACGGGCGGCGGCGTTCTACTCGACAACGCCGGTTATGGCAGACACCACGGCATCCAGTGCTGATCACTTGTCCTGCACCGGGTTGCCTGTCGAGCACCTGCACGACGTTGTGCGCGAGGAAGGGGTCATATTTGAGCAGGGAGACCTTGTCCTGACCCGCATCCGCTGCACGGCTGCTTCCGATGCGGCCATCAAGGAACAGCAAAAGGCGTTGCCGCTGCGCGAGATGGCGGCATTCATGGGACTGTTATCTGACAAATGCAAAGCTTCAATGGCTCTGCGAGATCAGCTGTGCGGAACTTACCAGCAACACCATCAGCATTGAGCAGACACCGTGTACGGCGACCACGTCCGGCCTGGCGCGGCATGGAAGAGTGAGAGCTGAGAGGACGCGATGAAGGGTTACGGGCTGGTGCGCCATTTGGTGCTGGCCGGCTGGAGTGTGCCCATTAGCGAGATGTTTGATCTCGAGGCTCTGAGGGCACAGCGCGTGGTGCACGACTGCTGGATGTTCTTCTTTGCGAGCGTCCCGCTGTGGGCATCCGGCGGCGTCGCGAGCCCAACGAACGGCAGAGCCGTCTTTTAATGGGATATGTGTCCTTGAGTTCCGTGTCTCCTATGTCTGGTACAACCTTGGGTCAGAAATGAAAGCGACATACTTGTCTCCGATACAAGGTGATGCACAGCGAAACAAGACGACGCACCACTGCAGTCATGTTTGTCCAGAAACGTTATCTTGCCCACTCTCTTCACAACTACTTCCTAACCCTGTGCGCATGAAGCGCTGCCTTACCTATACCCCCGATGTGAACTCTTGTCACCTGCCGAATTAATGGAACTTTTTGACCTCGCAATTTGGCAGTGATCCTCCTTTGTATTTCTTTCTGACGACAGAAAAGCGCGATGAAACAAATACACCCCGGCCTTGGTACATTCGCCAAGCGAGTGTACCACCGTTACACCTTGTGGTGGCTTCATCAGACGACGATTTCTTTCTTTTATATTCATTTCGTTTCCGTAACGAAATGCGTCGCGACGTGCATCGAGCCGCAATCCTATCGGGCACACGCATCTACTCATGTATATGCGAACTCGTTATCTGCAAGACAGAAAGCCAGAAGAAGAAAGGGAAAAGAAAGGGAAAAGGAAATGAAAGCTTCGCTACCAACTGCGGGCACCGTGACGTGTACGGAGTAGGTGACATGCCATTTTGCAGCAGAAAGGAGACCTATTTGATGAGACTGAGGTTACAGACGACACAAGTGGTAACTTTCACTCGGCATTGGGCACGGAGAGAAGGCAAAAATAGTAGCAGGTGCAGCGTTCCTCCGTGAATGGGCTGTGAAAGAAAAGAGAAACCGACCAAAAACAATAGACTCGTACCTGCATTGCAGTCCGAGTGCCGGGTGGACACAAAACTATTGTCTGGCTGGATAGGAGCCTTCTGCACGCATACAGGATCGTGGCGTGCATGCGAGGCTGACTACAGCTGCAGCTTCAACTTGCTGCTGTAGCTTAGATGCAGAAGAGCGGTGTCCGGGAAGAAGCAGCGAATAGAAAAGCAAGATTACGACCGCGTCGCGTTGTAGACAACGCGGAAGCCAGATTAAAGGAACAAATTTTTGGAATCTGCATCGACTTCTGCAGCAATTTATGAAGAGTGTGACAAAAACATTCCTACCTCTCAACAAACGCGAACCGCGTCATGACAAAACCGCAGTGACTTTGTCCCTTTTGACCTTCCCTGCTTTCCTTTGTTTCATTTCATTCGATCTTTCGCCAAAGGGTTATCGACTTGCAACAACGAGCCACGTTCATGACTCATGCAAGGCACGCTGTGGCACGGAATGCCACTTAACTAAGAGTACGGATACAGTGTAGCTTGTCAAATGCCAGTGTTATGTCCATCGGACGAAAAGAAAAGTTAGAGAGACCACTAGACAAGCGATGAAAAATATTTTGTTAAACTGATGCAATTGCACAACGAGCAACGAAGGTAAACAAGCCGCCGAGAATGCACAGGCATGATCAGAACTCATCCGTTACAGCACAACGGATGGAAATAACGAACTCTAGGCCACAGCTTTTAGCGGAGGTATTCCTTACGACAGACTCGGGTTCTGCGGGCAACTCCTCGATTCCCGTTGTGCTCCGTACTTGGCCGGTCGTGGCACCACGGAATAGAAATACCCAGGCATCAGAAATCGAATGTCAACGACATAGGATAAAGAGATTGCGAGAATGCTTCGAACCAACAACTTCCGCCTGTCACCCCTAGACAGCGTGTTACAGATTCCGTCTGTGACTGCCCTAGTAATTTAGTACTTCTTGGTTTGCGTTGTTCTTCCAGTTCTCCCTATTCGGCTTTCCCCATCTCGCGTGCTTTATCTCTTTATTCTTGTCAATAAGTGTGAGGGAGCCTGAAGATGGTCTTGGCGTCAGGCCTGGTCCTTGTCGGGTAAGGTATTTGTTTGTCACTGTGCGCCCGTTGAGTACTCCGTAATACTTTGTCGACGAACACTGAAGAGTGACTTTACCGTGCTCATTTTCTTCGAGGCTGGTTGTTTTGGATACGGACTGGGGTTTCCATGCATTGAAATTGGAGGGCACCCTAGTCCCAACTTTTCACGCATTCCTTCATCCATATTGCACTGTTTTAAAACGCCTGCAATGTGGCGCAGCGCAAGACTGCCCCAGAAGATGCTCAATGTTGACCGGGGACAGACCCGGCACAATCTTGCGCGGCTGTACATGTACGGCGTATTACCCTTGGCTGGATGCCCGTCCACGAGCTGCGACGTGCGATTTATGTCGTACACATATTCCGTATTCGTCGGATATATCCTGGCCTCCACGGTGCTTGGACTTAGCTTCAGCAAGGAACAAACTGTAGCACACCCGTTCGTTGGGGTCAGAACCAAAGCGACGGCCCTGATAATGCAACTCAGGCGTGTGCCACATAGACATGTAATGTGCATAATGAGAGCATCTTTCGCCCAAGCTGTGTTGTTTGCTCTATATCAGTTCTGACAGGTATGCTGTACGAAGGGATTGCGAGCTGTGGACGATCGTATCTTTTAAGTCATCCTGGGCAGCCACATGTTTGCTCCTCCATGCTTGGAAATGATTGACTTGTGTCTCCCTTCGTTTGACTTCTAAAGTTTCTTCAGGCACGCCGAGTGGTAAAAAGACCCTGCAGAGTCGCAGAAGTGGGACTGGTCTAGCGCTGGTGGTCGAAAAGCGGATAGCGGTGGATCTTCAACACGAGCATCCTCAAACAAGCGTAGCCGCCCTGAACAAAAGCGACCTGGAGAACAGAAGGAGCCGCGCACAAAAGAGTATCGAGATAACATAAACTCGGTTCACGGAATACTCGTCCGCCTATGGCTTCTTTCGTACTTCAGTGACCGGTATTGAGGCATTTCCAATGGCGACGGCTCCATGGACATGCGTGATACCCAAAGGAAAAAGAAAGTTAACGACAAAAAGTGGATATCAGCGCTCACTTTGTGACGCACTAACGCGAAAAACCTGAGACAAAAAGGACTTTCAAAAGGCCGTCGTTGGCCAGTTTTAGTGCCACGTCCAGGCAGGGGTAAAAGCTAGAAGAAGCATAGAAATTTTAAAGAAAGAGGATACAAAAGGTGCGCCAGCGCCGTACTAACATACCGGCCGACCAAGCGGCCCTGGTTCCTGGCGGGATGGCTGTGGCAGCCCAATCTTCACGCTGTTCCCGGTGTCGATCGTCTGCGGGATGTGATCCTATCGTCTGGATTGACTTGTTGTGGGTGAGGAGCCAGATGGTCTGGCGGCTGGAGGGCACGCGCAACCGCTCGTCAATGTTTTTGCATTAATGGTTCGGGAAAAAAAGTCGGATGCCCATGGGCGGCGAAGATCCTCGACCTTTTGGCTTGTGCGATACTCGACTCCTGTGTAAGGTTCAGTGATGCTAAACGACGTACCGAATACGGCGCACAACAGCCAGAGGTGAGCGGGTGATGCAGGAGTGGGAGAGACAGACGTGTTGCCACTTGGAAAGCCGTTTTCGTCGCTGAATACCGAATGAAGCTTGATATATTGTACATTTGCCTCTTTGACGTCCGATGGCTAGGTCAACTGAAAGACCAAGCCAAGGAGTGACTCTCCAACCTGGCGCCTGTTTTCTGTTTTATGGAGCGATTAAACGTTTGAACAATTGCCAAATCCAGGAACTAGTACTTCCTAGCGGCGCTGGATTCATTGTCTTGCCACATTCTGTGGCTCCAGTTTCTGTCCCTTCGGCTCACTCCCGTCCCTCGTTTTCGTTTGTCTGCTTGCCGCTGCTTGCTCCCCTGTCACTAGAAGGAAGACAACCACTTGCAACCAGTTTAGCCAGCAAAGCGGAACCGTCCTTGCCGCTATGGACCACAGGAGGCATCGTCAAATATGCGTGCCGGTCACGCCCCGTAGAGTCTTCCGTCATGGAGCGCTTTGGTGGAAGGAGTTTGTAGTGGAGTTGAGACCGTTGTTTTGTTGTGCCACAGAACAACCGCCGTGGCCCTTCCTCTGTTGCCACTGTTCGTTTGAGCGGAACCGGTTGGGCACAGCCCACTGTCCATCGTGTTGGCAATGCAGGCGCCCCTGAATAGTGGATGTTTGTTCCTGAATCGTCTAGTCTTGGTGCACATTGTCAACCAACATCAGGGCGCATTAAGCTCCTCCCTGTTCGTGAAGTCGACATGGGAACGTACTAATGCACCATACATACCTTAATATTCCAAACCGTCGTGCTGGTCTCATAGCCTTGAGGGGTGCAGAAACGACGGCGTCTGAAGAAAGACGTTTCTCTCTTTGCGCCCTTCCTATTGGCTCCATGCTACACCCCTGGTTGGAGGATGCCCAGGGCAGGGCAGAGGAAGTATTGCTCTCCAGTGTCAGGGTTGCTGGCGTACGTACTCCGTATGTTGTAAGATACTTTGTACCTCTACCATCAAAATGGACGACATGAGGGTGGGGTTACGCTGATGGGGTTTGTTTGAAGAAAGCTTGGATCACGACGAACTGGGTCGCTTTCCTTTTTAAGCCAACTAGGCCCTCCTTCCTTCCCTTTCCTCAGTCCGTCTTCGCTGCTTCCCTTTTCTTTTCACGAAAGTTTGCTCTTTCCCATTTTGTAATTTTCTCTTCACTCTCTCTTTTATTCGTGAGCGCTCCTGCTTCTCCCATACATTCGTTGTCATTCCTTCCTTTCAGGTCCTTCTTTCCATTTCTTTGTTTACTTACCTTCTCCCACTAATTCCCCTCTTTCCTTTCACAGCCATCGCATCGCCGCGCACTTTTGCACGTCACTTTGGCCTCACTTGCGAGATTTTCTAAAGTACTTTATTCCACACGGCTCGTCAGCTATATCTTCATATCTTTCTTGCTTTTACCTTTCTCGGTGCCCTTTTCTTTGGATCCTTCGCCCCGCCCGCCAATATATTCCTTTCCAAGCCCTTCTCATACGTATGCGGCTTGCATTCTCGACTCGTTCGATATTAAATTAGTATTCCACGGACATCTAATAAACAACGACACGTTCTTCGTCGGGAACACCCTCTCGTTTTACCGGGGCCGTCCTCCACATATCCATTTCCGTCCGCCAACATTCCTGGACGCAACCCGATCTTGCTGTTAGTCTCTTCATTTCGCTCCCCCCGTTTGGATTGCACGAGGACTCTCGGACAAATTGAAAGGGTTACTCGTACGGTGGACAGAAACACATTAACGGCACCACGTCCAACTGAACCCAAGGGCCGGTTTATGTTGCCACGCAACCTTCCATTTCGCTGCAACTGCGCGTCCTACTAGCAGTCTCGTATCTTCGAGCATTCTGCATACGACACCACCTTCTCGAAACATATCGTTTGCCCTGCTTGCTCTGCTCTGCCAAGTCGGCAACACTCTATCGGGCTCCTTTAACCGTTTCTGTCTTGCATACATCTTGCATACATTTTTATATACGCCGCAGGCTTTTTTCACGGCCTACTTTTCCTCTTCTATTTTTTATCTCGGTTTTCCTTTTTTTCCTTCTCCCGCATTTCACGCGGGTTTTCTGATACTTTCTACCCCTCTGGGCCGGTCTCTCCAGTGGCAGCTTGTGTGGGGAGCTTGTATCCTCCACGGCTAGTTTCTCTTCTTGATTCACTTTCTTTCCTCGTCATAACTCCATCATTTCATTTCCTTTTGTTTTATTCTACTTAAAATGCGCTCTCAAAACTCCCTGGTCTTGGTGCTGGCTACCCTTACGGGTATTGCCAAATCTCAGAGCTTTCCTAACGAGGCCAGCCTCCCCGGGTGTGGCGTAAGTTTGTTCGTCCCCACATGTTACAATGCCTCGTCATCAGTTCTAACGCATTACAACAGGAAACATGTCTTGATCGGCTGATTGCACAGGCTGGCTCATTTGGCTGCGCTGCGGACGGAGTCGGCTGTCTCTGTGCAGCTACCAACTTCCAGAATGGTGTCCATGACTGTGTCGTTGGTGCCTGTGCCGCTGACCTCGTGGCCTCGGTTACAAACTATCTCGTTGCCGTTTGTGCAAGTAAGTTAACAGCATCCTATTGAATCCTACTGCGAGGAATCCCAGTATACTAACAAGCTACAGCTGCGGCCGTGAATGCTCCAGCTGCCACTTCGACGCCAGTCACATCTGCGTCAGCCGTCTCACTAACTCCATCGCCTGTAACGTCCTCAATACCGCCCACGACACCTGTGTCGTCCATTCGCGGACCTGTCACCAGCAGCTCTGTGGTGATATCGACTACGCCTACGACAAGTAGCATCCCGAGCAGCACGTCCACTCCGGAGCCAAGTACTTCTACACTGGCTTCCATCACCACCCCGAGCTCGTCAAGTGACGCCCTTGTCGCGACGACTTCAACCCAGCCGACGTCCAGTTCAGTGCCCCAGACCACCACCAGCTCTACCACTGGTTCTCCTGCGAGCGTAAGTGATACGTTTTTTTTTATTGTGGCAATGAAGGGGAGTATGGCGTTCCTACTGACATTGAAGCAGGCAACATCTAGCACCAGCAGCTCGACTGCCACTGCGTCGCCTGGTCTGACCACTGGTGCCAAGGCAGGAATCGGCATCGGTGCCGCCGTTGGTGCTGTGGCTGTTATTGCCGCTATCGTGGTGTGTGTCATTTCCCGGAGGCACCGGAGTCGTAGCAATGATCGAAGCCCTTCCCGGTCCCACCTCCAAATCTCGGACCCGATGCCTGGCTCGGGCCGCATCTATGCAAATGACGACCGTAGCAACGGTTACAACAACTCTGAGCTGGAGATGAAGTCTCGGCGATACGAAGACATGGTCCCTCGGCACGTACCTAGGAATATGGTTTGAGGGGCGGCTGTTGCATGGCGAATTCCAGCATTTACACGTTAGTAAGTCACGCTGAACAGGCTCTTCCTTCTTCTCTTAGTAGACAGCCTAGCCTTGGTTACAGATTACTTTGTTCCGTACTTGTTGCCGCACCACACTACCAGGTAGTGCACAGTGTCATGATAGATGGAAAGGGCGTTGATCGAGAAGCCACCTTGGTTTCCCCACCAACCACACCGAGTGTCGGCCTGGGCGCGACACTCGGAACAAGGGATTGTTTTCTCAATTAGACAGCATTGTTTCAATACCAAATTTTCAAAGCGAAGTCATAAGAAGAAAAACATCAAGCGGTTAAACAATGATAGACCAGGGTCAAAGACATCGTGACGTAGCCAGGAATTGTAAGACAGAATACAATTATATTTTTACAGTGTCCAGTTGCTTTTGCTTAATATGACAGGATATGGACAGGTGAGATGGTCGATGGCAGTTCATAAACGCCCTCGTCATAAAATAATGTCCGCTTTGCCTCGAAACTTGTCGCCGATGTCTACCACGAGTAGTAGGGTCTTTGTGCTGTGACGGGACGGTTGGGTAGATGAACCCAAGGCGCATTCTTGGCCTCCTTGGCCAAACGCTCATCGTACTGGCGGACGCGCGTTTTCTCCTCCTTGAGGACGACAGACAGGACTGGAAGGTTGTGTCAGAAATGATTTAAAACCTAGCGGGGAAAGGAAAGGAGCAGGAAACGTCAGGAAACATACAGGCTGATGGCGACCATCTTGTGTTGCGGCGACCACGGGCGCGGTACTCGGTTACGGCCGAGCGCCAGATACCCTTGCCGACCCAGGCCTGGTCAATATACATCCGCGAGGGGTCGGTTATCTCGAGCCACCGGCCGTCCTTGGTCTGGATCTTGATGGCGTTGGGTGACGACGCCTCGGCGCCCTCACCATCTGCTTCATTCTGCTTCTGCACACGGCCCAGGCCCATACCGCGCTCCACCACGGCCATGTCGCGTGCCTCCTCAAGGTGCCACAGCACCTCCTTGGCCATCTTCTTCTTGCTGAAGCGCATCTGCACCAGAGCATCCTCGAGTGTCTTGCCCGAAATCTGCCGGGCCAGGTGCACCAGTTTCTTTGTGCTCGTTGGGATGGGCATCGACTTGTGCAGCAACTGGCGCTCCGTGCGGGCCAGACGCTCCTCGCGCGTCTCCTGGCCCTTGGGGTCCAGCATGCGTGACACATGGCGCACCACCATCTTGCGCTCCCAGCGGACACGGCTGCGCGGGTCCGGATCGAGGGCGCGCTGCAAGTCAGACTGTAACAGCGACGTACCGATTTCGTTACGGGCCGCCGAGGTTTTCGAAGGCTTCGAGCCGATACTGCCCTCCTCGCCCTGCTGTTCTAACTCGCTTGCGAGTAGGGGACTCGCGCTCAGGCCGGGGTTGGTCATGCGGTCCTTGAGCTCCTGGCGAGTTTTAGCCCGACTGAGGTCGCCGGAGAGGCCAGCAGCCGCATCGGCAGTGTTGGATGAAGCCGGCTTCTTCTTGCGGCCAAATAGGCCACCCCAGCTAATGGCGCGCGAAGCGGTAGTGTGGATTGGCCGGCTGGCACCGTTTGACTGTGCGAGAGGTTGCTGTGGTTGTGTGCGTGGCCGCAGCACGAGGGCAGAGTGAGTCGTCGGACCGGCGGTGCATGTTGTCGTCCGTGGCCGGAGACCTATGGGCGCAGTTGCGTTAGAAAGCTTGGTTCAGGAGTGAGTTGAGCTTTTGAAGGTTGTAAAATAGCTGACCTGTCGCAAGGACCCTCCTTGAGTGTATATTGAGCTTCATGGTGACCGCA
Source organism: Sporothrix globosa (assembly GCA_001630435.1). Taxonomy (NCBI): domain Eukaryota; kingdom Fungi; phylum Ascomycota; class Sordariomycetes; order Ophiostomatales; family Ophiostomataceae; genus Sporothrix; species Sporothrix globosa. Next base: position 1,178,191 of record LVYW01000007.1, on the reverse strand, counting down.
ATTGCTGTCGCTGCAGTGTAGCAATCCGGGTCACGATGTTACGCATCAACAAAAAGGCGCTGGATGCGCAGACGTTTTCCCTGAGCATAGAAAAAAATGCCACCAGTGTAGAATGCGGGCGTCTGGTTGGCTGATTGACTCCATATTTTGGCGGTTGATTTAATTCCTTAGTCATGATAACACCAATGGTTCACGTGATTTTCCGGGTCACCGCGAATTAACCTAGGATGATTCATTTTGCGGGTAGGTTACTTTGGCAGGTCGCTTGGGGTCTACTGTTTGGCGGGCGCTGAGTGGAGCAAATCAGCATCAGACCATTTGTCGGAGCTTTCGTGGGATTTTCCCTTCCTTTCTCTTTTCGCACTTCTAACCCGTTCAGCCAAACGTCCATCACGACAACACCACCCGCATCTCCCAGTCTCCCCTCCACGCACACGCGATCCGATTTGCTGTCCACTTCGACCGTTTTGCAAACCCAATCGCCGTTCAAAATGGCCATCAAACCGATCACCGGCGTACGTTTGTTCCCATCCAAAGAGGGTTTTTTTTTTCGCGAAATCTGCCGAGATAGATAGCCCGGTTCCACGCAGAGTGACCCCCGGCAACGACAACGCAGGGCCGTCGGGTGCCAATTGAGGTTGCTCTTTATAGTTAGCGAACTTTGTGGCGCCTCATTGACTACCTGTGGTGAAGAGCCAACCTGCCGTGGACCGGGCAATCGGGATGCAGTAATGCGCAGATAAATTAGAGATTGGGAATTGGATCTTGGGCAGGACCCGAAGGGACCTCATGGAACCTCGTACTAACATGTTGCGCCTTGCACATAGATGCTTCGCCGCACGCTGATCACTGATCTCAGCATCGGCCTCGGCCTCGGCTTCGTTATGGGCAATGTCTTCTGGTATGGCTACCACATGCCCCGCACCAACGCCCGCGACAACTACTACGTCAAGCTCGAGGCTGAGCGCGCCGCCCGGACACAACAGTAAACGCACCACGCCTACCGTGGAGGATGGACGGAAAAGCAACTGGAACGAGCGAATGAACAACGGAGAGGCTTCTGCCGACCTGTGAGGGGCAATGTCGGGCTGAGGACGCAACCGTTCTCCCCTGTATTGCATCCCTTTCACCGCTGTCTGGCATACCGTGTATGTGTACATAAACTGGGTCAATGTTGTGTTTTGTCACCTTGGAACTAATTGCTGGGGTTGTGGTGAAGCATTGAAGGCGAAAATAGACAAAAAATATCCATAATCAACCAAACTGCTCAGCATAAGTATCGGTAATGGTTAAGTGGTGTGATGTAATAATTTGTACTTCCAATGGCCCACGGCTGTACTACTCATTCAATGAACATAAAAAACCCTCAAGCCAATAACGCCTTGCCCTATGCTTTCATGTACTATGAGCATGTTATGTTATACATTACTTCTGCGTCAGCTGTCCCATCTTCCTCATCCAAACACGCTCAGTGTCTCCGGACGTTTTGGTGGTCCTGCTCCTGTCGACACGGCAGAAGAGCTGGACACTGGCGAACGTCCTGCAGTAGCCTCTGTGGTTGCATCGGATGTTATGCTTCCTACTGAGCTGCCCACGCTGCCGCGTCGACTTGCTTCGGTGCCTTCCCACGCAGTGGTCTCTACAGTGAATGTCCCGTGCCGGTCCTGACATCTGAAAGTACGTCAGCAATGGGGAAAGGGGCGAATGTGAGCGTACAGAACGGCCACTGAGGTTGCAATAGCCTACCTTCGAAACATCCGCTGCATGGGCCAGCATCGTACTGGGCTGTCACGCATCTCTGGGTGCACCACAGCACAGCTATATTGTACCATGGACGACACCAGCGTGCAGTCACGGGCGATGTCGATTTCTTGGTGTCGGCTGCCGCGATCCCTGCCTCCATCCGCACTGTCGGGTTTTTTATGGACAGCATCGGCACTTGCCCGCTGGGCCGATACGGAGGAGCCCGGCAGCATCTTGCGCTGGCGGCCATGAACATCGAGCTGGACCCGTTCTGTCAGCTCTGCCGCCGGGAATGTGTAGCAGGGCGGCGTCATAACTGCCGACCGGGTTGTGTGTCTCTCCTGGTGTATTTTCAGCAGAGCAAGACGGATTGAGAAGAATTGCTATCGGCCAGTTGTGATACGTTCATTACTGTGCTGGTGGGCCGATATATGGACAAGTGTTTTGTGTAAAGTCGAAAGCCGCCAAAATAAGCTGTGAGAAGAGGGGCCAATTCCCACTCCGCCCGCCTAAACCGCCATTTCAGTAACAAAGTCACTTGTACCCACCTCGCGTATTCTAAACATCACCTCCAATCATCCGGATCTCTTCACCTGTTCTCACCAATTTGGCAAAAAATATATATATATATATATATATATATAACCACCATGCCAATCAGCTCATGGCCGCCACGGCTACACCGTCACCTGCACTGGTAGGTCGCAGGATACTAGGTGAAGTCGAAGAAACAAGCCTCGAAGATGTGTGTTACAATATTGTGCAATTGTCCAGAAGAAACGGCAGCCTTTAACATCCCTCTGCCTAGGTCCTGAAGCGCATCCGCGCAGAGTCAGCCGCAAGGGCGCAACAAAGCACCGCGGCTATCGGGACAGAAACGGCGACGGGGAAAGCAACTCAGCATAGCTCTGCATATTTAGGTCGGCCAGCGGCCGGGGAGAGTTCACCAGTGAAGAACAGCCCGGCGGTTTCGTTGCGACTTCCTAGTTTTCCCATTCCGGCCCTCCAGCAGCTTGTTGCCCGCCATTTCCGCTCTTCACGTGCGCCCGAGCTTGTCGTCGGAGGTCATCGGCCGCTGGCTCTTGTTTACCTGCTCGTTGCTACGCTGGTCGCCGCGCCCCTCCGACAAACGGTGGTCGTCGTGGATGTCGAGGCGCGCTTTGATGTGCGGCAGCTGCTCGGTGTCCAACCGACAGCGTCAGCTATTTACGGCACCAACGGTGAAGAGGGTTCCGTCGAAGTGTTAGCTTCACCCGTCATCGACGACGACCTACAGCATGTTCATGTGTTTCGGGTAGATCCACGGTGGCGTGTTCCGCTAGCCGAGCTGGTGGCTGCGGCAGAGCAGCGTGTGTTGTACGGAGCACAGCGCCGGCGAGACCGGCCATGGTGGGGAACCATCGTCGTTGGCGGCGCCGGAGGCGGGGGAGTGGCAACCACCGTTGCTTCCAATAGAGCCGGCGACAACACTCTCAGCCATGGCGTGGGTGCAGCGCTTGTTACGGGTGCCTACGGCTGGCTTCGTGTCGACCGCCATGAACCGGATGCTGTCGAGTCTTACAACGAGCGGCATGAGCGGTTGTTAGCCCTCTTTGAAGACGTAGACCTGAACAATACCGAACATGACGGTGGGGCGCCGAATACACTATTGGAGGATGAATCAGGAACACATAGGGTTGAGCCCGTCATTTGGGTTGCAAGCTCTCCGTGGTGGAGCTTCAGGTTCCAGCTGTCAAGACCAGCTCGCGGAGAAGCGAAAGAAGATGAGCCGCCCACCTCGGCTGCGACATGATACCTAAATCTCTTACCTCTTCAAGCTCTTACTGGGGATTTTACGACTTGCACACTGTGGATTATACTATGAAACATGAGCGTTACGGTATACATTGTGTAATATATGACGCATTTACATTTACATTCATGGCATCAGCTAGCTTTGCAAGTTTTATATTTCATGTTTACTTTAACTTTAGAGTAGGAAATTTGAAAATAGAAATTAATATAAGTGTTTCCAAAAGTCTGAATTCAGTAAACTAATGTGTTTTTAACCATGATTTGTATCCCCGTGGATTTCAATTCCTAAGGAGCTGACCCAAGACTGACTTTACTGCTTATATAATGTGCCGAAAGTGGTACATAAGAAGATGTAAAATGAAACACATGAAAATTATAACGGAGTACAGGCTTCATAAGGTAGATCATTTCTCTCCTGCCTTTATGACCTTCTCGACGCAATCCCTGGCCCTGAACGAGGCATAGTACTTGGCTAGGCTGGGTGCACCCAGCCGACGCAACTCGGCTGCGAGTGTCTCCTGGCTGCCAGCGGCGAGCTCCATGCTATACAACACAGGCCACAAAGCATAATCTGCCACGCAAGGCAACGTGGCGCCGGCGATAAACTCGCCAGTAGCTTCTGTTGTCTCGTCCTCCTTTTGGGAGACGTAGCTGTCCCAGACTGTCATCTCGCTCTTTAGCGGTCTCAAAGAAAAGGCCGAAACAGACTCACCACCGTGAGCTGCCTTGGCCACACTTCTCCACTTGTCTTGGAGTTGCAAAGCCTGTTGCAGCCGTGTGTACTTGCGAGCCGCTTCAAGGTGGAGATGGGCTGACCTTCCCTTAGGCGACGTTCCATATACCGCATCTAGGTAGAGCAGGATGGCCAAGAGGCCCTGGACCGTCGACCTGTCGCGATCGTTGTCCACGAGGCGGACCGGAATATCCAGGGATGAAACCGTAGTGGTCTGTGATTCGTCCGAACCCGGTGTCGTAGTGGAAGGCGTGTCCTTCTTCTCAACAGCCGTGGCCATACTGCCTCTGGCGTAGTTGATACCAAGCTCGGCCAGTAGCAGCTGGATCGTCATGTTAATAACGGGATCGACACTGGTAAAGAAGCGTGGCGAGCTGCTCATATGCAGCACGTCAAAGCCCTGACCATAATGTTTGTCCCAGTCAAACTGGGAACTGTGGTTTTCAGTACCAAACGCCTGGAGCATACGGATAGCCTCGTCGGACTGCCCATTGACGACCGGGCGGGCGTCTTTACGGGTCTTGCCCACGGCGCCTTGGCCCCAGACCAGTGTCTGATCGCGGTTTAGGAACGTGCCGATCTGGCGGAACGTCAAGCTGATACGGCCACCGTTATAGGCCAGCTCGGCCGGCGTCTTTTCACGATCGATGCGCTTGTCCTGGCGAATGGCGTGCAGCCATTTCATATTTGTCTGCAAGCCCATGCGACACAGAGAGTTATGTGGCAGCTGGACGCGACAACTCTGGCGCTTAGTTGAGTCGGGAGTGGAGGTGGAGGATGTAGGATTGCCGCTCGTCGACTTATCTTCTTTCTCGGAACCACCTTGAGCCTTGCTATCAACAATGCCGGAGTTCGACGGTTCTGTCTCAAGGGAGGGGTCCTTATCCACTCGCTTTGTGCGGAAGATCATCGTGCGTTCGGCACCGAGGCTCATGTTGCAGACATACGAGTTGGGAACAATGTCCAGTGTCTTGTCGCTATGTTCAGAGATGTAGTCGTTCCCGGTGCGGTACAGCTGGATCAAGGCGTGATTCAGTGGATGTCCCACAATCTTTTCGACCTCGCCCTTAATCTGGAGCACCGTTGATGTGAAAGCATCCAGTGGCGGAGACTCGTCGGCTGGGTGGCGGTAGATTGGGATGCTGCCATCCTCGTCCACCTGTCCCTGCACACAAACCAAACGTGGAACTTCACCGCCCTGGTGGGACATGCGTAGCCACTGTACCTCGTCCTTTAGACGCTCATAGATGCCCTCTTCCAAAGACTGGGAAAGGACGTCGTGGTAGATGATCGTGTCACCAGCACATATGGGCTCGGTTGCAGATGGTTCTTTTGTCGCATCCACCGGCACTAGCTTAGCATCGGTATCATCCGAGTCGGACTCAGTTTGTGCACGTTCGTCTGATTTCGAGCCGCTCGTGGCGTCACTTTCGATGGGCTTGCCCGGTGTCTTTGTCGACTCGACTTCTTTGGAGCTAACAGCATCCTTAGCCGGCGATGGCGTTATCTTGGCAAGAGAAGGCGCCTCACGACTTGCTGCGGGACTCACGGCGTTCGTCCCCGTCCCGGCGTTGGAAGAGGCATTGGTGGCCATTGTATTTGATGCTCCAGATGTTAGATTGCGGGGGCGAGTTTCGGAAGCACGACTAGATAACGTCGTAGGAGACTTTCTGACTTGTGGTTCTTCAACTCGAGAGTGTTGGGCAGAGGCAGCAGAGGTACCATCCTTTGGGCCCTCTTCCAGTCGCTTTTTCAAGGCATTTGCGCTTCGCGTCGATCGCAACCGAGAATATTCTAGAAGTCTCTCGTGCCGTGAAGGAATCGCCAGTTTAAATGAGTCATCTGCGTCGTTATCGTCGCCAGCGTCTTCATCTGGGGTAATTTCGCCAAGGTCGATTGCGAGTGGTTCGATGGCAGCGATGGTTGTCTGCCTTGTGCTAAGCGACTTAGCTTCCGCAACAGGTGCAGGGGATGTGCTGGAAGAACCAATGCCAGCACTGGCGACCGTCACGGAGCCAGTACGAGCTGAAAGGCTCGCATCAGTCGTTTTCGTCGCATATTTTATTGGTGGTGCTGTTTCTGATGTTTTCGGTAACACAGCGGTCTTCACTACCACGGGCTGTAGCGGTGGTGACGTCTCCGGCTCACTTTGGGAGACGGTTTTAGCTGCGGGAGACGAACGACTTAGTGTCGAAATCTCATGAGGAGAGGGTGCGGACGGGGTACGGGCGTCGTTCTCATCTTCACTGGGCTCTGGATTTTGACTCTTTGTACGTACGGGTAGACCGCCGCTGCTCCCGCCACCAGCGCTCAGGAGGGCACCGCCGTTTCCATTTCCGCCGACGGCTATGGGCCCGGATGACGCCTGCTTGGTTGACCGCTGAGCCCGGGGTGGTCCGCTGCTGGACGCTGTAATAGCGGCGATGGCCGCGGCAAAATCGGTACCCGCCGGCTTCGCATCGGCCGACTGGGCCGCGAACGTCTCGAGGACTTCTTCAGCTGGTAAAGTGTCACACCCAGTGAGCTGCACCAAGCTCCTAATGGCGTTGTTGTGGCGGGTTACATCGCGGTAGCCGCAGCAATCTTCGACAATGGTGAGGGTGAGGCCGTGGCGTGCGGCATCCAGAGCCGTGGCGTAAATGCTGATGTTGGTGAGGGCGCCGCAGATGTATAGCTCGGTGACAAAACGTGTGCGAAGGCGCATGAGAAGCTGGGTAGACTCAAAGGCTGAATAGTGTGACTTGGCAATGACGAGATCCAGGCGGGCGTTAACGGAAGAAGCTACTTGGGGTGCGAGTTCGCTGCCGTGGCTGCCGGGAAGAAGACATTGGCTGCGCTGTTGGTGCTGTTTTTGCTTGTCCTGGGGTGTTGGGCCGCCTGTACTTAGAAAAGCCTCGAGGTCCGCATCCGGGTCTCCGACCAGTGGCTCAGGCTCACGCCGGCGGCTTCGTGACGTGCTCTGCCTGGGACCGGCTGTGGTGGAGTTGGCCAATGTGATGATCTGTGCATTTTCGGTTGGACGGTGGGAATCGAACTGGCTGCGAATCCAAAAGACATCACCGGTTCCAGACTCGCGAAACGCTTTGGCGACTTTGAGGGCCCGTTCCACGTAACCGACTGGTGTTGACACAGGCAACGTGCCGCCGGGTGACAGGAATTCATTTTGCAAGTCGAGAATCAAGAGAGCCTTCCTCGTTTGAAAAGCCGGGAAGTTGGCGAGGTCGATGGGTAATGTGGGAGGCATGGAGAAGAGAAAATGCAGTAGGCGTATAGGCGTTGTGTATTCGTGGTCAGGGAATATAAAAGAAACAAAAGCACGGTACAAGGTGTATAGGGGAGATACGAGATGCAAAAAAGACTTGCACAAGTCGATAATGTTCACGGCTTCAAGGGGAGGGGAAAGTGTTGGCCATCGATGCAAGTTGCTGAGATATGAACCAGATACGTGATGATATTGAGATGCAGTTGGGGAGACAAGTATGGCGGGAAATGTTAGACTATGAGAAATTGGAGATACTCCGTGGAAGGCCGGACCGGTAGAATAAGACAGGCAGAGAGGGAAACGAAGAGAGACACAAGAGGTGCAGGCCGGTCAATGTAGATGGCCGAAGACTCGAAATTATGTGTAACATGCACTAGGCGGAAGTTTTCGACGAGACGAGAGACGCGAGGAGAGGCTTGGGGGTCCGCCGTTGTGGTGACACTACATGCTTGTGCAGCTCTGAGGTTGAAGGTTGAAGTATGAGAATTGACGGCGGCGAGAAATGAAAACTCCCTTGTGATCAATGCAGAAGCAGGCGCACAGCCAGTTGGGCCGGTGAGGGAGCGTTTTTAAAGTGTCCGAGGATATTTTTTGATATATGGGAAGAGCGGGCTGGACAACCGATGTCAAGAGGCACTTGAAAACGAATATGCCTATGCCAGCCGGGAGGGATGGGCGGACTGCAACAGTCGTTACCCTTGTTCGCGTGTGTACTTCGAGCTTGCCTGCCGGGTTGGCTGTCTCTCCAGCCATCAGACGACGTTCAAAGAGATTGTCAAACCATAGGTGGAAAGGGGCAGGTGGGATGGCTGATACCAGAAACGGTCCGTCACCAAAAAGAACACGGCACAGGACACAAAACACAAAATACAGAAGTACGACAAATTAGACACCTCTAGTTTGCTGTGTTGTGCTGACAGTGCTTGTTCCGCCCCTCTAAAAGCGCCCATTCGGGGTGGCCAATGCCAATGCCACCGGCCAAGGGGGTGTGATCGACGACGCGGGCAGTAAACGAGGCGGTTGGATTCGAAGTGGAGCCCAGCCCTTGTTACTGCTTTTTCTCTTGTGATTTTATTTGTGCATGTGCAGGAGGATGACCTTCACATAAGGTGTTGCGAGAAGAAAAAAAACCGTCTGTGGGATAATAATGTCACTCCTTTCATCACCTCAAAAAATAAAACTAATAAAAAAATGGATGTGAGGAAGGTTTCCCAACTCAGACGAAAGAGTTAGATGAGATGGTGTCGAGAGGTTCTCGACACCTTTTTCTCGTGGGGCTTGTCGGTGACCAGAAATGGCCCGCCCTTCCTTCGCAAATGCTGTTGGCATGCCTCACTTGCTGAAAATCCTTTTGACATGACAACACACATGGTAATAAATATGATCGGATACCAACGATAGGACGGTACTCGTTCTTGCACTTGTTGTCACCAAAGCCTCCCTTCGCCGGATGCCGTCTTCGTACACCCCCGTTCATTATGTCGATTGGAAGTCTGCTTGACATCCACCACCCGAATCCTCTGTCCTCGGTATTGTTTGATAACGGCATAGAAATCCTCCAGGCCAGGGGGTTGTGTTCGCCGCATATAGTTGGACTCTTCTGTCACATTGCCATACTTCGTAGGGCACGCACCCCTAACCAAGTCCAATCCCTGATAGGGCATGTCCGTCTGTGGCTGCACTTCGACCTTCATATCTTACGCTGTGTGTAGACCTGCCCTCTGAACTCCGTTTTTTGGTTTTGCAGTAGCGTCGATCGAAACATCGAGGCAAACTGGAGAAACATGAGATGAATAGGAAAATATCGGCGACTACAAAGGGTAAAACAATAGGCAAATGGAAAAACCACACGCATCTCACCTTGCAGGTCTGAGGCTTTTGCCGTTCTTTGCTCCTCTCCTCGTTGAGACGCCTAAAGCAAGTGGTGCATCGTGCTTCTAAGTTCGCGAGATCTGAGATCGTTTTGTCTATTCCTGTACATGTCTGCGTTTCGACATTACATATACCATTTCCTTGAAAAGGCTTGACTCAGAAACACGACAAGGACGTATAATGGAGTGTAGGTCGTTGCCAATGCATGTAAAAAATTATGCAAAATGGGCAGGGACGCCTGTCATGGGTTCCTAATTGTACGAACGGAAGGCATATTGCAGACGTGCCTTCTCCTTTGTCTTGTCTCCTTGTTTTTGCAACTGCGATCTCTTCCCCATCAACTCCGTAGTGCTCCTTCCTCTCTTGATCGGTCTCTTCATTCCCTTTTTTAGAGGGACTGGCTGGCTGGTTATTTTACCTCGAAACTGGTAGCTGCGACCACGCGACGTTTAACCCTAGAAAATACCTTTCAGCTTCCGGGGTCATGATGCCCCGCTCTTTCTCTCCTTCACCGTCGGCTTTCTCCACTTTTGATCCTTGCCCCGCGACAGTTATCCACCCAGCCACCCCACCGCCATAATTACATGTTTGTGAGAGCTGTTTTCGTTCAGTTCGTTGACGACGGCTTCCTTTCCTTAGGGCCCCTTGGCAGGTCCTTGTAATTGACTTGTGCGCTACGAGGGAGCATTAGCACATTGGCAATGCACTTACACGCTAGGCGGCTTGTAGATGTGAGGCATGAGCGTGACGGAGAGAAGAGGAAAGCACCAAATAGACCTGCTACGGTTCGTCGAAAGACATTTGGACTAAACTGGAAATATTTTTAGGACTTCTTTCGTTTTCTTTAGCTCTGCATCTGTTGGACGTCATTCAGCGGGATTACAGGAGAAGGTGGGTTGAAGACGGCAAGGACAAAGAAACAGTAAAACGGCTGTTAGCTGTGTTGTTGGTTCCGGAAGGATACTTTCGACGACATATCACCAAGAGGCACGAGACGTATGACGAAGCCGGTTTCACGCGACTGGAGGGCTGGAATATTGTAAGTCAAAGGATGGACGAATACCGACAGGGACTTGAAAAGTAGCCTGGGGCCTTCATTGTGACCTTCCCAGAGTTGCCCATAACGTCGTTGCCGTCCTCGTGCAGATGGACTTTGGCTGATCTCTCTCATGAGGTCATCCGAATAGCGGAAAAGTGTTTTGTTTCTCTTGCAAAAGCCCACATACATGCTTGCACCTAGAAGACAAGTCGTTGACAAAGCTTAGTTAGACGCTCGGATGCCGTGGTTTCGCCAAAGTGAAGTGCGAGGCAGGGACCATGGGCTCGCGACCCTGGATCGACGTAACACGGCAAGAGGACAAGCCATCTACGGAGAACAAAGAGGGGCATGATCCGTTTTGCTGATGACCACGAATATTCCCTTTAATACCACGCAACCAGGAAGCAAGGACGCAGCACTTTCCGAGAAAGAGACCGACAACGGATGGGCAACGTGGAAGGACGATATGGACATGATGTTAGGGAGCAAACTGCCTGTATAAAACGTGAGATTTTCATGAACAAAAATGTGCGTGAAAGATATTGTGTATGCAGGTCGCCTCGTGGTGGCGCGTAGATTGAGTTGGGCACGAGAGCATCGCGTGTTTGCCCACCGCCTCTCCAGGATAGGGATGCTTCGTTGGAAGGCGAGGAAGATTTCTATTCCAATCTTTGTGAGCACAGCGCCTAGAAAGTGTGGCAAGAATAGCCGGTGCAATTTGCTTCAAGAAGAGAGCGGCGCTTACGCCAAAGCGAAAATCAGAACAACTACGACTAATTACAAAACAAATGCCACACATACTCGCAAGAAAGTTTGCGCTTGGCACAACTGTTCCGTGCTCCCCGGAGTGGAGCAAAATTACGCTCTGTTGTTTAGACATTTCAGTCGCCCTCAGACGCTCCGTGCGGCTCTCAGTGTCGGCAATTCGCGCTGTGATATGTGAGGCACGGACAATGAGCCGTTGCAGTACCGATGTTTAAGGGACTTCTTGTATCCTGCAATAAAGATTGTCGTCCTCTGCATACAGTGAGTATTTATGATGTGATCGCAGGAGACGTGATAGAATGTCAAACTAGACTTATTGAAGAGTGCTGGAGCCCAGAAAGTTTGGCCAAGACCAGCCATTTCTGAGATTGTCCAGGTGTGTAAGTTCTTGAATATCCTTCCTCGAATGGTACTTGTCTCAATGCGGCACAGGGAGTTTTCGAAAATTTCCTGCACTGTTAATCCCATCTCGCTTCTGTTGACCAGTCTTGAGCGCGTACCAAGTATATGACACTCGTGACGGAGGCTGGCCTGGTTGTATTTCTACTCTCTGTCCCATGGAAGGATTGGCTTCCCTACCTTGGCGAATGGGCAAAAGAAAAGTCCACACCACTCTCGGCACTCGTGCCCTCGAATCCTACTGTGATAGATACGTTCATCAAGAGCATTCATTGTTCACGCGCATTTTCTCCTCTGTACCGCGTCAGCTACAGACACATGGCTTTCTTAAGATGACTCTCGGCCGGGACGCCTGGCGAGAGGGCCGCCTCGGTCATTTTTCTGTGACGAGTCGTGGATGGTACCTGTATGAGGTCGGGTTTTACGCAACTGTAAATATCTAATCCTGGCGTCTATTGTGCATCCTAGAATTTTATCCAATCCGTACTTGCACGGCCTCTATATTTCCGGCCTCCACTGTATGGTTTCTATATGAAGCAAATGCTTCCTTTGATTCTCTATCAGAAATCGCTGAAACTAGCCAGCGAGCATGGAATGGCAAAGACGTAGTATCGTAAGACCCGGCCGAGACGTAAAATCATACGATACTGTAAGAACTGTACGTCTTGACTTGTTTCTATGTGTCTTTGTTGAGCCATTCGTTTGTTATGCCGCTGCCTGGACAGCGGCAAGCTCCTCAACAAGCGTCGAAAAGACGGGGCGGTCTGCAACGGCCGGGATAACGCACTGCGCGTGCAGTCGGAGGAGCTCATGCCGCACTGTCGACAAACCGTCCTCACTCATCAGGCCCAGCACATCCTCAACAAGGTGCGCAAAGGCCAGCACCTCGAGCTTCTCCAGGCTGGCAAGGTCATTGGCTTCGCTCTCGCCCTGGCTATTGCCACTCCCATAGAGCGTCGCGGCGCCAAAATCGCTGAGGATGGCATGTGTAGTGTCCTTGTCTTCCTTGCCGGTGCTAGAACCGCCCCGCACCAGGATGTTGTGTGCGTACAGGTCGCCATGTGCGATGCCGCGGGCGTGCAAGTGCGCCGCCGCAGACGCCACGCCCGAAAGAATGGAGAGGGCAGCTGGCACGGGTAGCTGCTTGCTGCCGGCCGCGGCATCGCTGTCGAAGCAGTCCCGCGTGCACGAGTCAAACGATGGTGGCTGGCCCAACACACGGTATTGTGGCGGGATGAGCTCCATGATGAGACCGCCACGGAATGCTGGCGCCGTAATACTTGAGCTTGCTTCCTCTTTTCCCGCTTCGTCCGTGTCCTCGCCCCAACGGATCTGCCCGTGCACTTGCACCAAGTTGACGTGCTGGCCAGCCGCCAGGCACGCGGCCATCTCGTCGTAGGGAGTGCCGTCGCTCGTGAGCGCACCGCGGAAGATCTTGACAGCCACTGGGGTCGAGGGCGACAGCGGCAGGGAGTGTCGCGTGGAGGTCGGAGTGGACGTTGAAGACACAGCCGACACAGCCGACAGAGCCGACAGAGACGAAGATGTTGAGAAGACAGAGGCTCCCGAGACCGACAGGGCAGGCGTTGACGTTCCAGACAACGACGGAGTGTTGAAGCCAGATGGCCCCCGGCTGTTTAGTGTGCTGCTGGGCCCACGGCTGTTGTTGCCACTGGTGTTACCTTCATTAGTCCGAATGGTGCCCTTGGAGATAATGCCGCTCGCACCCTCACCCAGAACATGGTCGATTTCGATCTGGTTCCAGTCGACGTGAGGAAGGGAGGACGCTGTCGACGAAGAGGGTGCCGCGGCAGCATTGGCCTTTGTCGGTGGGTTGGCTGAGCACGGATTACCCGCGAAGGACAAGAACGCCAGCCTGGGCATCGTGAGGAGCCACATTGGCAGCGTAGTCAGATTGTTGGCGGCCAGTCGGAGCAATGTTAGGTTGCGGCAGTTGGCCATGGCGTCGGGCAAGCCTGTCAGGCAGTTGCCTGCCAACATGCACTTTTCTAGGCGTGCACAACGGCCAATGCTGGATGGGATATGCGTTAAGCTGTTGTCGGTCAAGATGAGCCACCGCAGTTGGGGCGGCAGGGCCACATCGTCCAGGGTATCGCCCTCAAAGCCTTCCATGCCGTTCTTGCGGAAGGCGACCATCTCGAGGCGCGGGCAACCAGCCAATGCGCTCGGGAAACGTTTGAACTTGCAGCCGCTGAAAAAAGCGATGCGCAGGCGTGGCAGGCGTGCGCCCAGGTCGGCGGGCAGCGCCGACAGGCCCGTCCCAGAGAGGTCTAGGATCTCAAGCGTGGAAGCAAGGCCGACGTCGAAGATCTCAGGTGGAAACGAATCCAGTCGCTCTGTGAGCTTTAGCTTGGTGAGGCCAGCGTCACAGTAGCCCCCTGCCAGAAGGGTCGCAAGGTCGTGCATGGTCAGCGACGGTCGGTGAACGGCGGTGGGTGCCAGAGGGGAGCGTGAGAGTGGCAGAGGCTTCGTCGAGAATGTGCGTGAATTGAAAACTCAGGCACTAAGGCGTCGACGATGCGAAGAAAAGAGCAGAAAAGACCGTAAAAAGACGAGCCGCAAGATGTCAGCTTCGAGAGCCGGAGGAGAGCACTGACGCCATATCGATGCGGTGAAAGATGAAGAACGCCAGGACCACCTTCTCATTATCTCACGCCTTCATTCTCCATGTTTTCATAGTTCTTTTTTTTTATCGCCGCCTCGCAGGGATACCACCATTAGCATCCACAAAGATAAGCTGGCGGACCCACGTGGGCTCCGGCAGTGTAGCCATCTCAGAAATACAAGCCTGGGCAAGGGGCTGGATATTACGAAGGATGGGAAACAAGAATACGAGATCGCCAAATCAATGTCGCTGAGTCTGCCAGACCAACATATTCAATACGAAGAATCGCGAGTAACACCTCAGCTTTTGTTCTTGGGCCACCTGGACGAATCGGTTAGCTGCCATTTACGACGCTACACTACTAAAAATGGTCTTAAATCGGCTTCCTCACTTCTTCTGCGGCCAGTAACACAAATACCGACACGGCGGTTGGCCTCGAGTCTTGGCGTAGATGACTGTCGGATATTGCAGACACTGTCGAATATTGCAGACTGTTTGCGAACCGACATCCTATTAATATGTTTTGGTATTTCCATGGTAATTTTGTGACCACTACATTTAGATCATCATTCCTATCTGCGTATATTGTAAACAGTAACTTTTTTTCGTATGCTCCTCGAGGGGATGGATTATCTCCTCACTTTATGGCGTTGAAGGTATGAATTGATGAGATTCCCCTGGCAGCCTTTTCAATCCTCGTCTTCCACGTCGCCCTCTAGCCAGATTTCGTGTCCATCACCCTCGCGGACAAACATGCTGGCTATGAGGCCAATGATTGCCACTGAGCTCAACCCCCAAAACACCGCTCCAACTAAGCCATGATTCAAGCCGAGGCCGTAAAGATAACCGCTCAATATAGGGCCGACTGTACGTGCTAGAGAGCTTGTGCTCTGTGCGAGGCCGTGAAGGCTTCCGAGAACGGAAGGGTGAGGGGTGCAGTTGTTGACTAGTATCGTCTGTGCCGGCAATGCAAAGGTGCGGCCCGTGACATGGCATAGAAGCACTAGTGCAATTGCAATCCAGATTGCCGCACCATCCTTGGCATGCGGTGGTGCTGACAGACTCGGCACGAGACTGAGGAACGGAACAATAAAGTACGTAACTGGAAAACAGCACAAGAAGATGCGCCACGACCTCACGACACCGAGGCGAGCGGACACGGAGGGATACAGTAAGAGCTGCATGGTAATGCCGAAGCACCCCAGAATAGCCATGGCCATGCCTACTTCGCGGGGAGGCATGCCAATGCCACCTGTAAACACAAATGGCAGCTTTTGTGTGAGGTAATGAGCAGCCTTGGCCGCCGATGACATTGGAGTCGGTGCCTGAGTGGGATCATACACGGGTGTCGACAAAAACACGAACCACAGCGAATTGAACGAGCCCATGTGGAAAGCAAAGATGGATTGTGCCAGTAGCGTCAGAATCACATTCTTAGTGAATATCCGGCGGAACGGCAGTCGTTGCGAGTAACGTGTCCTTGACCGCTTCGATTTCTTCGATGACTTGGCGGTAGCCGATGTACAAGACTCCTCCTCAGTCGGTACAACTGGCGAAACAGGGTCCATTTCGACACTGACGGTGCTAGCGTCACTGAAGTTGCGGGAGTGGGTTGCCAGGGGCGTATACGCGATCGAATCGGGTGAGCGATGGAATAACAAGACAATCTTGCGCCGCAGCTCAATGCCGAGGTCGCGTGTGTCTCTTCTCGAATCAAGTGTTTCTTCTAGTCCCAGCCAGACGCCCAGAAGTGCCGAGAAGAGAATAATCACACTGAGGAGGTTGGGCGCCGCATATGGGAAGCGGAGGAAGAATGCATTATCGCCGAACTGATTGGGATAACTATGAGCAGGATCGGAGAGGACGCCGCCCAATATGGGACCGATGATGACACCGATGTTGAACGTCATGGGTAGAATTAGGAAAGCACGGGATTGGTATCTGCAAGGTCAGTGAACAAATCCAGATCTGCGTTGATAAATCTCAACGAATAGGTGGTACACACTTCTTCTCACGAATTATCTCGCTGATCCTATTTTTTCAACAAACGTTAGCGAGGCTCGTGGGAGTATCATGTAGGCAAGAGAAAGCATAAGGCATACATTGTGCGGAGGACTCCAACATTTCCGTTGGTGGCGCCTCCTAACGACCGAAAGAAAAGTGCTTGCCAGAAGCTCTGTGAGAAGCCAAAGCCAAGGCAGGAGAGCACTGGGTAATTGTGTTAGCCAAAGGGCTCTCAAAGCTTTAATTGAAAAGAAACGAAGACAATACGCACTGGTCCCTGCTAAGCCAATCATTAACACCTTCTTGCGGCCGAACAGGTGCGAGTCGGCCAGCCGGCCCCAAACCATGGCTGTTAAGAATTGGGCGGCTGTAAAGCTGGCATGAAGAATTCCAGACTGGCTCGCAATGGCTGAAGGAGGTAGATCGGGCCGGAACGATTGGAGCTGGTAGAACATGTAGGACTGAATATGTTAGGTTTTGTGGATCTGATGAGGGTTCTGTCACTGACAGAGTCGTATCTACCTGAAGAGATGTTTGCACAAGAGGTTCGCTCAACCGTGCCAGAGTGAGGACGGTCAACTGGCCCTTCTCGGGTAAGTCCCGCCACCGGACGGTCTCCTGCTTTGTGGGCTTCTCATCTTTAGGCTTTCTTTTGGCTGTCTTTCCCCTCTTTCTGGCAGGCGTGCTTTTCCCACTGCTATTATCGTCGTAAGTGTCGGAAGCCGATGTTGGCGAAGGAGGACCTCCGGTTGCTAGTAGCCTTTGATTTACGTTACTTTCGCCAATAACGAAGTTGTAATCACCCTTTTCTATGTCGACGTCGTGGTGATCGACCTGCAGCGTGTCATCGTCGCTATCCGTATCGGAGCTGACGTTTTTGCCTTTGTCGCCCCGCACCGGCGCCGGTGTTGGGGTGGTCGCCAGAGCTCCATCGGCAACGGCATTCACACTGCGGCTCGTATGTTGGGCATCGTATCGAGCAACGATATCCTTCATTTACCCGTGCACAAATGGTAACTGCCCCGTTGGAGAGACGAAACAGAGGAACAGAGATCGGGGGTTTATCTCAGTACAGCCGGCCGGGTAAAGTGGTGTCCGTACTAAATATTGCGGTGTTTAATACAGCTCGTGTGTTGGCGGTATTAATATCTGCTCAAGCTGGTCGGCCAAAAAGCTAACCGGGTACCTGGGCCGGTATTACCCCAAGGTTATTGAGGCGATCAATTATATGGTGCTTATGGAATGTGTCTGAATATCATATATGACTTCGGATGATGTTTAAGGGAGCAAGTCAAGCGACAACGCGGGAAAGAGAGAGGCTGGCGGCGTATGACAAGATGTACGAAGCAAAAGACGGGATAAAATATTGGGAAAAAAGAAAACAAGAAAGAGATCTTCGAAGGCCAAAAGATTGGCCGGAAAGATCCAAAACGCGACTGGGAAGGCAAGAGCGATTCGGCTCCGACGGCAACGTAGCGGCATTGCCGACAGTGATGGAAGGCGAACTGGTTGGAGAAAAAAAAAAGTGCGTCAAAAAGAATGGGGACGACAGCTGTCAGTGCAATCGTCAGGCGCTGTCCTATGAAAGAAGTACACAAGTGGTCGAGCATCTCTGACGCAGAACTCGGCCCTGGTCCAAACAGAAGCATTTATTTTGCAATTGCCCATCTCTAACACCAAGGCCTCATAGTAAACTGTCGAATGTTTCAAAGACCGAACAGAGTAACAGAGTTGTCGAGAAAGCCTGAGCGCTGTGAGATGTTGTGTTTGGCAGGGTGTCATCACTTCCCTAACTTCTATTGCGGAGTACATGTAACCCCACGCTACCCTTGCAGTCGAGTCGTGTGTCAAGACCTCAATGTCAAGTGGTCAGGGCCGAAAACGTCCTCATTCAGTTATCTTTATTTGCGGGTGCGCTGGTAGAACGGCATTCCTGCCACATGTTATATTTTAGATACGGGTCACCTGCCTCGTTTATTGCCTGTCCTCTTTTGCTACTCTCCTTTTTGGTCGCGAGCCTTATTGCGGCTTTTGTTTCTTTGCGTTTTCACCAATGTGACGATTCAGTGACTGAAATTCTGAGAATTGACCCCCACCACGGAATACATGCGTGCATGCATCGCAAGAAACAGAGCGGGGTGCTCTTTCCGTGTGCCGATTCATGAGTGGACTTGGACACATGAGGTAAGAGCGGGAATGGGCTTTCTGTATTCCGTCTCATTGAGAAGGAGCACATGCGCCACGATAAACCAAGAAAATTAGGGTGCCTTACTTTCCGCCCCAGGAAGGAACATCCTGTACGAGGTATTGCAACAGAAAGCATAAATATCCCCAGTTGCTGTATAATGAGATGACTTTAATTTAGTCACAGCAACAATATCACACTGAATACAAGAAATAACAATTACGTCCACGAATTAACTCGTATTGTCCAAGTACCCAGCGCAGGCCGGGAAGGGGAGGGGAGTTACAAAGGCAGTATCCAAGCCCTTTTACTCTTTCTCTTCGACCTTTTCAAAATCTTTTTTATCTAACCTCTGTTACCTAGTTGGCCTTAGCCGTGCGTGCGCCCAATCCACGTTCCTTCTGCCGCTTCGTGCGCCACTGGTAGTACTCGCCCGCCGTTGTGACCGGGTACTTGTGCGGGTTCGAGTCGCTGACACACGATGGGATGGGTGTCATGACCGTGGCACGATTGAATCCAAAGAAGAATGGGCACGAGTAGCGTGCCTTGCGGCTTGTGTTGATGACGCGGTGAACTGTGCTCACAAAGGTGTCGTTGGTCTGGCGCATGAAGCAGTCGGCAATGTTGACGACAAACGAGTCCGCCACCGGCCGCACCTTGACCCACTGTCCGTCCTTGCGCAACACCTCGAGGCCGTCACAATCCTGCGTGATCATGGTGAAGTGCTCGACGTCTGTATGAGCGCCGATGCCATTTTGGTCGTCGCGGGACGCCTGCTGGATGGGATAGTGTAGGATGCGCATCGATGCCTCGGGCGTCTTGACATAGTCATCAAATGCCGTCTCGGGCAGCTGCAAAGCCAAGGCAAACATGCGCGTCATGCGACGAGCAAGTCCGACCAAGGCCGCTTGATACGTTACGAGAGTCTTTCGAAATTCAGGCAAGTCCCCCGGCCAGAGATTGGAAACGGGTGGCGGCATCGGGCCGTCTTCGGTTGCACTGGTCTCCTCAAAATTCCAGTTATACGCCTCATACAGATCTGTGGTGGATTAGCAACTGCTTTGCAAAGCACTTTCAAGAGCGTGATCTTTTTTGCCTTAGAGGCAGGCCGCCCTTACCCTGATACTTTTTGTCGTTGGCATTATACTCATGCATTGGGTGATAGCCAATGTATTCATTGGGCATAAGGCCTGTGTACACTTGCATCTTCTTTCCCCTCTCCTGACCGAAGAACTCCTTGGCCTGCCTGAAAACCGCTTTGGCAAGTGCCATGTCGACCCCCTTTGCGAGGTATTAGTAAGAACCAGAACAGAAAAAGAAACAGGGTGAGGGAGACAAGACGTGCAAAGACGATACATTTCGGAATCGAGACAAGACATACATGGTTCACAATGGTCAAGAAGCCCACATTGCGCGCCGCATGGCCAATTTCTTCCGCAAGAGCTTGTCGTTCAGACAGGTCTGAGCTGTACATGCGGGAGACATCGATCACTGGCACGTATTCGGCTTCGATGGCATCGTTTGAGATAAACTCGACCACCTTGCCATTTACAAGCTCAAGTGAGTAGAGGTTTTTGGTCGGGGTCGGGACTGTTGAGGTTGTGGCTGTAGCTGTTGTGGTTGTAGCCATGACTGCCCTTTTTCTCTTTCGAGATTAAACGGGAAATCAAATCTACTGAATCGGTTATCCAAAACCACGATAGGAAAGATTTCTTCGAATTATATACCTAATAATAGGTTCGGTAGTTCGCTGTGACGCCTTACATCTAGCGGTCCCTGAGGATGTTTGTCATCGTCGGCGGTTGAATTCGAATTAATTTACCAGGCTCGAGAAGTGCAGGATGCACCGAGACTACAACACCACACAAGATTGGCCACGCCTCCAAAGGGCACAAAACCTCTTTCCGCAACCAAATCAATTAGACAATTCTGCCGCCTTATCAGAAGAAGAGAATATCGTTCTGCAGCCTTGCGAATTTGACTTGGTCTTATTCGCTATAGGTGGGTGAACTTGTGAAGTCCAACTCGTGTTTTCGGCATTTTCCATCATAATTTTGCCGCTGATAAGGCATTGTTGGCAAGGTGGGATCAATCATTGAGTTGATTTTCTTTATCTTGGTGGTTGGGCCTGTTACCTAACAACAAACCTCATGGCGCCAGGTCCCTTTATCAGGAACGCTTGGATTGGCGCCCTCCAACTGGTGTTATCTGATTCGCCAGAAGCGGCTAAACAGCATGATTTCGGTTATTGTGCTTGACGACGCCCCAGCATCAGCCACGACTCACAGGCTCTAGCCCACCGATAGGAGTCCCAAGACTGGAGAAGAAGAACCGCACAGACAGAACTGCTCGGACTGGGCATATTATTTCTCGGCATCTGAGCTGCAGATGTGCACTTCATTTTATAAAAAGCTGCTGGGCATCCAGCCAGTTGCCCACGCCGATCGGCATTTCGCAAAATATTTGTCAAAGCAATTCTTCTCGACACCTCACGCGTCAGATTAGGACACGACCGCAGCCATGAACTTCTTGAAGCGACTTCAAGTCGACGTCCAAGAGGACGGCCAAGTCGGCCTGTCCAATGAAGACACTAAGCCACTACCACCGAGTCGGAGAACATATGGCCCTTGGTCGTTTGTTATTCTGTGGGTCATAACAGGTACGTATTTTTCTGGGTGTTAATTTTATTGATATTTTTGTAACGTATTAATGGAAACCAATTTGTCTAACATGAACAGGCTCGTTTAATATTGGCGGCTGGACCACCGGGTCCTCTCTCATTGCATATGGCCTCAACGTGTGGCAGTGCATGATCACCGTGATCGTAGGCAACCTCATCGTTGGTGTCATGTGTGTTCTCAGCGGCGCGCCTGGCGCGAAGTGGCACATTGGTTTCCCGATTATCCAACGCTCCGCCTGGGGCACTCGCGGTTTTGTTTTCGTCATTATCCAGCGCTTCTTCCTGTCCTGCATCTGGTACTCGACACAGGTCTACTGGGGCGCCGAGTGCCTCAAGACGTTCCTGACCGCGCTGTGGCCGTCGTACCAGTCGCTCGACAAGCCCTTAGCCGGTGGCACAATGACGACGGGCGACTTTCTTGCCTTTGTCCTCTTCACCATCTTCTACTTGCCGCTCGTCTTCATCAAGCCCGAGCACTACCGCATCCCCTTTCTCGTCTGCTGCGCCTGCATCATCCCGACTGTGCTTGCCCTGCTCATTTGGTTCGTCTCAACGGCCCACGGCGGTGGTGAGCTGCTGCACGATGTCGCTGCTGCGGGCGTGACTCAGGCGCACGGCTCCCACCTCGCGTGGATGTTTGTCTTGGGCATTTGCACCAACATTAGCACCATCAGCGTACACATCTTTGTGCAGTCTGACTACACCCGCTTTGCACGCAAGCCCCGCGACCAGGTTCTGGCCCAGCTCGTCATGGTGCCGCTGGGTACAATTGTCGTGGCTCTCATTGGCATCGTGTGCACCTCGTGCGCCGCCAAGATCTTCCCCGAGACCAGTGGCACTCTACTGTGGCAACCGTACGAGCTGCTGACACGGCTACAGCTGCACTACAATAACTCGTCCCGATCGCGCGTGGCCGTCGCATTTGCCAGCCTGGCATTTATGCTTGCCCAGTTCGGCCAAGTTGTCGCCAACAATGGTGTTTCGGGCGGCATGGATCTGTCCGCGCTGTTGCCCCGTTACTTTACCATGCGTCGCGGTATGCTGGCGCTGACGTGCATCTCGTTCATTGTACAGCCTTGGCAGTTGATGAACGGTGCAAGCAGCTTCTTGACGGTCCTTGGCGGATACGGTGTCTTCTTGGGCCCTATGACGGGCGTCATGTTTTGCGACTACTTTATCGTCCGCAAGCGCCTCTACAAATTGTCGGACCTGTACCGCACAAGGTCTGACAGCATCTACCACTTCAATCACGGCGTAAACTGGCGCGCGTTTGTCGCGTGGATTATGGGCGTCTGGATCACTCTGCCTGGTTTTGCGCGCATGGTCCAAGGCGGCCCACCGCTGGCCGGCTGGTCGAACATGAACTACTTCAGCTGGCCGTTGGGCACACTCATTTCGATGACGGCATTTTACATCATGAACCGGCTAAAACCTGTTCCCGGCTTGGGCCAGGTTGATGATGAAGACTACTTCGGCGTCGATGGTCCGCTGACCGCTGTGATTGAGAGCCAGGAATCAGACAGCGGCAACGAGAACATTGATAGTGGCCGCTTCGACAAGAAGGTGTAGACGCCGTTGCTGAATCTTCTTGGTAAAACTAGAATTTACTCTTATCAGTAAACCTAATTGCTCGTCTTTGTTTTATGTTTGTTTTAACATACATTAAACTTTTAGTGCCCATATCATGAACGTAATTTTTTGGATGCTCTATTAAATACCGTCATATGACCAATCGATAAGACAGGGTTGACAAACACTAAAAAGCACAGATACTGGGTGTGCACCGACCTTTCAAATTCTACTTGCAGTTCTTATCGCAGATGTTTTTATTGGGCGCGCCCTAGACCAGGCCGAAGACAGCCTAAGATTGATATTATTGTCCCATTGCATATGTCATATTTCTATATAACACTTCCCCAGGTAGTATTTGAGTTGGGAGGTCTGTTATTAAATTCTTTGGCCCAAATAGCGCCATTTTATCCTACCAAAATGCAAGCTACGGACAACATGAGCACCTCACGAGACAAATCAAAACGAAGTGCGGGACGAAGAAGTACCAAAGCCTGTGATACCTGCCACCGGAGAGGGCGAAAATGTCAGGTCGACCGAGAGCCTGCAGTTTGCTTGTTCTGCCGCCATAACGGCTTATCCTGTACATGGAACCGGGTGCCTGCCAAACGAGGACCGAAACCAAAGAACAGCAGAAGTGACGGAAAGAGGCCTTGTAACTCGGCGACAAATGACCATCCCAGGACTGCATGGATTCTTGACGAAGCAGTACACGGGTCCAGAGCAACCTTGACGACATTGATCCGCTCATACTTTGATTTTGTTTATCCTATGTATGTTTGCTATTCTATGGCTCCGAACTGCTTAGAAAAGACGCGCATTCTGATAGCAGCAACGGCAGATCGAATCATGTTCACGAACAAACATTTATGGAACGGTGGACAAGCCAGCAGATGCCGACTTCGAAGTCGTCTTATGGTCTACTCATGGCCATGTGTTCTCTGGCCGCGTACCGCATTCAAAAGGGAATCGCACCGGCTGCGGTCGGGTTTGCTCGCCATCTGAAACCACAAGTGTATCTGCAGGAGGCCATGTCATCCGTCGACTTATCACTTGCTGTGCAGAAGCAGACAGAAGAGCTCCAGGCAGTGGCTCTCTTGTGCGTGACCGGCCTCGAGAAGGGTGATGCAGCCTTGCTACAGCAATATCTTGGACTCTACCACGCGACTGTGGCCAGCCAGAGCTTGTATGACGAGAATAGGTGGCCGCCCAGCATTCACAATATGGAAAAGGAGCAGCGGAGGCGATTGTACTGGTACATGTACCGTCTAGAAGTTCACACGGCTCTTGTCATGGGCCATCCTGTTCGCTGCCCCGAGCTCGAATCGCTAGTCGCCTATCCCCAGATTCCCGACTTTGACCGTTTCGGTGGCAATTACGGTGATGGATGTGAAGCAGTGAACGACAATGCCGAGGTGGAGTGGCTTACTGGATGGAACTTTGTTACGGACTTATACCGGGGGCTAGAGCATCTATTGGCCAAGTTCCGGCCCCGGCGGTTCTCCACGCACCATAGCCGAATTGGCCCCGGCTCGACCTTGCCGACGATGTTCCTCATCGACTTCGACCCCGAATCCAAGATTCTAATGCCGCTCAAAGCCGCATTAAATAAACTGCCTAGTCGTTTCAGGCACGCTCAACCGCTGTCATCCAATGTATCTCTGAACCGGTGCGGATTCCAGGCGACAAACATCGTTTGCACATATCAGGTTTGTTGGGACGCAGAGTTTATGTGCGGTCCCTTGGAATCTGTGTTTTCTGCTAACAAACCACAGCTGGTCCGTATTATGGTCTATGCTTTCAGCAAAGCAACGTTCAACCAGGCTTGTCGCACCGCTATCGACCTAGTTGAAGACATGGCCTCGATTCCAATGGATTATCTAAAATGGACAACGCTTGCTGCGGTGAGTGAAGTAACGTCATACTTAACTGGAGAATTAGAAGTACCGGGGAACTAACCATTCTATTTCTTCAACTATAACAGACACAAGAACTCTCTGGTATTGGCCACATTTTGTGGCAGTTCATGCGTCAGGATCTAGTTACAGCGGATTACCATGAGCTGAGAAGTGCCCTGTAAGTAACAGACTGCGGCTCCATGCATTCTCATTCCTAAGCTAATAGCACTTTAGACTCTGCATCAAAGAATATCTGGAGAGCCTGCAGTCCAGTTTCACGTATGTGCGGCGTGCCAGCATGCGCATGGGAAAGTACGTAGAGGAGATCGACCAGGTGTTGCTCTCGCGAGAGCGAGATGATACCCATCAACAAGACTCGTGCATCCAAAAAGACGATGGAATGAAACAGCAGCAGTTGTATAAGCCGTTTCCGGACCAGGATACTTCTCATGCCTGGCGAGACATATTCAGGGACTGGTGATAACTAGGGGTGGTCGGTCTGCATTTGGAAGAAGGGACCAAGAAGGTGCAACGCTCAAGCAGAAGATGTGCTGCAGATAGCACCTCCCAGTGTGCCATCAACCTCATACCAGTTTTCATTTTTGTATGTATTCTTCCTTCCCCGAACGCCTAGAAAAGGGGGTAATAACTACTGGTCTCCAAAAAAAAAAACGGCATTATCATTTTACCTCCTTTTTCTCTACCAGGGGCTACTTGAACTGATTTCTTTGTTTCAAAACCACTTCCTGTTCCTGTTGCCGTCCGTACGTTTGGTCCCAACAACCCCGGTCCCAAATGTAGCAGTCCTTCCCCAGGACCCCTCGTCTCCTTCGTCACTTTACGTGACTTAACTTTTCCACTCCCGCTCGGCTCCGACCTACCCGTCCTGAGTCAAAGCACTTATGCTCTTGACATAACACCCCAGGCGCGGATAATGTTGTCAGTGTAACCAGCGAACAGGGTCTGGCCGTCGGCGCTCCAGGCCAGGGACACGCACTCAGGCTCGCGGCTCTTCTTGCCGACGGCCTGGAACTCCGGCTTCAGCTCGTCGACCTTGCTCTTCTTCTCCAGGTCGAAGATGATGATGCTGGAAGCAGTGGCAGCGCACAGCCAGTAGCGGTTGGGCGAGAAGACCAGGGCGTGGATCTCGTCACCGGCGTTGAGCGAGTACAGGTGCTTGGACTCGTTCAAGTCCCACAGCATAGTGGTGCCGTCCTTGCCGCCCGAGGCGCACAGGGAACCGTCAGGGGAGATGGTGACTGTGTTGATGTAGCCGGTGTGGCCGATGTGGTCCGTCTGCAGCTTGCATGTGGAGAGCTCCCAGACCTAGTGGAGATAATAACCAACGTCAGTTCAAACGACTCTCCAACAAAAGGTGGGTCTGTGTGCTCCAAAATAAATTCCAAAAAGAACCAAGCGAAGCAAAACGCCCCAAGGAACAAAAATGTTGTTTTGGGTACTACATCAGTGCGGTGATTAGTTTGTCTCATGGCCGGCCAAAAGCCGGCTCTGAAGTAGCAAATACTTTAAAAATAAAGGTGCAAAACATCATATGGACTTTGCTTGGTTCAGGAAAATCGGGAGCACAGCACTGGACGATCGGTACGCAACTCACCTTGACAAGCTTGTCCCAGCCGGCCGAGACGATCACGGGGTTCTGGGGGTTAGGCGAAAAGCGCACGCAGGAGACCCACTCGGTGTGGCCCTTGTCGGTGATGGTGAACTTGCAATCGCCCAGGGTGTTCCACAGCTTGATCGTCCGGTCGCGCGAGCCGGAGACGATCTGGCGGTTGTCGGCGGAGAAAGAGACGGATAGGACATCGTTGGTGTGGCCGACGAAGCGGCGGGTGGTGGTACCGGTGGACAGCTCCCACAGGCGCAGGGTCTTGTCCCACGAGGCCGACAGAGCGTAGGCACCATCAGAGGAGATGACCTATTAAGAGACTGTCAGTGCCAACATTCGCCTTACAACACCATCGCGGCCACCTCTTTTGTCCTCCACCACTCCTCATTCCAGGTCGATCAAAAAAAAAAATGATAACGATAATAAACGTACACAGTCGGACACAATGTGCGAGTGGCCGTGCAGCGAGCGCTTGGGGTAGCCGTACTGGGCCTCGTCACGGGTCAGGTCCCAGATGATGAGGGTCTTGTCGCGAGAGCCGGACAGGAGCATGTTCGGGCTAAAAAGTTGGAAAACATCGTAAGTATTTGCTGTGCTTGTTCTAGTGACGGGTTTTCGAGTCGAACTGCGCCATCCTCTGTCTGCCGATTTCAACCTCCCTCCTTCAATCACAAGCAACATTTAACTCTTCCGAAGATCAGTCGCGCCTGTGACGAAAGGCGGGCAGGCAGAGGTTCGGTTTTCGGAGGATTCGGCAGGCTATTCGCAAAAGGGGAGGCGCTCTCACTTCTCAATCGACGTGGCCAAGCTGGTGACCCAGCCGCTCTGTTGAACACATACGTGTTAGCCATAACATTCCCAACCAGGAAGAAAATAAAAATAAGAGCCAGCAGCAGCCCAAGCCAATTCGTCCAAATCTCGGGCACGAACTCCTCCTCTTTTCTGGCCGGCTTATCAATGTTCCAGAGTTTCCAAGCGCCAGTTGTAGATCTCCCAGTACTCGGACTGCTGGGCCACGATCTTCCCATCCCGATGGCCGACGACGACAACCTTGCGGAGCGGTCATCACAAAAGCTGCTGGTGCAAAGGAGGAGGTGAAAACGTACGTGGCCCTCGAGGGTGCCCTTGAGGATGAGCTGCTCTGACATCGTGATGGTTGATGGAAAGTGGCGTCGGCACAAGGAGTTCAGTTGTGTGGTGTGTGTGTGATCGTTTTTCCTGGCAACCAATTTGGAGGGTACGGCGATGCGAAGCAAAAAAAATTGACGTGTAGGCAGAAACACCGCTTTCCTTTCGTAAAACAAGGGCTCGACTGGAAAAAAGTTTCAGAGCGATTAGGGCGGGTGTAACCTTCTATGCGGCGTTTGGGCAGAGGGAAAATTTTGGATTATTTTTTGTGCAAGGACCAAAAATTGCCTTAGGGCCAAAGGCGTGTGATGTGGGGTGTAGCCAATTGCAATAGAGAGTAGCGTTCTGTCCGTGTTCCATTTGCGCTAGAAAGGTTACCATGTGACACATCACGCATCAGACTATTGATAACGAAGCTCTCTTGACAGGTGACAAGCAGCTGTCAGGACAAGGCTGCGAACATCATTCAATCAGCGGCCGGGTACGAACAGAAACTAGTGGGATGAATAGAGAATTTGCTTGCTTGATTGTCCAAAGAATATTTTGATAATGAAACGATATATGTATGACTAATACCCGTTTCTCCTCCTGCAACTCCATGCTATGCAAAGATAGGTAAAACAAACAACAACAAAAGTGAAGAAAACCTAGCAGTCCTAAACAATTTTGCGCGCCTTGCGCGGAATCTCCTTGCGGTGGAACATCTTCTCCGCGTTCACCATCATGCTCTGGTCGGCAATCTCCTCCCGCAACGCTGCCGCAGTGCTCTTAGTCGCCTTAGAGGGAGATGTGTCAAGGCTCTGAGACGCACGTGCTACCGCGCCATAGCCTCCTGCAGCACCACCGGAACCGCTTTTGCGACTATCCTGTTTCGCTTCCGTAATAAGCTCACGCATTGCTGCTTCCCACAAGGTGTAGCGTTTCTTGTTCAGCGTGCTCCGGTCTGCGGCTGCGCGGACTTCCTTCAACTTGTTTACCTTGCTGGCACGCATGAGCCCACGAAGTGCCTCCTCAGCTTGCTTTGCCTCCACAGCAGCGGCCTCGCGTATTCTCTTCGGATCACTGGTCCGGATGGTGCCGTCCATAAGTGGCACATAGCCCAGACCGAAGTCGCGATCTTCCGCGCTCGCTTTTTCACTCGGGAGCAGCAACATAGAACCGTCATCGTACCGCAGGCCACTGCCCTGGACAGTCACTGAGTCAACATCGATGGGCGTGTTGCGGTATGTGTGAATGCTTGGGAAGTCGGGAAAGCTGCTGGGAATGTAGCCTTTGCTCTCCTTTTCGGACCTGCCGCTAAGGGCGTCGCTAAGAAGAGGTAGGTCGTTGTAGTCGTTGTAGTCGTTGCGCTCGAGCGGACGACGAGACAGCGAATGCAACTGCGGTGCGGGCAGCTGTTCGGCAAGAGGCCGTTGTGCGAGCTTAGAGGGGCTGATGGGGTTCCGTAGATGCGGTCGTAATGCACTTGTCCCTAAGTTAAAGCGAGCTAACGATATGGCCAAATCGACCGGGATTGGCTGAGTGCGGCGAGCGGCCAGGGTGAAACGTGCGACGTCTTTTGTAAGAGACTGAAAATCTGGGACGAATTAGTATGATGAGAAGTTGGCACATGTACAGCGCCTCCACGTCGGCTACACCAAAGGCGCGCTTACAAGACTCGGTGATGAGCAGGAAGCTTTCCAATGCTTCATTGCTGGCTGACGAGAAACCGACATGGTCCAATGCTAATACCAGTGCCCGTCGTAGCCCTTGGCGGGCCTCTTCATCTGCTGACAGCTCCTTTTCCGTGCGTGAGAGCTGGTCAGCCTCCTCTTGCTCCATTTCGTATCGCTCGCGCATGCGTTTCAGTTTTTGTGGTTGGTGCATCTTAATGTCTGGAGTTGGCACAAGTGCCGCGTCTGTTTTCGTTGGTGGTTTCTTTTCGCCGATCGATCGTCGGTCGCCATCGTCCGTGCCGCCCATGACGGTATCGACGTCTCTTTTCGGTTCAAAACCCCGCGTTCCTGATGGGGTATCGGGTTTGACGTCAGATGTTGGCTCTGTACGTGTGGCTGTGTCTGGTTTGGTGGTGGTCTTCACCGCTGTTGTTGCGAGCGAGAGGTCGGCCATCGGCCTGTCATCGCTGCGTGGCGCGAGTGATTGGCTGCTCTTAACCTTCAGAACGAGAGGGGGCGCTGCCTTAGCAACAAGCGGCGATATCGGCTTGGATTGTATTTTTTTGGCAACGTCGCTGTCTTTACCGAACTGGGCGTCATCGGGGAACGCGTACGGGTCGTCTTCATTGGCAGCTCCTATTTGGTGGGAAGCAGTTCGGGGTCTCTTATTCGGGTGTGGCGATGACCCATTCAAGGTTATTGCGCCATCACTTCGATCATCGCTGTTCGCCCTTCTTATTCCGCGTTCATTTTCCTCTATTGGAGATGGCCGCTTGCGCGAAGCCGCAGAGGCTTCCCGGCTCGCATCGGCCATCGCGTTGTCCCAAGCCTTCAATGGCTTTCGCGCGTGATGCCTGCGGAACGCGTGCGTGAGGTGCGGTAGGGGGCGCGTCTTCTCGGTTGAGGTAGGGTGGAGGGTTCGACTTATTTCATAGTTGCAGCAGCTGTGAAGTCAACTGCGCTGGTACCGAGGTTGTATGGCTTATGGTTGTGTGAGGTGGTTCGCGAAACGAAGATAGTTGTGCCAGGTGACGTGCAACTTATCGCTATCGCGCAGCTGTTTGTCACATAACGCGAGAGCCTGAAATGTGGGTCACATTATGTAATCTTCTGTGTCTCGACTAACGGCTAATTTCAGGACAACCCCAATTCAAAGCATCGAAAGAATCATCACTTTTGATTCAGCGCGGTGGTATAGTAGCAGGTTCGTTGTTCTAAAGAAAAGAAATACGTTTATTAGACTGTCTCGATTCGTACCAGAACTCACCGCCTTAAAGGGTATCACAAACATCGAATATGCGTACAAGTACGCTCACGCTCTCATCTTGTCTTATAAGCTGTTGACACTTTCTCGATTTAACTTTGTTTAATTTTGATTTTTGGTTCTTTGTCTACTGTCTATTCCGTGATACTATGGTTTTGACATGGTTTGGTTTATGGCTGCTGTGGTATGATTCTCTGGTTCATTAAGTATTTTATGACACTTGGGATAAAGCTCACAAAAACAACAAGAACACAAAAAAAAAACCCAGCCCAAAGCTGAGTTTGCATTCAAACTGTAATATACACACCACACCTATCGATCTCAAAACGCGACATTGAGACATCTGAACGGGACAAAGAAAACCAAGAGAGCCAGTTCGGTACGGCGTGGGCGGATGTGACACAGCTCGGGGTGTGTAGTCAACGAAGCGAGTGGGATATTCTGCTGGGTGCAGCCCAAAGTCACGTATTGCCAAGCGTGTACAACATACAAATGAAACGGGAATAAAATGAGCCAATCAAGGCTGCTAGGATTGGAAACGTTGGGCACCTTACTGTACTAAGTGTGGGGCCGATACGCCTGGCCCGTAAATAAAACCATATTCCGGTCCGCGCTCGAGGACATGATTTGACTCAAAACAGAGGCGACTTTCTCGGCAAATGTTGTTGATAACGACAAAGAAGAAAGGTAAGGAAATTCCACAAAAGACGAGACGAATAGAAGATCGAAGCCACAGTAATGTGGACCAAGTTGAGCAACCCTCTTCTGAGGCACCGCGTGGTTCCTTCCACCACCTTTGCCGTCCGCCGCGTTTACAGCGCAGCCGCCCTCGAGTCGGACGGTGCTGGAACAGCGCATGGCGTCTTTCAGAGAGCCGTCAACGCGACGGCCCCGCGGACGGACTGGACGCACGCTGAGATCTCCGCCATCTACAACACGCCACTCATCGATCTCACTCACGCTGCCGGCACTCTTCACCGTCGCTTCCACGAACCGGGCGCAATCCAGATGTGCACCCTCATGAATATCAAGACAGGCGGCTGCAGCGAAGATTGCAGCTACTGTGCGCAGTCATCGCGGTACCAGACGGGCCTTAAGCCGACGAAGTTATCGACCGTCGAGTCCGTCCTGGCTGCCGCACGCGTGGCTCGCGACAATGGCTCGACCCGTTTCTGCATGGGTGCCGCGTGGCGGGACATGCGTGGCCGCAAGTCCGGTCTGCGCAATATTAAGGCCATGGTCGAAGGTGTGCACTCGCTGGGTCTTGAGAGCTGCGTGACGCTAGGCATGCTAGATGAGACGCAGGCCAAAGAACTCAAGGATGCCGGTCTCACGGCCTACAACCACAACGTCGATACCAGCCGCGAACACTACCCCAAGGTGATCACTACGCGATCGTACGACGAGCGTCTGCAGACGATTAGAAATGTGCGAGACGCCGGCATCAAGGTGTGCACGGGTGGCATCCTTGGCCTCGGTGAGAAACCCGAGGACCATGTGGGCCTGCTGCACACTGTGGCCACGATGCCTTCACACCCGGAGAGTTTCCCGGTCAACACCTTGGTTCCCATCGAAGGAACGCCTCTATTCAAATCAACTCGCATTCCTTTCGACGCCGTCCTGCGCACGATTGCCACGGCGCGCCTTGTTATGCCGACGGCCATCATCCGCATCGCCGCTGGACGTGTGGACATGAGCGAGGAGAAACAGATCTTGTGCTTCCTGGCAGGTGCTAACGCTGTGTTCACGGGTGAGAAAATGCTCACCACGGCGTGCTCGGGTTGGGAAGAGGACCTGGCTATGTTCAACCGTTGGGGCCTTTTTCCGATGAAGGCTCACGTGGAGCCTGTTTTTCGCAAGGATGAAGAATCGTCGTTCCAAGTGAACAATTCGCTTCTCGCAAATGTTCCTACTGCCTCTCACCAGGAGACTTCCACCACGGTTTAAACACCAGGCTGAAGAATGGTTCCCAATAAGGCAACAACAATCAATGCAGAGAGAAGCCCCATCCTTCACATGACTCGTCGGTTTGCCTGCGACAGTGCTATTACGCCATCGCAGAGATTGCGCCTAGGGCCGGATACGGGAACTGGAATGACAATGCTGGAAACGCTATCATCTCCCCCACTTGTGTATCGGTTCATTCATGGCGTTCGACCTCATCGAAGACGTGAGGATGCGGATTGGAGAAACCCGAGGGGTTGGTCGCGCTTTAGAAAAGAGGGGGTAAAATCGATCCGATATACAGCTGTTTTAGTAAGATAGAATAGAAGGTGTATTCCGGTCGGACTAAATGGTTCTATGCTTGATGACGATAACGTGAAAGGTAAAAATAATGCGAGCCCCGCGTAGTGTCATTCAAGATGCGACCACTGCTCTCATCCTAAGTGAAAAGGTCGCCATTCATAGCCATTTTTGCCAAGTGCTTGTGGTGCTGCCAAGCAACTCCCATGTCATCCAATCCCCCCAAAAAATATCGTGGTATTACAATCAAAAACATCAAGAAGGCTCTCATTAAATCTAAAATGCAAGCAATGAATCGCCGGTTGCAGGATAATGAGTTGCTCTTAGCCACCGTTTGATCTCTCTACAAGCCATTCAGCTGGTTCTGAGCATCCATTGCCTGACCAATGGAAATGAAATCGAGCTGGAAGCGTGTCAGTGGATGTGCGGGAAGACCAAAAAATAACGAGCCACGAAAACAAGAATTGATCGAGAGGAACTAATGACTTTACGTACCAAAACAAAATTGGGAGTGCGACCGAACGCATTGACACAAAGGCTTGTCTGATCAGTAATAGACGAAAGCGAGTTCGTCGTACCCGCCTTAATCGCGTCTGGGATGAGAATAACTTCGCCAAAGATATCAATCTCGACGTCAAGGAAGTGGTTCACCAGACCCATGCGGCCGGAGGCGCTAGCTCCAGCAGGACGGTCGAGCGTGCACTCAGCGAAATCAGGATCTGTCGTGTCGTATGGAGTTTCGTAGAGGTATGTGAATTCGTCAAGAATATAGTTGACTTGCAATGTATCCGCATGATAGTCTAAGTTGGTGTTAGTGGACGCTGTTGTGACAAAAATAAGTGAGAACCATATCGAAGGAGAACGCACCCATAAAAACAACCAGCCGCTTCCCACTGGAAATCAGCTCAGCTAGAGTTGGCCACTGGTCGAGGCTCAGCGTACCCGAGGGAGTATACGCGTATGAGTCGAGACCCACGGCTGAGAACACGGTCCCAAACTGAGAGACGGGAATGGAATCGCCATTTGTAAGAAGAAGAGTGATGACTTCGTTTGGGTTGACGTCAAGAAAGCTCTTGATGGGGGTCAAGTAGCTGGCGAGCGTCCCAGCATCCTTCTCGAGACAGCTGGTGTGGCAGAGCTCAATGACACCGTTCTTGTTGTGGCTCTGGGCTTGCAAGAAACGTACTCCCTGGCCGAGCTGGCTGGCCACAGACGTGAACTGGTTATCGGTGGGCAAAAGACCAACGAAGGCTGAGTCGTGCGAGCCAACGTAGGTTACGTCGCTATAGCGCCGGCTGCAGAGTGACGGTGAGCCGTTGCAGCTCTGGTCACGCCGGTCAGACTGTGACGGGGCCGCCAAAACGGCCACGGTAAGGGCCGCTGCCGCGATAAGTAGCTGGTTAAAAATGGAACGCATGCTATCCAATTTTTTTCCCACAATGTATTAAATGGAGGAGAAGAAAACTAAGAAGAGAAACCAAATGATGAAAGGGTCAGTTGTTAACAGGTGGCTTTGATGACAATTTGGAGATGTCTCCTGGGATGAAGCTCCTTGGTGAGAAGAATAGACTGACCGGATTTCGAAACGATGACGAAGGAAACGAATAGCGAGCCGTTTGCCCAGTTTTTACTTTTCGCAATGTTTGGAAAATCTTGCTGCGGGAAACGATCGTCATGGATGGAAAGGGAGAAAGGGATGGCAGGCGGCTGCCATTTATCCAGGAGGCTCTGGTGTTCATGAGGTAAAGCAAATGCATAGCTCGACGTTTGGGTAGCTGCGACCCAGCCATCGTTCACTAGGACCCCTTCTCTCTCCATTTTGAGCTGTATTAGGGGTCTGACAGAGGAAGACGACGATAACAGGCCACCCACTCCTTCCTCATCAAGTGCTCGTTACTGCGATGGTCTTGAGAGGGGATCGGTCGGCAGACAGACGTCGGAAACGGGACAGGAGCCACCGTGTTAAGGCGTGACCTCTAATAGGTTACGGAATGCAACCCTTCGAAAACCAATGAAAAACCCCAGTACTGGCTTCCGTTGAGATGAGAGTACAACGCGTGGCGCTTTAGCTCATTACACCTCGGATGTTCTCACACCCAAACGGCGGCGAAGGAAACAGATTCGATCATTTGGCCAACAACTTCTGGGCTAGGTCGCCTGCCATCCCTAGTTGAGCTGGTGATGGCTCTCTGGCATGTGATTGGTGCACGAGGGGAATCTACGTGCAGCAAAAATTCGGCCGATCAAGGGAACAGATCGGCCTGTGTCGCCCTGCATACTTCGGGGCCATCTGCATGTTGCGACCCTCCATCGACCAACAGGGGCAAAACAGCCTTCGATCGAGCGTTAGCACACCGCACAGGGGGCCGATTGTGATCGAGTGGTTCAGTACTGGAGGTTATAATTAACGAAGACGTATTAAAGAAAGATTGATAGGCACTGGAGTGATTGGAAGGTTGGCTTTGTTTATTATGCGAGTAAAAGGAGAATCGGGACTGTCACTTAAGGAACGGGAGAGTCACGAAGAAAACGGAAAACAGACAAATGTATTCGCTTCTTGAATCGAAGGATGAAAGGATAGAACGAGCACAAACACGAAGATGTTCGCACCGACCCCAGATTTGGTGTCAGAGCCTCGACCGACACAAAGTCTGGCGGATCGGCCGCACATCGCTCCACTGCAACGCTGTGGCCCCTGCGCACATCCCGGCGCTACATCTACTTCTGCCTAGTGACCGAACGATGGGTACCTTCCGGGTTAGGAGACATCCCCGCCTGCACGCCGTAAGATTGAATGTATTTGTAGAATCAAACTGACAAAGACCGTTTGGCATTAAAAAATTACAATGTCGATTAACAGCGCGTATAATGCATGAATAGATGCAGATACAACTCACGGCGCTTTTACCTTTAATGGGAAGAGTGTTGACTGAAAAGCGTGAACGATGGTTGATCATCTGCGAATGAAGCATGTGCTTATGCAGATTGACACCGCAGAGGCACGTTCTATTGCCACAACATCCTATTTGCGATGAAGCACCTTGACATATCCTCATGTGTCCGCAACATGCACTGCCTCGAAATGCAATGTGTATTGATGTCGTTTCGACCGTGTGAGTGAGACACAATGAGAGTCAGGAAGAAATTAGGTGTACTTTTGCCGTCGAACGGAATGGTCATATGACACGAGTGTCTTACAGAGAACCGCACACTTGCGGAAAATCCAAGGACAATGCTAAAGTCAAAGATAAGAACCAACAAGACAAAGCCTCACTTGCCCAGGATGAGCGTCGACATTGCATTCAATATTTGAAAAGATGTAAGGGTCTTTATTCTTTTTTTTATAGAAATCCCGGCCTCGTCTAAGGTCCGGACGCCCGTGTCGGTGGTTCCACCGTTGGCACCGGTGTCTCTGGTGCCAAAGTCAGAGTTGACGCACCAGTTTCGGCCGCTGGGGCTGTTGTAGTGTCTGTGCTGGGGCCTGCGGCACCCGCCATTATTGCGTTCATTTCCTTCTTGCTGACCGCATCATCTGCTTTCGTATCCGGCTCTGCTTCAAAACCGGGAGCGTCTGCGGCGCCCACGAGATCGTCTAGGCTGCCCACTTCAGTCGGGCCACTTGCGCCGTTTGGCGGCAAGGCCCACGCAGGGAGTGGACTGACATAACTCCAAGCACCATCGGCGGCCTCATATCGCAGGCTGTGCAGCCATAGTGAGAGCTCGTGTGAACCCGGGTCCGTGTACAGCGGCGTGTCACACTCCTCGCACACGTGGCCCGACATGCGCTCGGCCTTGCGCTTGTGGTACTCGTCGACCATCTCATCGTAGTAGGCAACAGCCTCAGCGACATCTTCCTTGCCCATACGCGAGAGGCGGCTGATAACATCCTCGTCGGTATGTACAGACGCATCGGCATCGCCCTGGCCTAGGTCGAAGCCCCACACCCTCTGGTTGGCATAGATGGGATCGTTCTCGATGGGGTGGCCGAGATACTGTAAATGGACACGGAGCTGATGCGTGCGGCCAGTGACTGGCAGGCAGCGAACGATAGAATAGCCTGTACGTGATTCCGGTCCTTCAGACGGAGACACATCGCCCTTCTCTCCATCCGGCCGGTAGTAGGCTAGCCGTTTGAAAACGGTGCGCGCAGACCGGCCGTTGGCCCGTACGCGGTTCAGGCCGAGCTTGGGCGAGATCTGCAGAATGGGCTGGTCGCAGATAACCTCGCCGTCAGGGAATCGACCTACCACCCGTGCCAGATATTCTTTGCGGACAACACGTGCTTGAATCTGCAGACTCAGTCGCTTCGCTGTCGCAGGTGACTTGGCCAAGAACATGATACCGCTCGTCAGGCGATCCAGCCGGTTGCAAGGGTAGGGAATAAACCCAGGTCCCCGCTCATGCTTTAGGATTTCCACCACCGAGTTGTATTGGTAGCGACCAGCTGGGTGTACCGGAACACCTGCTGGCTTGTTTATGACCAACATGTCATCATCCTCATGAATAATCTGAACGGGGTCGGCGGTGACAGGCGGCTCGTGGCGGTGGAGGGTATGCGAGACACGTTCACCGTTTTTCAGCACGTGATCCGGGCCGACAATTTTCTCGCTGACCTTTACGGTACCCGACTCCATGGCTCGACGGTAATAGGCCAGAGGGCGGTCCCGAAATTCACTTTCAAAAACATCCAGCAGAGACCGTCCCCGCCAGCGTTCCTTAACCCATGTATTGTAGGTATAGTAGTAGGGTTTGACGCGGCGCAGGCCGCCCTCGAGGTAGTAGCGATCCGGCCAGTTAGCGGCGCGGTCATCGCGGGCAGCGTCGGACGAGGGCAAAGACGGCCCAGCTGGCGCTGCAGAGGATGATTTGACAGTTTCTTCTACAACCGCCAAGATTCCTCTGTGAGCTGCTGTGGCTGCGTCGTGGCTACTATCCAGCTTTGCTGCCTTTGCTTTTGCTTCCGGGATGTCGTCGGCAGCCTGAGACGGTTCAGATGGCGCTACCTGGGCCTCGGTGAGAGGATTAGAAGCATCTGCTTCGGGCGTCCTGACCACTGCATTTGGACCCACAGCGTCTTGAATTGCCACGGATGCAGCCGCCGGTACAGTTCCGACTTGCTGCGTGTCCGACATTGCTGGTGTAGAGCCCGACCTGGGCAAGCAGGCGCTGCTGAAAAGTGTATATGCAGGCACAACTCTCGTCCCCTTTATGGAGAAAATCCGAGGCGGGAACAGATGCAATAGACAATACGCCAGTTTGAATCTTCCGCTCTGTGGCTGCGAGTGCAGGGACGGACGGATCGCAGTGGAGCGTTGTCGATTGGCGAGATCTGGGATGGAGGGGAATTTCAACCCAATGCTAGTTTCAAGGGGGGCAGGAATTGCCAGCTGATTTCTCCGTACGGATTAGTATACGAAGTACAACCTGAAGTGGTCCTCAATACCCTCTCGTTTTCGTAATATTTGCAAGCCGAACGTTGTGGATGCATGCTTGATGGACATTATCTGCTTGGCCTCGTTGGTCCGTTGCGTTTCAAGGTCGTCTGTCAAAAATTTAGGCGGTGAAATCCTCTGGATGTGGCAGAATTTCGCGCCAGGCTAAGGTTTCAGTGGGGACCACAATGCGAAAAGGCAGACCAAAAAAAGGAAAATAGCCCCCCGCAAAAAGACCTGGCAAGGCCACTTTGAATGGAGAGCCGAGGCTGACCATCCGCACCGGAGGGCCTTTGCCGTTTCTCACACGGGACATTAATGCTGGCTTATTCAACTTGGTTTGCGCAACCTCACAAGCTTTAGTTCGCCTGTTGTTCTCATTATCATCAGTAATTACAGCTTGATATTATCTTCGTGCTAATTGTCGCGCCCTCAGTTTTTATTATTTCTTCAGAGTAATATACACAATGCCGTCGCTAGCCCCCCTCAAGTCTCGCAAACGCGAAGACTACCCTTTTATTCTCGATTACCGTACACGATGGTGAGCGTCTAAAATCCGGCGGGACTGTTGTCGCATATGTTACGCAAGGCACGTATAACACTAGGAATTCTGGCTAACTCGTCCAGGGCCGACAATGATATGTACGCGCACATGAACAACAGCATCTACAACTTCCTCTTCGACTCAGTTGTCAACACATATCTCATCCGTAACTGTGGTGGCTTCGACCCAGCTCGCCGTGCGCCTCAGTACGGCATGGTTGTCCACTCACACACTGACTACTTTGCATCCATATCCTTCCCCGATGTTGCCGAGCTTGGCCTTCGTGTTAAGAGGCTCGGCCAGTCTAGTGTCCACTATGAGATCGGACTTTTTGCCCAGGGTCAGCCCGGCGTCCGCGCAGTTGGTGTTTTCGTGCAGGTGTTCGTCGACGCAGCTACAGACCGACCCAACCCGAAGACAGGTATGCACCCATCATTGCGTGAGGGGCTTGAGCGCATCCTCGCGCGGCTCCCAGGCGACGATGAAGTGGAAGAAGAGCCGAAGGGCATGGGTGGAAGTAGCAAATTATGAGGCACGCTCATACAGCAGTCTGTACATAACCGGTTGAACAACAAGCATATCGAAGGACATTTGTAGCCTGACTATGTTATGATAGTCAAATATATAATGTGGTGAAGTGACAACAAAGTCACATTTTTGAATCGATAAATGGCCTGGTGCCTATATATCTTCATTCGATTTTGGCCGACTTTACTACATACACTCGGTACAATGTACAATAATATATTCACATACAAATAAATATATGTACTTTCTGTCCTTTCCCCACCGCGGAAATTAACATGAGTTTTCGTTTTGTCAAAGGAAGCTTTGCCCCGCTGAGCAGGATTGATCCATAAATCGCGAACCGATTGCTTGGAATAACTGCCAATAATATCCGCCTCTCTCCAAAAATCAAACGCGAGTACGTAACGGTCGTGATGCTAGCGCTAGTGTAGTGAAAAAAAATCGAGACAAATAGTAAGGAAAGAAAAGAAATAAAACGTATGTAGAAAATGCACTTTTAGCCGTCAACGTCCATGGCGCCGTTTGTGTTTTTCTCGTTCTCCTGCTGTTGCAAAGCAGCCGCGGCTGAAATAGCAGCTACTGTGATAGACTGAAGCCCTGACAGATCTTCAATCTTCGGTGCTGCGCCAGGCTTCTCCCCGGAATCCGCCTCACTTGGTTGGTGAATGTTACCGGCCTGTTTTTCTTCGCTAAGGCTGCTAATGGCAGCAGCAGCAGCAGCAGTTAGGGTATCTACTGTAGCAATAGCAGCAGTATCCACAGTCTTCACAGTATTCGGACTGCTCTCATTCTCATTTGCCGTCGACACGGGCTCGTTCGTTGCACTCTTAGTGAGTTCCTCGGTCTCCTTTGCTGACTTCTTACCCTCGCTGGATTGGAGCTGGGTTGTTGTCGGGGGTGGCGTTGGAGGCATGGTCACCTTGTCGGTTCGCTGGGGAGGCAAGCCGTTTGTGTCGGTAACGGGGTCTGCGACTGGTATCGGAGGAGGGGCGTTGTCTTTGGCACCGTCCGCATTCGTACTTGGTGGAAGAGAGTTGTCGTTGTTGGTACCAAGGTTGATATTTCCATTCCCACTCACATTATGGTTGCTGCTGGTGTCAACAGTGTTGATCGTTGTGGCTGTACTCCAGTTGTTTCCGTTACCATTTCCATTATTGCCGCTGTTGGAATTGGCATTGACGTTACTGTTAGGACCGCTGTTGCTCATGCTTCCACCGTTTCCGTTGCTTCCGCCACCAGTCCCACTACCCATAGGATTGCACAATCGGTAAGTGTTGTCTTCAGTCTGAGAGATGATTCCCTCGTCCAGTGCCCACGAGATAAGAAGATCATCCACCCCGAGAAACTCGCCCTCGCCATTCTCCATATGGCGACCAACGTGTTCAGTCCACTCATCCCAGGCACTGCGACCTTCAAAAAGACGGTTACAGTCCGGTCTGGGACAGGCAGATCTTTGAGGAGGGAGTCTCCGAACAATACAGCATGACTTTTGCATATCTTTGACGTACTCTTCCCACTCCGTCTCGACCTTTGCATCTCTCTTTTGGATAGCTTTCCGGATGTAGGGCGGCGCGTGCATCCGGCGGAGATGTTGCGTAAAGAGGTCCTTCCGATTAAATTCGTTGCCTTTGCCGTCAATAGATCCTTGCGAGCAGTCTGAGCAACGGTAGTATTGGAGGCACAGATGCTGCGAAGCAATGTGGCGCTTCCACTCGTTTTTGGACCCAAACGTGCTCGTACATCCAGCAAACGAGAAGGCACATGGGAATGGCCTTGTGTGCGCTGAAGCAACGTGCTTTCTTAACGAAGAGTGGTCTTTAAACGGTTCGTGGCTGCACCAGTCGCACTGAACTTCAGGTTTCGAAGTTTGAGACTGCAAGCTTGGGAGCGACTGAGAAATATCAGATTTGGACCGAGATCGAACAAGCTGGCCATCTTGCGACTTGGCAGTTTTAAACCGATAGTCCTTCTTTGGCTTGCCCTTTTTGGGTGGTGAAGACGTGTCCTCTTCTCCGTTTTTCAATTCACTTTCCTCTGAGGTGGAGTCGTCAGCCTGGCACTTGATGACATCCTGTGCGATCTTCAACAGATGACCACTCGCAGTAAACGGGGGCGGAGTATTGCCGTTCGTTGGGCGGACATGGCTAAGTGCTTTCAGCTGCTCCGCAGCCTCCTTCATTTCCTCGGAATCTTCTCTTTCGTCCTTGGGCAGAGTCGGGCTACCACCTCGCGAAACAATGCGAGGAAGTGAAATACTGTGTGCAGGGGACGTGAACCGCTGATTAGGATGCTCTTGCAACTGTGGAATCGAGTCTCGCCGGAGAGGGCCATTTGCCTCGTAATGACCGGCAGGACCTAGTTCGTGAAAGTGAGAAGTTGTATGAACCTGGGAGTTTTGGCGCTGAGGTACTGGTAAAGGCAACGGCTGATGGGGATGTGCCATTGGAGGTGGCAGCTGTGGGAGTTGCGGAGGTGGCAATGCGGATTGGTGTTGAGGAGAGGAGTGGAACTTCAACGGCGATTGTTGGTGTTGGTGTTGGTGCTGTTGTTGGAGCAGTGGTGGCAAGGCGCCTGGCAGTTGTTGGGATTGCTGTTGTTGAGTCTGCGGGGCTGCTGGCGGCTGCTGGTAAGTATGGAAATCATTTCGGTTGGTCGGCGAAGTTTTGACAGCCGCTTCACGGGCCTCAAGAAGCGTCCTCCCGTCTTCAATGTCCCTAGCTAATGCAGTAGGGTTTGAATGTGGTGCTGTTGTGGATTTTATCAAGCCATTGTACAGGTTGATCAAGTTGTGCGAGTTGACATAACCCAAGGAAAAGCATATCTTGGCGTCTTGAATGACAGTCCACAAGGACTGCGGAATGGAGATGAGCAGGACCGTTGGTGGGCCAAGAAACATGCCCTCGACGGCGACCTTGGAAGCCAAAGAGGGTGTGTTTGCTATCCAATGGTTAAAGCCAGTCATATCCGGACCAGGGTCGCCCACAAACGTGGTACAGACCAACAGTCGAGGCTCGTTAAAGACCATATCGGCAACAGCAGCAGGACTGATGACTGGCGCATCGCGGCTCTCAGCAGACTCGTGACCGTCAGCTTTTGATGTAGCATTTGCGCCATTCTGTGCTCGAGGTAACTGGTGGCCTCTTGGCATCGGGGCCAAATCAATCGTGGCTTTAGCAGGTGTCAAGTTGAAGAATATCGGTGCATGAGGCACGGTTGGTGTCGGCTTGCCATTCGGGCTGTACTTCACTCTGGGCGGGTAGTGGAGCTCGTAGCTTTGTTGGGTATCGACAATGTCGTCGTACAGGTGCTGTGCGTTGTATGGTCGCCCGTTACCCAGTTTCTGTAAAGATTCGGCTAGGTAGGACGTGAACGTCCGCGCTCTGAGCTCTCGCAGGCCAGCATCGTATGTATAGGCTGCGATCGCTTGTTTTGCACCATTGCTTCCGGAAACAGGCATATGTCTTGGCGCACAACTGTCGAGAAGGAGAAGGACATCTGAGTGGGAGTCCTCGATTGTGCTCCGTACAATGTTCCACTTTAGTCTTGGAGAGTCTTCACGAGCATTGCTGTATCGAAGGAAAAGGTAACGTCAAACTGCGGTTAGCTATCGTTCATAGTGATCACCCATAAGAGTCCTATCAGACAAGACGTCCGCAGTGGCGGCACAATAAAGGCTAGGCTGCCGCTTGACACGAAACGATAGGATTTATTGCCCGTGGCAAGATTAACTCACCAGGACCAGTACAGCTGATTGTCAAGGCTGTTGTGGCCATGGCCCACGTAATATATGATCAACAGGTGATCTACGCTTGCCTGATCCAGAAAACTGGCGATCCGGGATCTTAGACTAGCACCTGGGTCGACAGAAGCAGGAATGCCCCAGTGCTCCGTGCTGAAATTGTAACGGTTGCGGAGTACGTGCTCGAGCGAAGTTAGGTCGGTCGACGAAGTTACGTCGTCTTCCCACTTTAGCAAAAGAGCAGATACTTTGGCGTAAGGGAGCTTTTGACCCTGACGATAGATGTACATAGCGGCATCTTGCAAGTGTTTCGCGAAGGTCTCGAAGTCGTGTCGTTCCGTGGCGGCTCCGGTTTCGGCATCGCGAGCATCGCTTATCGGGGTATCGTTCGAAGTTATTTGGATCTGAAGTTTTGCGTTAGCTGACTGATGGTTGGTGGGAGTGGGGGGGAAGGGGAGCAGGCAAAATTTGGTAGGTGACTGTGGGAGCAAGGCTGAAGGCCGAAAATGCGCGCAAAGCCCCAGGCCATTAAAAATAGGCAGCAAAAGGCGCCGATTAGCCCAAGCAACAATTGACGCAACGGCGAAGCAATTGGGGTGGATCGGGGGGAAATGTACCTGTTCGGGGCCGGAAACTGTCGGTTGAGCTGCCACCTTCGCAGGTGTTGTTGCCTTCGCAGCCTTTGCCATGTTCGGGGAGGGTGGAGGATCCGGGAGCTTGGGCGCCAGTCGGCGCCGCTTGTTAGGAGGGTCCATTGCGGGCGGGAAACGGCAGTCGGACGGGCCGGATCCGCAGCGATGATAATGTTATTCTCGATGCGTTACGCGAATTATGCGGCTGCGTGCATTTGTTGAGGACATACGGTCTGGGGGAGGGATGCGACGGGGTCGGTACTGAAGTCCGGCGACCCGGAAGAACGCGGGAAGGAGAAAAGCGATAGAAAGGCACGCAGCGTGCAGAAGGCAACGAAATTTGAAGGGTAAGTAAAGAACGCAAGAAGTGCGACACTTGCAACGGCTGCGATATACGGGAACGAAAGCAAAAGGCTGTAGGTGGTTGTGAGGAGAAAAAAAACCGAGGCGCGGGAGGGAGGGTGGAAGGCTTTGGGAGGCAGTCGTGCAAGGTAGCAAAAAAAGAGGAGGCAAAGAAAGTGGTGAGGCGGAGGGGAGGGAAGTCGCGGCGCTGGCCTTCTCGGGTTTTGCGACCTATTTTTTGCGTTCCTTTTTTCTAGCCCTTCGTCTCTTCGTGCCAATGGAGAAGGGGCGACCTAGTGTCGTCCAAATCAGCTGGTGCGGCCGGTAAGGCTGCGTGGACAGCGCTGGGCTCTCTTTCTCTGTTCGTGCTTGGCGGAGGGCCTTGGGAAAAAGTGACTGGCTGAGGCGGGTGGACCCTGGTAGCCAATCCGAGGCACCGGTCTGAGGATCGAAAGCCTCGCAAAATGCACTAGTGTTGTTTCTCGAGCTGTGGGGCACATTCTGTACCTGTGGAAATTCCGGCTTTGTGGCTAACTGGCCCGAGTGGGCATTTATGACCTGGCAAGGCCAGGAGGCCCCCTCGAGTCGCTTCCTGCTACAATCTGATATTGCTACAGTGCACGGCGTGACTCCTTGGCTAGAGTGGGCTTCAATTGGGCGGTGAACATGAACCATACCAGCAGGGGGCCGTCCCAGTGCTGTTGCGTTCTCCATTTGTAGGCAATAGCTTAAAAGGCAGCCAGTTTTGCTGGTCGGCTCCGGCGGAGCGA
Source organism: Sporothrix globosa (assembly GCA_001630435.1). Lineage (NCBI taxonomy): Eukaryota > Fungi > Ascomycota > Sordariomycetes > Ophiostomatales > Ophiostomataceae > Sporothrix > Sporothrix globosa. The sequence goes on along the minus strand of LVYW01000007.1, from coordinate 1,133,720 downwards.
AAGCATGAATGCCTTACGCACCACGCAGCCTCAAGTCGCATGGCCAGGCCACGTATAAAGGCCTCGCCCGAGCCTAAGATGCCTAATCCAGGGCCTAGGTCAGGTCCTCAGTCCAATATAATTGGTGTGCCATTGGCGACCATCGGCGCAAATACAAAATCTCTCCAGTACGTTCCATGGAAGGCAACAAGAGCGAAAGAGTTCAACGATTTTGCGGATGGTTATATCGTATTCAACGGTCATTGGCACTGGTCGGAAGAGTGCAATATGGCGAAGACACCGGAGGCGCGAAGCGGATGAGAGAAAATAAGTCTAAGAGACATATTGGCTCCTAGGAAGGTCTTTCCTGACAGGGCAAGTACAGCAGAGACAAGCACTGCCAGGCGTGACTTTGTCGTTCCAGTGCATCACGCCTGCCGCCCACGGAAATAACAAGACACAGCAGGTCACGCGGCCGTTGTGTCTTGTTTCGAAACACTGCATTCCAGCACCAGAGTCCACATCGCCCATCACGTATCCAGGCGCATCGAACGTCGCGACGCTGAATCGACAGAACAGAGGCCGCCATTGTTAGTCCCGTCGCTTCACAACTGCACGCCACGGACACCTCCACTGGATGATACATGCCCTTGCACACCCTTTTAGTCGGATTTCCCATGGGTATCTTATCTTCTTTTCTTTCATTCACGGCGCCGTTCTCTCCGGAGCAGTAAGGAGTGTCTCTGTACATGATATCATCCCGGCGGCCACTAATACACCTCCTCAAAATCGCCCAGATCAGAGTTGTCCATATTCATCTGTGCGCCAACCTTTCGTAACCTACTTGTTGCTCTCTACAGCCCGTCGATTCACGTTGTTATTTTACGCAAAGGTCTCGTCCCCTCATTTCCTTATTTAGCAGACTCGACGTTCTCCGAGCGTCGTAGTATGTTCTGCGTACAGCGCCAACCGTGCGAAATAGGCTATCCAACGTATGGCACATCGAACGCTAGATTGTGGCACTCATTTGTGTCTCTGCACGCTCCTCCCCTCTCCCCTTGCCACGTTGCTGTTGTCGCCAGTGCCCTCACCAAAACTCTAGATTTCTTTGGCCTAGGTTCTTACCGTTAGCTACGCTAGCATGGCACACCGAGAAAGAGAGGCTGTCGGTACGCCACGCTGCCAAAAAAAAACAATCAGTCTTACTCTTCATGCGGTTCCAGTGATCCATTGTCCCTGGGCAAAGGATGACGGGTCGAAAGATGGTTGTCTATTTACTATACGGCCCCGTGAGAATACCGGAGGCTGACGCAACCCTCCATGGACGTCCAATGCCGTGTTTACGGCTTCCAACTGTTCTGTTTTTTATCACTATCAAACGTCCACCAAGCATCTGTTTCTCCTGGATTTGCCCCAGGCCTCCCTGGGCTGTTCCTACTTCTGGTCTCTAGAGACCTTAATCTCTGCTTCCTCTTGCGGACTAGGCCCCATTGGCGGCCTGCCACACCTGTGCAAAAGACGCAGCCCATCCAACCTCCCCCCCGGCAGTTATTCAGACAGCGAGGCTGTTTGCACAAGGTTTTGCTCCTGGTACAAGGTATGAGAAGAGCCCAGCTCACGTTTATTTTCGACAGTGTTCTGATCCCATGTAAGAAAGGAAATGTTAGAGTCTCGCCGTCTACAGACCGAAACAGACTGGTATGGCCGTTGGACAACAAATTCACCAGACTGCGAAAGGGAGCTTGAGGCGTGGATATTCTACATTTATCCCGTTCTCCAAAACTACTCCCAATGCTTGATTTTTAAGAGACAAGCTGCAGGCATGCTACGCTCCGAACAACATCCGTTTCGTTTCCGCGAACTACTACAATGTTTTACCAACCAAGCCGAGATCGCCCACAAAAAGGCTGTCGGTTGTACCGGGTAGCATTCTAGCGTTGTAAGGTGAAGCTCCGTTATCCCGTGTTTTCCGTCATGCCTGTTTCGTTGCGCTTCTCTGTTGGGCCTGTGAAGGACTCTATTGGAATATCAAGTATGGGTTCAGGCGACACAAAAACGCTTCAAAAAAAAAATTATGTGCTTCATGCTCGTAAGTGCTCTATTCTAAAGACCAGTGTATGCATCATGAGTCTCTGTCCGTCGCATACGTAAGCAGTTTACTTTTGTAAACCTACTCTCTCAAATATCCACAAAACGAGACACCATTGCATTACCGACGACGAGGCACCGCCCAACACCACCACAAATGACCAGTCTAGGACCAAAACAGCAGGCCATAAAATTGAGGATAGGTATGCTCGCTGGTGTCCACCGCTCACACGCATGGGGATCGTGGCTGAGCCATCTAGAGCCGACCTGGCGGCTTTACTAGTCTCCCTGTTCAAAACTGTGACAAAATGTGGGAATAATGGCGTGCATACATACTGCGTAGTGTATTCTAGGAGCCTTTCAATTCATGCTGAGTGCAAAGAAGCAATGAGGGCAAAGAAGGGCCACTCAGAAATACTCGCACTGTAACGGCATTCTCAACATATGCGGGTGCGCATTCATGTTTAGGATTAGCTTTTCCAGGCCAATACCATGAAGATCGATGTCAAAGGGTCTACGTGAGGGGCGGGCCAGGGCCATACGCCGAAAAATCGGGGACGTCTGCGAGTATCTGCGAGGCTACCTCCAGTCGTTTCTCCCATCGTAGTGATGGCAGCAGAGCACGCTCCTTTTCACGCCCTCTCTTCCTTCATTCCTCGCACATAATGTGCCCGAAATCTCAGCCTTCCTCCTCACCGTTTGTTTCCTAGCCTTCACGTAAGGCCCCACAGTAAGTAAAAGTTTCACCACAGTTCCTCTGCAATGTAGGAGGGAAGCTGATGATTCCGAGCGCTGCTGCGGCATATTGGACGGATACATCGTAGCCTTTGCCTGGTGCTTATTTTATGGGACCGTGGTGCTTCTCTGACTGGGGAAAAAGGCCAACGAAAAGCCAGCCAGAGGTAGGGCGATAGCCTGCCAACGCGATTTGATGTTCACCATAAGGGGGAAGAGGCTCGACGTCTCGCTCCATTTGCTTCAGTGATTATACATACAGCGTATTATAGACATCCCTTCTTAGATCAGGGAACTCTGTAAAGTAGTGATGCAATGCCGCAGACTTCAACAGCTATAAAATCTCTTGTAGACCAAATTATTGGCTTTCTATTCTTACACCAATATAGCCCGCTTTCCTACTCGGTTGTCTTCTTGTCTTTAACTCTCATACGAGCTGGATAAGGCGTACATGTTCCACAGCATCTTATTCCTACGAAGAAAGTAGTGACATTAGCGCTTGTGGCACTTCGTACAGCACGGAGGTGACGGAAGTGACGGGATGGACGGTTGCAGCGGGAGAAGGGGGGGATTCCGAGGTAGTTACATCGTGACGACTGTACCGCTTCTCTCGTGACACCTGTCATTAAAATGTCACAACATACAATGCATAATACAGAGCCATTGCTCGCGTATTGAAAAATAAACCAGCGGGACTACAACGCACAAGGAACCTCACAGATTAGCAAGTTCCTCCTTAAATGTGAGTTCGTCGAAAGGGACATTGCTGCGTGGGCTCCTTCTGTAGGACCGAGTGGCTCAAAATGGCTTGATCGTATCTATTCCAACATGCTTCCCAGCTTTCCTCGCCTCATAAGTATCTAACCGCATGACAAGCCCTGCAGTAAGTAGTGACAGGAACCTGCCCAAGTACCAACGAAAGCAGTAGGTCTCAGGTAAACGAGACTGCAACCAATAACAGATAGACTATCGGCGCGGGGAGGCTAGAAACCTGCCAGAGTAACATAACATTAGTTTCATATCTCTATAACAGAACTCAAACAAGTGCACCAAATTAGCAAGAGGAGAAGCAATGAAAAAAAAGATGATAACGGTATTAAATGAGCTCACAAATATAGACACGCAAACACTGTCACAGACTTTGCCCGGGTTGTCTCCTGTTTGTAGAAGTCACTGCTGTTGTACATGTTCCAAATGTGGACAGGTATTGGTATGATGTTCGGCGGGGCGGATGGAAGATATGATTCCGATGTGCGCTGGCCAACATCTCTGATACTTTGTGTGTTTCTTTGTATAGTGCGATTTGGGACCCTCTGTGGCATATTTCACGCAGAGCAGACACGTTGGCTGCTCGCTGTGCCCGTGTCCATATTTATTCGAGTCTGGCTGTGAGCCATATGGTAGTGGAACTGATTTCAAGGGTCGACGTCAGAGTCGTATTCTTGCTCGTCGTGGCAGCTGCTATTGGCATTTCTAAAAGTTGCTGCCATTGGTGGTTCTAATTTTGATGACGATTCTCTTGACGCATTGCGGCGGCGTCTCAGTGCTCTGGCTTTGAGTGAGATGTCGGCTATCTTTATGAGAGCCGAGATGATCTTGAAGATGTCCTGGAATGGAGCCATAAATCAGAAATGAAAGGAGAGAATAGACCAAAAAGCGTGTCATATAATAGGAACATAGGTTATAGAATATAGGTACGGTAGGTAGGTGAAGTATGGTACATGACAAAAGGGGGAACGTCCTGCCGCATGATTTCGTGATTTCCTGTATACGTATTTCCTCATTGGGACGTACGCAGTATCGCTCATAAAAAGGCAAGAGTGAAGGTGTGCATCCACTGAGTGTGTATCGCGCTTTCCCTAGTACGAGTACACACCTTCATAGCAATCTCTTAGATCTATGCTACGATGACATACATTTCTTGAAAGGTCTCCCCATGATATTGCTTAGTTGGTCTGCATTCGAAGCAACGAGCTCGTGATATGTGAACTCCCCGACGTATTAGCGGCGCTCTCGTTGGACAAACAGGAATTACCGAAGGTCTTTTGCCGACAAGAACATTTGGCCGCTGTCATACAATTCGCGGGCTTTTGGATATGTCACCATCGCTGCCCATATGCAGTCGCATAGTTCTATCCCGGCGGCAGTAACACAATCTCCAGGCTGTTGTCCCATTCACTGCTGGTGACAAAATACTGGGTTGGAGAATGCAATACACTTTCTCAGGGTGAAAAAAAAAAAATTGAAATAACATGAGGCGTTGAAAGTGGGAGTCCACTCTGTTGTAGAGAGGTGCAGAAAATCTGCATTATCACTACATCGTGAACCCACACACCATGTTCCGTCGACAAAAGGAAACACGAGAGAGCCGGGTCCCATCGGACCAAGCACTTATATATTTGAATGGAAAAGATGGCCGAGTGGTTAGGGCACTATCTTCGCGTGGGCTATCTTGAAAACATCAACAAAAGGTCTCCAATAAAGACAGCTATCGTAGAAATACGGCTCGTGTTTGAGTCTCACTCTTTTCAACCGTTTTCCTTTTTCTTTCCTTTATCAGTACCTGCGTTCTTGCCTCTAGACTTGATCGATCCATCCACTCTCAACACGATTCACTGATTCCATCCTGGGAACATCGCATCTCTATCTCGCAGCTCGTGGTGCTCGGTCGTTGAGAAGCCGGATACGCCATGAAGGGCGTACTCTGCGGCCTGGGCCAGCCCAGACTGAAGCTCTTCTTGCCCCCTACTACCACCTGCGCCAGTGTCTTTCTCGCCGCCTCCATTACTCCCATTTGTGCCACCAAGCCACACATTCAGTCGCACGGCAGCCTTGAGCGCGCCGCCAGCGACATCCCAGTTCTTTAGACTCATCTGCACAGAACAGATACTCAGCATGCTCTTGACAAAGAGGTCGCGTGGTGTATCACGTGCGCTGGAAATAATTAAAATCGTCACCCACATGAACACGCCCAGCAGAGACTTCGAGGAAGTCAGCGAAACGCCCCAAGCGGCGGTCCACAGGCGGAGAAATTCATAAGGCTGAACGACCTCGCTGAAAGGCCGACGCTTAAGCACGGCACGAGCATATATGATTGCAGCCTGTCGAACTGCCTGGTAGAGTGGATCTGGTGCAGGATGCGGGTGAGTTTGTGAAGACGCAGAGGTAGTGGCAGGAGCTGCCGTCGCCTGACAGGTTGCTTTATTGGCTTGACTACCAGTCGACTGCCTATACACCACGGAGGGCGTGGGCCCACACCGTGAGTCGAATTCACTCTCGCCGTCGCTTTCGTTTGCAGAAATGGACATGGATAGTAGACTGCCGTCAACAGAGACTTGCGGCGTTGGTGACGGCTGTTCCTGATACGGACTGCCACTCCGCCCTCGATGGCCTGTCAACGATCCAGGTGATGCTGACAACGTATGTTGCTGATGATCATGGTCAAAATAAGATGGTGATTGGCCAGTGAAACGTATATTCTCTTGATGGTGGGGCTCTACCTCGGACAAGTCAATGGACGGACGATCGTCCGCTATACATTGTGTCTCGGCGAGACTATCACCCTCCCGGTGGATTTGAAGGAGTTCCGGTGAATCCGCCGGTATACGCTGGAGGCGGTCATGAATCCACTGTGCCGTTGTCTGCACCTTTTGCAAATCCTTTACCGTCGGGCGTACAGGAAGAGCTAATACCGCAGTAATTAAGAACCGCATGTCGTCGAGTATAGATGCGGTCGTTGGGTGAATGTCTAACGCCTCGGCACATTGTGCAAAAGAAGGCTGGCCTGGAACTAAAGGAGTATTATGAGAAACGCGGAATGGGGCTGGTGAAAGATCTTCGTAGTCAAAGAGACCCTGGCTGGTCCCTTGGCCACTATTAAGTACCGGGCCTGTTTCCAAACAGAGAGCCACAGCCTGGTCGTGACCGTGGATGGCGGTTAGATGCATGACCCTGGAATGTTAGAACACACAGCAGAAGAACGACGTTACTTGGAAGAGAACTCACGCCATAGACAACTTGCTCATCAAGCCGTTCAGTCCAAGGTTCCGAAGGCCGCCACGATGGCGGATCATCTCACTAAGGCAACGCAGGTGTGTGTTTAAATTTTGTGTTTGGCCCCAGTACCACTCAGCCATGACCAAGTGGACGACGGCGGTGATGGCATCGTCAGAGGTGGAAGTGGACGCGGGCCCGCCGTTTCCTCTATTCGAACTGCCTCCTTGAAGCTGTACGTTGAGCATGTCAATGGCACGACCCTTGTTTGTCAAGGTAACCATCTTGTCGAGGTGGCCAGTCTCATACAGGAAACAGGATGACGTGTATATGGCCACCTGGGCCAGGAGAGGTGTTTGTAGACAATAAGGCACATAAGTGCGCGTCCAAGGGCTAGAAAGATCTTTATTGCCGTCGAGGCAGGACTTGAACCGAGATATAAGTTTCGCATCTATAGCACGATGTCAGATAGAAGGACAACAACGGATATGTAAAAGTAAATATGGAAAATTAAGTAAAAAATAAAAGAACAAGGCGGCCTACATATTCGGTCAATTTCATCATTGACGCACGTCACTTCCGATGGTCTATGTCCTAAGTCGGCAATCCGGCCAGGTACTAAGAACAAGTTGATCCCGTGTTGCGAGTGGCCACTGCTTGTGCTACTTTGGCTCCCGTTTCGGCTCCTACTCTTTCCATGACCGTCGGCATTGCCACTTCTGTTGTATCCATAATTGCCTGGAGCAGTCCATGTTAGAATGCGCAGCCATGTGTAAAAGTCGTTCATTTTTGCCGGCCTGGGGTCGTTTGTGCTGCCGCTGGTCAGTAGCCCATCTGGGTAGTCGTAGCGTGCATATAACAGCTGAAATGCACCGCTGAGCACATCATGCTGTATGATAGCTGTGTGGTCAAGGTCTATGAGAAACACGTCGCCATTATTACTGCCACTATGTTCTCCAAGCCCTTCACGGTTGCTCTCCTCGAAGTGCTGCATGGGAAATTCCGGTTGAGGGAAGGAGCCACTAAGAGCAGGCACATGGCGCGGATCAAATAGTGTTGGTAGGCCACTGTCCCCTTCGCTGTGATCCCTTATCCGTGTATCTGCCATGGCCATACGTATGCTCGATGTCGAGGCATCTGCATCTGTATAGTCGTCGGTCGTCATAAGGTCTAGTTCCTGCCAGCGGTCGGGCATTGGATCTGGTCCCAGTACGGTACTACCTGCAGCTGATGCAGTTGCTGTGAAAATATCCCATTGTTGTTGCTGCTGCTGGGGGTGGTCAAGTGAACTCGTTATAAAATGTACCTGGTTCGGTATAGGATGTGTCGACGGGAGCAAAGGAAGCGACTGAAGGGGCGGCGATGGGAGGGAATTCGGGATAAGAAGCGCATTGCCATGTACAACTTTCGGGAGCGTGTTTGGTCGGGTTTGTCTGCGTCGGAGTTGGGTCGGTCGAAGCATCGGGCTACGGATGCCGCAGAACTGGGCGTATTCGTAATCTTGTGCTGGGAGGACAACCTTAAATGCCGGTTCACGAGGAACGGCTGGATTTCGCCGTCTGTGTGTCATGTTAGACTTCTAGAGATAGTGTTTTTTTTATAGAAGGGCAGCTTGTCACAATAAAACGCACTTGTTCTGCTTGTATTCGCACGTTGGTTGTGGATACCGTTTGATACAGTTTCCGCAAGGTCGACCTTGGTCGCACTTCTGCTTCCGCCGCCGACATTCACTGCAACTGGTCGTTACACGCTCGGCGCGTGGTGTCCGCACGCACACTTGCATGTCTTCGGGCGCGGCAGGCAGAAGAGATGGTACCGGCATAAGCAGTGAGTGCGATATGGTGCTGGTGTTCGTATTTGAGAACGATAACTGGGACATGGGGAGGGATGAGAGTGGGATGGCTGGGCTTGCCAGGTTGAGAGAGGATGTCTGTAGGTCGTCCGTTGTTACTGGCAACACTCTCCGGCCACACTCCTCGAAGTTTTCTTGCATTGTTTCACCGGTTGGCTGCTGGTAGAAGGTAATGGGGCATGAAGGAGAAGAAAGAAGAGGGAAACCCGAGGGAAAGGGAATACAGAGAGCAGGGAGGGAGTAGTTCAAATCATGAAATTTGGACGAGCTGGATTAATGTTGCCGGCTGTCGTGAGGTTATATGCTTCTCCAGTTCCATCAGTGTATTGTGTTTACCTGCAAAGACATCCTGTTCAATTTGGCCGCTTATGGCATGGGCCTGCCTTATCGTCGACTTTGCTGCGTCCCGTTCTGACTGTAATTGCATCTTACTTTTTGTACAGCTCTTCTGGGCTTGTGTGTCTTTTAAATGGCGTGTCTCTTTTGGTCCTCGTTCCACATCTCTAAACATGGTGGTTTATCGTTTTTTTTCCGCTAATTTACCCTTTAGGTTAATTATTAATCTTTTATATTCATTTACTCTCCACGTCATCCCGGGTAGTAGGTACCACAGGCCAGGCCCTCCCCACGAGAGCCGGACTGTCCTTGGCCCTAGTTCTGCGTAGGGCTGAATCGCCCTATTCTGCATCCCATCCCCCACATCAAGAGGCAAGGCTGTTTCGTCCTTTGACACACGTCAGGAGGTTAGTTCCATCGTTGTTGACTTGCAGCCTTTAACAAGGCACACCTCGACGATGAGCTGTTAGAGCCAGGCTAGTGTCCAGCTCGGCTGGTGGAGTATTACGAGGTTACAAGGACAGATTCAGGGTGGGTGAGTGATGGTGCAAGAAAAACAGTGCAATGGAGAATTGGGAGTAACGAATAAGGCACGGAGTACTGTCAGAGAATGGGATAATTTAACTGCAGGGAAAGTCGGGAAAAACCAAGCAATGGTATGACAAGGGCATCGGACGCTGGTATGCAAATTGTCGGATTTGGGCCAGATGCGGCTTAGCAGAGAACGTTGTGTGTTGCATTGGTGGCCAATGAGACGGAAAGCGATGATGTAGGGGCCAGATACGATAGACTGACAGCAGACTGACTGATAAACATCGAGAGTGGTGGTGGGCTGTTGTGATATTCTATGCAAAAAACGACCAGAGATAGTTGCATCATTGAACGAAAGTAATGGTGAGGTAACAGTTTACAACGCCGTAGTTGACAGCTTTGCAGTAAGGATTCGCCACCGTCTGAGAATGGAGGCTGTCGCTGTTCCGTTAGCGACGCGGACGTGAGATCCTTGGCCATCCGAAGAGGAAATCGGCATGAGAGGGACAGACGGGAGCAACACAGAGATGACACAGACATCACATAGACATCACACAGGCATCACACATAGGCAGCGTGGCGTAAGAGCATGGTCACATACGGAGTACTGCATCATATTCTAGGAAACAGTGGCATGGCAAACGGACCGCAAAACTACACGGACAGCAAACAACGGCAGCAGCCAAAAGACAAGCAGCAATGATCAAGTTTGTCGGAGCCACCGGTGTACGTATTAGTCGAACTATCACACTTACCCTAAAACACTAAAATATCCCCCAGTTTCACTTTCTATCTATGTGGCTGCAACTGCGGACGGTCTAGACCAAGCTCTGGCATGGGGCCACCTAACCCCCAAATTAGACTTCATCTTGGGGCGGGGGGACGGGACAAGGCAGCTCTAAAAGGAGCATGTGACAGCCACCGGTTGTGTTCTAGTTCGGAGTATAAAAAAAAGAAACAGACTATGAACTGACAAACAAAAGGCAAAAACAGTTCAAGGGATGAGAAGCACAGCCCAACGGTTCCAAGAGGCTTCAAAGTCCAGCTAAACCAAAGAAATATGCCTAAAAACGCCACAAAAGCCACGAAAGCCAAGATTTTCAGAACATGGAAACTCACCACAAAAGGAAAAGGTAGCCAAAACCGCCCAGCTGCCAACCTTGGCATAGTGAGCACCAATGTGTCGTCGTCTGGAAGTGAGACGGTGAGTTGGTGCATATCTACGCTCACGAAACGTTTGGCCCACCAGCCATTGTTGTGCGCGCGGAAGCGAAATTCAAAGGCCTCGAAAGATGGGCGGAAGCTGTCGAACGTTGTAGCTGTGTGTATGGTTCTATTTATTGTTGAAAGAGGAAAGCGTACGTCTCTCCTGGTTTGATAGACTCGCAGGCGGATTCAGCAAGTTGGGTTGACGGTAGAGCTTTGTCAAGGTAAGAGTATTACAAGCGAAGATGAGAAGTCCTAATGCAGTGAGCAGTCGCATAAGACGAAAAAGGGGTGCCTACTGGTAAAGGCAATTTGATCAGGTCGATTTCTTGATGTGTTTCTCGCCAGTGACTTTATGTCAAGGCGGTGGCTGTAAAATAATAACCCAATATTTTCGTGGCTAAGCACGTACAGTCATGTTTAGAGTATCATGTTAACTGACATATAAGAAGAAATACGGCTGGACTCACAGTAAAGCATATTGCTAAGACCGTCTACCATCACAGCTCACGACCCACAAGATACAATACATCGCGATAAGGAAAGACAACACTTCGCGAAATGAATCGGTCCTTTCTCCCTCGGCAACATGTATTGTCATCGACGCCAGGCTGGAGTCGTATCGAGTAGGTATAGTGAATAACAAATGAAGGAATGGAATATGAATAATACGATGCCGAACAATAAATAAGTAAAGAAATATCGTAGTTATGATATTTTCATACAGAGAAATATACGAAGTAATTGCTGTTGCGTTTACGAGTTACCTGGTGAGCAGGTAGTGTACGAGCTCGGCACGCCACGTAACGGCTGATTGGAAAGAGTTAGTACGGAGTATGGTGTAATACAACCGAAAAATGGCAGCGGTCCTATTCGACCCGCAGCACCCTGGGTATGTGTGCAAGATGAAAGGATGAATAGGAAAGTACAACACAGACGGACCCAATAGTAAGTCTCGGGCCGCAGCACGCTGAGCAGCATTCATTCACAATCGATATTTGCTGTATGGAATAAAACTGGCAAGGAAACCACACATTGCAAAAAAAAAAAAAAAGGGGGGGGGGGAAGGAAAGCGAAACAGGCAAAAAATGCTTGATTGCAAAGGACACATTCACTCAGCTCCTCAACTGTTCGATATGACCCATTTGACACCTGCGTCTTTCCTGGCAGCTGAAGCCAAGCCCTTGGTATTGAATGTGTTGCGCCGTAGTCCCTCGCCACACGTCATGTCCCTGCCTCCCTCCTGGAATTTCAGCCCTATGGACAATGCCCTGTTCCAGTTCCATGTTCTAGGCTCCGGGCTTGCCTCTTGGCACAGACCCAGTATTCCCTTCGACCTTCCCCCTGATATAAACAATGCACACCTACGCCCTCCAGGTTTGATTTTCCCACACTAAAGAATCACGTTCCACGACGGACCAATAACCAACAATAGCATTGTATGTCGGGACGTAAGAAACTATCGTAAAACATCATCCGAAGTAGGTATTCTCTGCGAAACGTACAACGGATGCAGCGCCTAGAGACCCAGCAAAGCGCAGATCTTCATTGGGCTCTATTTATAATGTCTAAGGCCTCATCGTCTGTCATGTCTGCGCCCCGTCGAACAGTTCGTCAAGTGTGCCAAGTAATTACGGGTTTTGTAAAGCTTGTGATACGGGCCCTGAGTAAAGCCAAATCAATATGCCAGTCCTCTCATGAGTAACGGTTGGTTTGTCAGCCGACTGATCCTATTGCAACAAACGTGACGTGCCGCGTGGGGGCTATCCAGAATGGGATGATCTTTGCGATTCCGCGCGACGAGCAATGTATTGCAATTAAGACAAAAGAAGCAAAATAAGAAATAGATCGTCGATTGAAAACTATCGGAGGTTTTGTATTTACAAAACCCGTCATATATGCCATCGCTATGATAACAGTTTATCTCCAAAAAGTCATGTCCAAAACACCAGTCCGGCCCCGAAAATGCAACACTACATCTTCCACCACACCAACGCCTATGTTACCCGAACATACCGGGATAGAATCGGAAACGCCCTAGCTGCCTGGTAGCCAACCGAGTAATTTTCCAGGTTGCGGATGTGCGCCTCGAAGATTGGATTCAGCGTCAGCCGCTTCCCATCCGCACATTCTATGAATGTATGTGCCTCAGTGAAGGGCCAGTTGAGTGATAGCGTGTTCCCGATCACGAAGCGCAAGAGTTCAAACGCACTATAGTCGCCGCCGCGGATGAGGCTGTCACGAACATCCGGCCAGATGATTATGTCGACCCACGCAGGGTGTGGAACACGGCGTTGCAACTGAGTTGGTTTCAAATAGTCGGGAATAGCTTCGTAGTTTTCCTTGGTAGGGCAAAGACACCATCGCAGATATATAGCCAATTTATATAGGAAAGACAGGCGGCCCGTCAAGTTCTTCAACGGCGACTTCCAAACCACATGGGTGGCAACTGCGGCAAGAACGGGTCGTGACGCAATTACAGAGGCGGCTTCGCCGCCTCCAGCAGATGACGACTCAGCTAGCGAGGGCGGGTTAGTAGCCGCAGCAGCTACCGCAGATGCTCTGGCAGCTGCTGTCAAAGATGAGGCAGATAAAATAGAGGACGCGCCCCCTGCCGAAGCCGCTGCTAATGCCTGGAGCAATTCCTCTCCCATCACGCTATTACTCAGTGTACCACTGGAAGCTGAGCCATTACGAGCCGACCGCGGCCTATTGTCTGTACTCAGAGGTGACATGAGACCCTCGATGCTGGGAAACACCGGCTGCCTAAACTCGTTTGTGCTGTAGCGCTGGACAAGTGCCTGACTTGTGATGAGTACCAGCTTATCCAGCTCTGTCGCTACAGGCATATTGAGTGGCAGCACCATCCAATCTGGCATTCCGGGCCTAGAAGCCGAGTACCGGCTAGCAAGGTAGTAGGGCATGTAGGACAGGTTGGTCAAGAATGGCGACGGTGGGGTTGCCCCGTACAAGGCTTGATATCGTTGGATGTTTTGGCGGTAAAAAGGAGGTTGGTTCTGTTGCTCGTGCTGATGTTGGCTCTGGTGCTGCAACGTTTCGTGCTGATGGTAATTAGGGTCAATTGCGGACGGAAAGTCGGCGTAGAGCGGCAGCGCACCGAACACATCGTCAACATCCACGGGAATATGCCCGTCGATTTCAGGGTTGTCGAAAAGCTGACATGTTGTGGTGTCAAAAAAGTCGAGCTGCACGTTGCCAACCAAGTGAGGAAGCGGATGACCACTAGATGATGTGGAGGATCCACTCGATAGCGATCTCAGGGGTGCGACTCTATGCGGTATCGTATTGTTTCTAGGTTGGCTCGTCGCCGGAAGCAACGTTGGCAGAGACGACACGGCCGAAACTGCAGATACGTCCCGAACCGAGGCATCGCCGCAGAGGTCCTGGGCCGGCGACATTGAGCCCGCGTCTTGGTCTGCTCCTTGGCCGTCGTCATTGTCGCCCTCGAATACGCGAAGCCTGGCATGGCTTACATCGAGGCTGTCTTTGAGCCGTGCAACCTCAGCCTCAAGTTCGGCAATGTATAGTCGCTTTTTCAGGCGCCAATGTTGCTGGTTGGTGCGGTCAATTGCACGTTTTTTCTCGACCTGAGAGGGCGTCAGGTTGCAGACACGCCGGCGGGCGCGAGCCGCCGCGTTGGTGTCAGTGACGCCGATATTTGTATCGTTACCGGGCATGGCCGTGGTCTCCAACGCGGTTATTGCTGTGCCCAGCGTTCGCAGGTGCGTTGTATGGGATGTCGTTGGAATTGTTGTGGGACTGGACTTCGTTCATCCACCTGTCATGCACTGACACAGGTCGTGAATGCACGTCACGGAGTACAGGTACAGAGCAGGGGAAAGTTCGATAAGGCAAATAGGCTACGGGTGAGAATAAAATCAGCGCCGCGGAGATGGGCATCGAGAAGTGACGTGAAGCCTAAAAAATAAAAAATAAAAATAAAAATAAAAAAGGACGGAAAGCGAAAGTCTTGAGATTGGCCGTGGAGGCCGAGCGAGATCTTGTAGACTGAGTCTGTCGCCAATGGACACGCTTATTGAACCGACTCGACTGCAATCACGTCTTTGCGTTTTGCGAATGCTCATGCCGCAAAGAGCTTGCGTGGGGTTGCACATCTTCCTCTTCTCCAAGGCAAGTAGTCGTTGGAGACCTCAGCATAATCGGTGCAAATGGCTGAGACTCCCTGCTTCTGAAGTCTGCTGTTGCTGTTCCCCAAAGTCCCAATATTGTGCAATTGCGGATCATGTTGACGAACGTGGCCCGGTTAGGTTAGGTGGGGACGACATCTGTCATGTTAGCGTCTGAACCACTGGGTTGTGCTCCACTTTAACGGCGTGCGATGATTGAAAGACTTGAGTAAAGTCGAAAGGATGAACTTTGGCGTAATCGGCGCCAGTGCAGTTGAGCGCCGATGTGCATAACGACAACTACGGAGCACCTGGAGCAGACGAGCCTACAAGCCCAAAGTGCACAAGGCTGAAGCGAATCTGGGCACGTTTCTGGGGGCTCGTAGCTTCCCAGATCTTGGTACAACACGAGCCTTTACCTCCTTAACAACATCGTGGTGTTGATATTCTGGGGTTTGAGAAAATGACTGACGTAGTAGCACCAGCATAGAGTTAATATCCAAGACGGTTATGGGTGGAGAGAGGACGATTGGGACGCTCTCAAGTGAACCGCCTACGGTGTATGACAAATGCTATCTAAACTACGTATGAAAGGAAAGAGAAAGCAGTCCCACGAAGCCGAGGGCAACAAAGCCCAAAGCGAATCTTATTTGCTTCAATCTCGGCAGTTTGGTACATCCCCTCACTTCGTGCGTCCGGTTATCAACCATCCATTGGCTGTCAAAAAGCGTGGCGCCATACCCACCAACAAACTCTCATCGGAATTAGAAGACGCAGTCGTAAAGCACGCTCTCTGCTTATCGGGGCAGTCCTTTCGCTAAGCATGCATTCTGTCAAGCAGGCCAATTTTTTTTCGTCCTAACCGATGGTACGGACGTGTGAGTTTTTAACTCAAGCAATTAGGCGAGATGCGCGACGGTGATATGACCATCCTCCGAAACAGCCGCCGACGGACAATTCAAACCACATGGAGGCCATGTACTTCTGCTCTAGAAGCTCTTTCGATGTAATTAGCGAAGGCATAAGTCGCACGCCAGATCTAGAGCAGCTGTGCCGCACGTAAGACGAACGTTACCGGCGTTTGGGCGCCTTTCGGAGGCTCCCCGAAGGTGTTATGCGAGCGACGGGATTAATGACGAGTACCTGCCGCACTGGCTACCGGCCTCTGCGTAACACACGTACTGTGCGGAGTACAGGTAAGAGGACGGGATGGGATGATTTAATACTCGATTTCTAGAGCGAGGTCTAAAGTCGGCCCCAGCCAACGCGCAGGAATCACGCTTCGAGGCTTCTCATCGGATGTCCAAGTCTTTCCGTGTCACTTGCCTCCGCATTTTTGATAACCGCCTGCTTGATTCCTGTACGTCGTACTCTGTATGTTCTTCGTCTTAACTACTCACCGCTCCTTACTTCTCGTAAGATCCCCTTGCTAAAATTGCCGGAAGAACATATGTTGAAAAGGGTATTAGAATCCAAAGCTATCGTAGACACTAAGTCTTGTGGCGCCAGTCAACGTTATCACTCTCTCTCCTTGTCTTATTCTCATTCGCTCTCGCCTTTCCTCACGACATATATAAGAATAACATAAACACTCAAAATGAAATAAAAATCACGCCCTGCAAAACACCATCTCCCGCACTAACTCGGTAAAATTTAAACCATAACATGAAAAAATCATTATTATATCCCGCCTTATACCGGTGGCCTTAACAAGTTAATATGTCCGTACACGTGAGATTTAAATTAGTCTCGTCGTAAAACGGTGCGTCCTCCGTTCGTTAAATTCGTGTCAGTCATGATCGAAATTGGAATTTGGGCCGTTACCAGTAGGATGGGCGCGATACGTGCGGCCTGGCTCTGGTGTCGTTCCTTGGAAGTGGCCTTGGGTCAACGACGCCAAGGAAAGTTACCATACAGAGAGTAATACAACACGAGGGTACAAACACCGATAACCACTGCCTAATGTATTCGACCTGCTCTTGTAGATCGGCCGGGCCTTAAAGAGGAAACAGAACCACACCGAACGGGAAGGGGACGCCGAAATGTAAGCGCCCCGGGATACGGAAAGGTGCGCGACCCGAATACCGGGTTCTTTAGTACCAAATCTGCGTAATCGTCTCAAGCGAACCAACCGTCCTCACAAGAACCTGTGTGCGAGTCATACCTCGTACGACGTACTCCGTACGACCCCTGCCAATACACAATACAGACGAGTTAAAGACAGTTTGAAACCCTGCGTAACGCCGTTAGTTTGTAGAGCTAATGTTGATTCACTTTCACATCGGGATGTCTTCTTTTGTTGGTCCTGTGTGTGCCCCATGCGTTAACACTGAACCACGTTTGGGTATGTCCGCTAAAACCACTTTCAACCAGCGACCACCTGGCTCTCTGGCATGAGTTCCCTAACCCTCATTCTGCCGTGGCTACCCCTCTTGTGTAGAAATCCCGCCAAACCGGTTCACGGCTAATTCCGCGGGTTTCGAGTCCCAGAGCGCTGGGACCAACAGGTCAAGTCGCCATCACCAACTCGTATATCCGTCTCGGTTCGATTTCGACCTTTTATTTGCTTTGGCAAACGACGGCCGAGAACATCAGACAACTAGCTGGTCGACCAGAAAACTCTGCACGACCGGCGCCTAAGATAGACACACCAGAAACAAAAAAAGGGGGACAAGGGACCAGTAATAACAACATTAGAAAAGCACAACGTAAGATCTAGCCTGGAGACCAAGGATGCCCCGCTTACCCACTTCCCCCCCTTCGGCCGAGAGTCCATGCCGCCTTTCTATCCCACCGTCGTTCCTTAGGTAGCGGATGAACCCGGTGCTTCCTTAACCCAACATCAGCTGCTAGCGGGGAGTTCCCACCATCGCAGATGTCTTCGGCACCAAGTCTCTCTACCCCGTTAATCAAATACAAACGGAAACGTCTCCACGCTCGAGACTGACGCCGTGTGAGGCTTATGTTACATCAATGAGCCATCTTCCTGCCCGCCTCCTACCTTTCAGTCACATCTACAAACATGGCTTCAACCGGGACTGGTTCCAAAGTGGCCGTTGTGGGGTCCGGCCTGACCGGCCTCCTCGCTGCTCACGGCTTGAAGAAGGTGAGACAGACCCAAGCTCCCAGATTTTCCAGGGTGACACGACAACAGCAAAGTGCAACAAAAGACTGAAACTGACTTCCATGTGAACGCGCACTCGCGCTCAACAGAATGGCTTTGACGTCGCTATCTTTGATAGCGAGACACATATTGACGCCCGTCCCCGCGACTGGACCATTGTCCTGCACTGGGCGCTGCCCGTCATGCAGGCTCTGCTTCCTGACGATGTTGCCGCGAAACTACCGCGTGCCATTTGTAACCCCAACCTAGAGTTTGACGCCAATGCCGAAAGCTTTCCAGTGTACAACGGCGTGACTGGTGGTCTGATGTTTGCCAGCCCCATGCCCGGGTCGCGCCGCATTTCGCGCCAACGCCTACGCAGTGTCTTGGCCGAGGGCCTCGAAATCCAATGGGGCAAGAAACTCCAGAACATCGCCAGAAACAGCAATGAAAGCAACAACTCCTCCCCGGCCCTGACGCTTGCTTTTGAAGACGGCTCTACTTTCGCTGCGGACTTTGTTCTGGGAGCAGATGGTGCACACTCCCGCGTACGCGAGATCGTCGTCGATGATGCCGAAAAGGCTCGCAGCACGCTGTCTGGGCTGCTATTTGCCACGGCCATCGTCAACTATGGCGATGCCGCCAAAGTCAAGACCGTCACCGACGCGCACCCGGTTGCCGCTGCCGCCATGGGAACCGACGCCGTTGGCGGGTGTGGTGTGCTGTACGTCAACGATGGCTCCGACGGGGCCGCGGTGCGAGACCCCGCCGACTGGACCACCTTCTGGGTCAAAATCTGGCAAGGCCACCTCGACAAGGCCATTCATGGCCAGGAGGCCATCGATCTGCTAAAAAAAAGCGAAAGCTCCAAGAAGCTAGCGGCGCCCTTCAACCAGCAGATTGAGTGGACACCGGAGGGCTCCGTATGCTACATTGATGAGATGAAATACTGGGTCCCCGTGCCATTTTCCGGTGCTGAGGCAACCCAGGACGCCCGCGTGACGCTGGCCGGTGACGCCGTTCATCCGATGCTGATCTACCGCGGTCAAGGCTTCCAGCACGCCATCACCGATGTTGACAACTACATCAAAGCTCTGGTGGCAACGCAGGACGCAAACTGGGACGCAGACGTGCGTCGGCGCGAGATTGGCGCCTACAACGCCGAGGCCATTGAGCGAGGTGCCAAAGCCGTCAGCCAGTCCGTCCAGGAGGCCGCTCTATCTTTTGATGTTGAGAAGGTGAGCAAAATGCTCATGGCACAACAGGGACATGGCCGGTCGGCATAACCCCTCGGGCGGCCTGAAAGAAGTGACACTGGTCAGCCGCAGCCTGTTCTTTTGATATTTTGTTCTTTTGTTTTTCTGTGCATGCCTCTTAGCTTTCGCCTCCTCTTCGTTTTTCTCGTGGACCCGCTCGGCTGTGGCCATAATATGCTGCCTATGCCTCCTATGACAGTGTTAATAGCAAAGTTGTAGGAACAAGCATGTCATACAGTTGGCACTCATTATTTATTGTATCTTTGGCTTTCGTACCGAATCTCTCGTGTGACTTCTTTTTTCCGGCCACCCACTTATTTAAAGAAAATAAGTAATAACACAGAGTCGTGAACTAGATCTCCCTGGAAACAAGGGAAATAGCTACCAAACCTAAATCTCGAGTTTTTAGCCTACGCCTTCTTTCTGGCACGTATTAATGCACGACAAGCTACCTCATGCCAGCCGTAGAATAATGAGACAATAACTCTGTTTCCGAACCTTCACTTTCAAGGTCGTGGTATGGCTTCCTACCAACACAAGACAGGGAATAGGGAGCGGGTCATTGGGCGATGAGCTCCATTGACACCATAGCACCTTTCCCAGTCTCTCAAACGCCAGAAAGTAGGGTCTGTGAATATTCCCTCGAGCATCGGCTTGAGCTCCGTATGTAATTTTCAATGCTCTGCGGTTATTTCCCACGATGTCCTGATGCAATTGCTTGACGTCGCCGTCGACGTCGGGAAGTGGGAATGACTTTCGTTGGCACAGATTGACAAAGTCGCTTGACGTTTTCAAGTGAAGGAGTACATTTTGTTGTCTGTTCGTCGTTGTTTTTCTCTCATGTCACCCCTCAAGAAAAACGGAAAGATACATACAAAATTACTCCGATAAAGGGTACATGCCAGATTCAAGGTGCTTTTCACAAATGTAAGCAAAAACTGTATCAGGTTTAGGAGTCTGCATTTATTTCCACATCCTCTTTCCCGAGATCTAAGTGACGTTTATTTCATGCAATTGCATCAGGCCCGAACGCGCACGCTCGATGCCCTCAGCAAACGTTCACCAGGTCTGCCCATGTGCGCGGTTTAGACACTCAAAATGGTCATCAGCCGCTCTTTCTGGCTCCCGCTAGTTTCCGAGCGGACATCCGCGCAGATGTTCGCGCTGCGTTCGTCGTAGCCGAGACAGGGCACAATACTCTGTAAAAAAAAAAAAAAAAAAAAAGAAGAAGGATTAATCCAACATGCTCGTACGGAGTGTTGCTGAGTCTCAGCTCATCGGAAGACATGTCGCTTCAAAAAGCATCAGTGTGCAGATCACAAAACCAAGCACTAGCCTGAAGTTTCTGCTCCCTCATCGACCAACGATAAGTCATTCGTAACAAACGAGCGGAGAAGACGGAGCAACGGACGCTACGGCTTCGCTGCCGCTTGGCCTCTTCTCGCCTCGCCATTCCATAGCGCCTCGCCCTCCTAAACTTCATCCAGGTTAGTGTCTAATGTTACGAAAGACAAAGTCGTATCTCGACTTTTGAGAAGTCGAGATAATGGTCGTGCCACAGCTCCCTTCAAGTCTGGCCGCCGATTGTGTATGCTGGCTCGGCTATACGTCGCAATGCTGTTCGAGATGAAAAGGCTCTCACGAAAGAGAGAGAGAGTGAGAATACCCCGTAGAACAAGTAGACAGAAAAGACATTTCTGGCCTTTCGTGGGAAGAGTGGAAGATTTTCCTCGTCGTTCGGCGAAGTTACGGGCCACAGCTTCTGTCAAGTGGAGAGGTTGGTGTGGGTATGTTGCCGCAAAAGAAATGGAAAAACTGCAGGATGATGCCAAATGACCAAAAAAAATATGACAGAATTCCTCTTAGGAGGCGAGGAAAATGACAGACGAGGAAACTTGGTGGGTGCGAGGCCTCGGCGCTGCGACGAACAACAATCTTTGTCTTAACCCTTCGTATACGTATACAGTTTTGTCACTCAACTTTCGGCATTCTGCATGTGTTTTGTCACTCCTCGCTCCTGAACCGTCCGAAGCAAAGTACGTCGTTCACAATAATCTGCTCCGGAAACAAGCCTTCTCTCGACGAGTACAGATCTCATGTAGGCAACTGCTAACAAAAGATTTTTCCGTTCGCGTACGGTCAAGGGGAGCAGCGCTCCGCAAGCTCGCTAAGCTGCACCTTCTTTGCGCTAATCTATATTAAAACTGCGCTTATCGAAAAGTAAAGAGGCGGCTGGGCGGCGACAAACCTGTAATGAACCAGGGCAAGCTGCATCCATGCAAATGTACTTTTCCCGTCGCATGTGTGTACCAATCATCAGGAGACAGCAGCAAGGAGCAAAAAATAATATACGGGTTAAATATAAAACGTTTTATTTACTTTATTTTATTGAGTTTTATTATTTTAGGTCTAAGACAAGGCCAACATCAGGTCAGCTTTAAATGTTCGGGATATACAACATACTCAGTACGGCACACACTTATGATTAGGATTCAGCTGGCCATGGCTGTGGGTCGCAGTGTGTAGGTGCTGGAAATCTTGAATACAACATCAGGAAAGTGTGATGGACTGCAAAGTCCCTTTCGAATAAGTACGACATATGTCGTTTTTATGTGAATACACGATCACAAACGATCTAGACAATGGCCCGTGCACCGGAACCTCTTTAGTAGACACGGTTTTGGGGCACCCTCCCTTTTTTTTTTTAAAAAAAAAAAAAAAAAAAAAAAAAGAGAAAAAAAAAAAAAAAAAAAAAAAAAGAGAAAAAAAAAAAAAAAAAAAAAAAAAGAAGATGGGAGAAAAAAAAAAGAAAGGAAAAAATCATTTCGTGAACTGCTCCGGGCCTCTTCTCATTTAAATATCTTTCTGCCAGTAGGCTTTTCTCATTCTTCCTCCTGGGTTTTATTTTTCTTGTGGGCTCTTGCCCATCAACCTCCACACGGCCGTTGGAACTAAAAGACCAACGATCGTTGCTGGCAACTACTAGCGCACATCCTAATGATGGTCTGGCACCGGTTTCTCTGTACTCCGTAAAAGTGTGCCTGCCACCCACCCACATACTCTCTTTTTGATTTCCATATCTCCCGATCCCTTCCCCCACTTCCCTCATGACGTCCCGACTTCCTCATGCAAATCCTACTTGCGTCCCCCCTTGCCCACAACGTCAAACAGATGGGCTACCAACAACATCGCGCTTTCTATCAACTACTTGCTACGTCGTCAACCTCACTAGTCGCCATACAGCCGCACATTCCCGGTCCGGCCCTTCGAGCCCTGCTGAACATCACGCCTCGATATCATCCCGCGCGACGCCTCCACGACAATGTGCGAAGACGAGGCCGGTGGTGAAAGAACGCCTGCTGCAACCGCCGCTGCCAACACTGATGTTCCCAGCCAGCCGTCATCGATGGCAGGCTCAGTGATCGAGGCCGCTAGCCAACCGGGCGACGAGGATGAATTCGACCCGGTAGAAGGATATGAAACCTCCAACTCGCTTGCCTCTACCAGTGCCACATCCAGCATCTACGCGCACACCTTCGAGAATGGCCGACGCTACCATTACTTCAAGAACAGCCGCTATCCATTACCAGACGACGATATGGAACAAAGCCGCGAGGACATGAAGCACGCCATGATGATGGAGCTAACGGATGGAAAGCTCTTTTATGCTCCTGTCGGCGACAATCTCCAAGAAATTATTGATATCGGGACAGGAACTGGTGAGCCTACCAAGCATCGAAATTGCCGCCATTGCGCCAATTCTAGCAGTATGCCTGGATAAACGAAAGCTAATCATTTCCAGGAATCTGGGCTATCGAAGGTAAGATTCTCGACCAGCAGAAGCTCTCAGGACATTGTACCTTGCAGCCCCGTTACGCGTCTTGCTAAGCCGGCAGCCGTTGTATGTATTCGATATAACTAACAATACGACCTACAGTCGGCGATCAATACCCCAGTGCACATGTCCGCGGCATCGACATGACACCAATTCAGCCCGTTTGGGTGCCGCCAAATGTTGACTTTCTGGTGGATGACTGCTCCAACGAGTGGCTAGCTACCAATGTTGACCTAGCCCACTTTCGCTTCATGGTAATGATCCTTCGGGACGTACCGAATATCATGAAGCACTGCTACAAGTACGTCGACGCTGAGCCCAACTTCTATTCCTCAACAATTTTGTGTGTCTGCTAACTATAACTAGAAGCTTGAAGCCCGGCGGTTGGGTTGAACTGCAGGAGCTTCTGGGTGAAGTTATGTGTGACGATAACACAATGCCAGAAGATGACCCGCTCAAGTACGTTTATCAGCTGGCCGATCAGGCTTTCACAAAGTTCGGCATGAACGTGAAGCTAGCACGGGAGTTGGAACCTGTTTTACGCGAGGCTGGCTTCGTCAACATCCAGTGCGTTGCTAAAAAGGTGCCCATTGGAGTTTGGGCGAAAAACAAAACACTTCGCCTCATCGGACTGTACCAGAAGATGGCTGTTGCCGACATCTTGGGTGCTGTCGCTGGCCGACCGTTCGCTGCCCTCGGCATACCTGCCAATGAGCGAGAAGTGATTATTGCGCTGGCACGACGCGCCATGGAAGATAACAGCGTGCATCGCTACTTTACGTACTACTTCTGGTATGCACAAAAGCCAGTTGATGTACCTGAAGATAGTCCGCCACATTCGCCGTGATCTCACAAGGCTTTGACATACTTCCCGGCTAAAACCACAGCTGGTGAACGCACAGTGCACTCATCATGAAAGGGACGCCCGATTCTGACGATATTTACAATCCAAGACGTTTCACTTAACAGCTCCATATTGTCACAGTAATCATTTCAATAGTATTATTTATTTCGTCCATGACTTAGGTATAGCTCTTTTAGTCTGTCCCCTCTCATTTTCTCTTGGTTTCGAATTTAGGTTGAGTGCAACTATGAAGATAACGGCTTGGTGCCTGTCGCACGGTCCTTGGGAAGGGAAACATCGTGGCGTTAGTCAGGATATCGGGGTGAAGGGCCAACGATGTACTTCACCTTTCCACATAATCCATGACAGTTTTTATGCTCGACTGGTTTCTCACTCCGGTATAAAGATCACCCTAAGTATAACGTAGACATGAAATTTTTGCTGCTGTATATTTGGTGCACAAGGGCACAGTTTCACAACCATCTAGAGGTATCCAAGCCCTGAGAAATAAAATACAAACGCCCCTGACCTTGCAAAATTGCTCTGTTCAGTTCATGCTCTTCCCGCCTCACTACCGTCTCCGGTACTCGGGCTTCCTCGCCTTGTTCACGGGAGGAGGTGGCGCTTCATCGTCATCAATCGGGTAGGGAGCGCCACCCATTGGCGTCGAGTATGAAGGTGTCAATGGGGACGGACTGCTGAGAGCCAGTGGTGGGTCCGGCCTACGCCCGCTATTACTGGTCGTGCGCCCGTTGCCTTCTGGTAGTGGCGTCTTGGGTGGGAGTGGCGGTGGCTCTATGCGATGCGTACGGTAGTGGGATTGGGATTGTGAAGGGTGTTGATACTCCTGTGGCTGCTGATCGTAAGATTGTCGGTTCTGTACGTGCCAGCTAGAGTCTGCAGTGGCTAGATTAGACGCGTTACGCCATTGCTCAGGTGTCGGGGCCGATACTAGTAGGCGATCGTCATCGGCAGCGGTCCGCCCACCCCGTTGAGGCTGTTGCGGCCCACTCCCGCTACTGTTGGCAAGAGGTGGGGTCGGTAGCGGAGCGTTCTGGCGCGGTTGTTGGGACAGTGAGGAGTTGTCGGGCACTTCGGCGATGGCCGGATGCTGGCGCGGAGATGGCGGGGCGTGATACGAAAAGCGGTCAGACGAGCTCCTAGGTGATGGGCTACCATTTTGGTGAGGTACAGATAGATGGTCAATACCGGAGTCGTAGGATTGTCGTGGTGAGTAAGCTGCTGGGCCCGGTGCTGCGGTACTAAATGTTGTTGGCATATCGCCAGGAAGTTCAACAGCGAACACTTCTGCGGCAGGGAGAGGCGCCTGCCCTTGTGTCTTTTGGATGGACTCGGGAACGTCGGCAAGACGGCTATGCCGCTCATTAGCACGATTAATTTTGGCCAGTTTGGCGGCAGCACTCTGTACCATGTTGCGTTCAGCAGTTCGTGATAAATATCGCTTTGTGTTGGTGCTGATTTCAGCCAGGCGGCCCCATTCGTTCATGCCAAACTCGCCGACACCAACCTCTACATTTAGGCGGTAGTAGTTTTCAACGTTGACGCCGCGCTTCAACAGGTGCTCCTGCTGCATATATTCGTGGATGGTTTCACAACCTTCGATCTTGGAAATAAGACGGCGGCGAGCTTCTGCGAACTCGCCAAGAAAACCATCATACCACATGGGGTTGTTGTCACTGCCGCGAGGACGCTTTCCGGTACCGACGCTGACAAAAACACCGACGTCACGGCCCGGCCACTCGTTGATGGTAGCCTCATCAAGGGCATGGGGTGACGGGTTAAAAGAGCCAGTACCGTCATCGTGAAACATGGACTGGCCGATCTGAATGGGCTTAAATGCAAGTCCAATGGCGCAAGTTGCACGGCCGGCCTCCCAAATACGGCAGTCAAACTCCGGGGCCGGCTCCCGCCTGGAGTCGTATGATCTCAGCATGACGGGATCTTCGCCTCGTGGCGCGCCTTTGTATATAGCAGTGACCACCCTGTGAGAATTCATTTAGCCAATTGTGTACGGTTCAAAACAGGACGATGGTCGGTCCAGTCAGTAATGCTGCCAACTCACGTTTTTGTGCGGAATTCTCTCGAGTCATAAAGTAGCGCGTTCGGGTCGCCACGGCTGGAGGAGTAGTATGGCCTCGCCATCTGTGCGGCGGGGCTTCGCGCGCTGAAGCTTACGACACTTGCATTGCTCGAGTGTCGCCGCGGTCCAGATGACGCTGAAGCGCCACTGCCGGGCCGTCCGGAAGTTGCGGTAAGGGGACTGGAGATGCTGGCGAACGAGTCTTTGCCCTCGCTGAGGGTCACTGTATGTTCGCGCACAGCCTCTTTGATAGCATCTTCAAGACGTGATGCCTTGAATAGCGTCGGACGGGTTGGGATGCCGAGGATGGTCTTGTCGGTCTCGAAAACCATACGTGTCATGCGCACATAGAGTTCTTTGCAGGTCTCGATATCAAGGCGTAGGCGACCAAGCATCAAGGCAATCAATCCGCCGGTGCCGGTGCCAACAATCAAGTCAAAATGGTCGGCGGGCTTGGGGATCTCGTTGCGGTGAGGAGCGCGACCCTCAATCTCGACAAATGTCCGGTGCATAATTTCTTGAAGGATGATGAAGATGCTGTAACCACGCACACCACCACCATCTAATAAACAACAAAGAGATCAGAAAGGTCGGGATTCAGGGTAGCGTATACCACAGAGGCAGACATACCAAGAGATAATATACGAAGGGGCGGTCCCTTTGTCGTATCTTTTCGTTTTAGACTTGAGTCCATGATGGCTAGGGTGGTAGCGATCGAGCAGGAGGTGCTCCTCCTGCCGTATCAGACGATTCACGGTTCCCGAACGGAAGTGAAGAATGCGCTCGGTTTGAAGATACTCTTGGCCAGCTTTTGTCCTATTCGCCGGTACTTAATCAGCTTTGCGGTCGAGGAGAGGACATCAAAAAGACGGCAAGGTTGCAAGATGACAAGACGTGGACGGAAGTCCTATTCGCCAGCTCATTCAGACAGCTTGTTGAGAAAGACAACAAAACGTGGCAATAAGGAGACAAGGCGCGATCCCAGTCGAGTGCAGAGGTGATAAATTGTTGTTTTCTTTTGGTTGCTTGTCGTGATTTTCAGAGTTTGCGATGCGTTTGGCATGCTGTACCGTAGGTTTTGCTGTTTTCGCTGGTTTCGCAGACGGCGATGACGGCAGAGGGGGACGTGCCTACCTTTTCTCGTCCACTCGCGCTGCAGCTGGGATTGGCTAGGCTAGGACCATCTAAAGGCGAATGTTTAGCATCGGCGCGGGGCGAGTTTTGCTGGCCTTCCTACGGCCTGGCACCTTGGACAGGCCTGTTTCTTGGCAAGGTGGGCGGGGCATTAGGCTGTGCCGCTTCTTCTCTAATTTAGTTGGGCCGGGCCACTCCGGGAGGGACTGGAAGGGTCAAATCAAGTTGCAGCTCCGCCAAGTTTTGGTGCTGACCAAATGACAACGCCAGATTTTATTGTTGTTGTTGGTGTGTGGGGGTAGGGGGGAGGGCCGCGACTGCTGCGGACGCGAAACGCGAAACCAATACAGACAACGGAGGCAGCCTAGCCTCGTGCCTCGTGTTCCAAGGGGTGGCGAGGCGCCAAGCGTGCACGAATCTGACGGGGTAATCTATAAGAAAGGTGAGTACGACATAAAAGTAAACGAAGAGAGACCAACGAAAGAGAAAATAGTGACTGGACAGTATAATTCACTTGGGTGCGGAGCATTACTAGAGAGTGTCCGCCGGGACGGGTATCTATCTTAACTTTGTGATACTTACGTAGCGTTTGTCATTGACATATTTAACCTAAGATTCGAGGTTCGTCAGAGCAGGGACTGCTATGCAAATACATATCGAGGGACTCTACGCATTATATAACCTACCGGGCGTCGAATTAGTTTCGTCAATTTGGACTATTTGTACGCAACGCCACCAGTGAAGGACGACGAAGGTCAAGCCAAGTACCGATTGTGGCAAGTCGTACACCTCTGGAACATGCGCCAGAGATACAACGTACGAGCATGTCGCACAGCAATGCAGAATACAAAATTGCCCAAGTCGCTGTCGCTGGCCAACTACAAAGATGGCTAAGGAAATGCAGTTATGCCCAGGTATTAAATCTGTTGTCAACATTCGTCGCAGTACATTCATCTTCGGCTACTCCTATTGGTACAATGGGCGCGACGGAGATAGGGATATCTTCTATGTTGTACAACATAGAACAAATGGAAATACGGAGTAAACAACGGCTTATAACAGACGTCAATCCTGTTCCTTGGCCAGCGCCGTGTCTAACTGGACGTGAGCTAAAATAGTTAGGTGCAGGCCAGCCAACACCATAATTCCATCCGGCTGGTGTGATTATTTTGAAAGTTATGTGTATATTTTAATAATAGCCCTCATCCAGGAGAGCATGTCCGCATTGAATTCGAAGTTTTGATCTTATTGTCGAGTCATTTGCGATATTCATTTGAATTTTAAGATACTTTTACCCTTGCTAAATACAGTAGAATGGGACAACTACCAAACTTGAGCCTTGGGAACCAAGGACACAGCAAAGCTTGTTTATATCATATTAACGAAACCGGGCTTTGTGCCTCTCGTGAAACGAGCAGAACGCCTGGGCTCAGTGACAGCGGTAAAAGCATCGGTCACCTTAAGTTCCGTGCTCTATGCCGCTGCAAACGGCCGATAGTACAGAATAGCAGGGAAGCGGATGCTGCCCCCGGCAACGTAGCCCTTGTGCATGCGACTAGGCGCCGTTGGCGTCGGTGTCTAGCGCGGCCTATACCAGATGTCGCCGTTTCCCAGGTTGTTGGAAGCTCATTGTCGCAATGTGTGATGATTGACCACTGCGTCATCTTCGTCTTATGTCGTACAGAGGCGCCAAATGCGCAATACGACGTCCCGTCGGGGTGCATTGGCTGCTACAAGTAGTGCGATTATGACATTTACAGACACTCCGCATGCAAATCCAGGGGCTTACAACACTCACTTTCTCAACCTGTCATGCTTCGAAAGACATCAGACACAAGATGACATTCATTAATATGTATGTTGTAAAGCGAGAGCTTATATCATATCGACCGAGTGAACATACCATATCCCATCCAAAGAGTGCTATGGGCAGAGGTTGAGAAGATCGTTAATACGCCGATTGTCAACCTTTGTGTACGAGATACTACCGGCCGGCGCCTATCTTTCTCCTTTGGCAACAGCTCTTATGGTGCAACGCTCGAAGGGCCGTTACTGAAGGCCGGGCACACAGTTGTCATTTTGTACGACACAAATTTCTCCGCCTATCTTGAAATGTTCTGTTCAGAATTATGCCCATGACCCTTGATAATGTCATGGCGCTCGGCCAGAAGCTACTATGTCACACATTTGGGGTGGACGGCGCAGAAGTGAGTTGTGGCTACGGCGCGGCACTCAGCCACCATAAATGGTCAAGATACAGGTCTGGGTCCAATGTACGATTCTAACAGACTCCAATTACAGGAGTGCCGTGTTTTCGGTTGGGGTGTAAGTAACCGCGACGACGAATGTCAACTTCTCCAGGACAAGACTCTCACGTGTCTTCTGATAACAGAACTGCGCGGCTTTTTCGGCACCGAATCTGCCAAACAACGCAATGTGTCCGTAAAATTTTCGACTTAGACAAGTTTCAGCCCTCAGCTGATGTTTGGAAAGCATAAAGACTTGAGAAGTAAGAGAGCGGGTAGTGCTTTTCATAATACATTGTCTTGATCAAGACAAGATGCTTTTAGCATTTGCCGAGGCTTTAGAATAGCACTACCTTCGTACTTTTGTATCTGTCTTCCTCTTAGGCCCCAATACGGAGGCTTCCTGAGTCGAGTCCCATAATTCTTAATAACGACGTTTTCCTTTTACCGCTGTTCTTACTACAAGTCGTTGTGGTCTTTCCTCAGGCAAAAGAGGAACGCCGTTTCAATCAGTGCCTTTTCCCTTTCTGTATTACAACCTGCAGCGCCAGAAGCAGCTAAGCGCGAGGTTGGTGTGCTAGGGGCATACCTGGAGCACTGACCAACTCTCTCGTAAAACCTCCTAGCTTGAAATCTAGCTAAATAAACGAAACACGGTCTTGACAACAAAGCCAGCCTCAGACTCAAACTTTACACCTCGACAGTTCTACCCAGCGCCGACCCTGGTATACAGCATATAGCACTTACCGACGAAAATAAATCGCACACAATGAATGGCCTGGGCGCAGGCAATGCACAAGGCACAGGCACCGGCGCCTTGACCGGGGCAGGGGCGGCGGCCGCATCTGGATTCCCAGCGCCTGCTGGCTACACGGCCGAGCTGAGTTATATCCATGCTATGGTCGAGGAACTTAGCCGGCAGTTGTCCGAAAACAAGCGTGTTCTAGATGACGTTGTAACTGGCGTGGGACGTGTGCGTAGCCGTGCGCGAACTCAACAGCTCGGAAATGAGGCGTTGATTGAAGGGGCAAGCGAAGAGCTGCAGGGTATGCAGTCCTCACGCAGTCATTGGACGGGGGTGAGACAGGACGGGACTTGTTTGCGATGCTAACACTTTCTTACTTATGTTCCAGGTCAAGAGTCCAACATGGATGCCACGATCTCTGTCTTGAGTGAGGCACTCGATGCTGCTAAATACGCCAAGGACGCCAACGCCGCCCTCCTTGGCCAGTACGCGCACGTCCTCGCCGGGATGCTCAAACAGTTCCACGAGTACAAGCAAAAGCACGTTTCTGACGTTGCCGCCTGGCACCGCAGCTACCGGCACCAGCTAGCCGAAGCCCGCGCCGAAAACAGCCGTCTACGAGACCAAATCTGGCAGATGCAGGAGCGCGCCGGGCGTGCCAACGCTAGTCTACGAGCTTTCCGAAGGTCCTTTGATGAAGACCCAGCGAGGTGGGACCGTCGTGTTGCGGACAAGGCGCTCCGTCAGGAGCTGCGTTTTTGGAAGCGAATGGCGATGCCTACCGTAGCTGACGATGATCTTGCATACTGGAGCGATGATGATGATCTGATAGACCCTACGGAAAAAGTGCGGTTGCGCGACATAGAGCAGAAAGCCGTCGAAGAACAACAGCGAATGTTGGAACACCAACACCAGCAGCTCCAACACCAGCAACACCAGCAACAGCAGAACCTCCATTACCAGCAGCAGCAATACGAGCAGCAGATAGGATTTGCCGCTGCAACAGCTCTGTCATCGGCCTTGTCTCCGTCCTCGGTCTCGCCGGCTTCGGGCGACATCGGTGAGGGTCTCGATGACTTGGATATTGGCAACAGTCGGCACAGAAATGAAATCAGCAGCGAGCCCGTGGCTGGTAGAGACGTCGACAGTCTGAACCTAGATAGTATGGAACTTTCGCAGGCAGCTACATCGGAGGCTCGGGGCGGCGATATTAGGAAGAACGGCCACCAAAGCGCCGATGCTGATGGCGAAGAAGACGATGACGACAACGATGACCTTGACTTAGACGACGATCTCGACCTTGAAACCGATCTGCCGCCACGCTTGCCCGCTGTTCCACAGGCACCCTCATCAGCCCCAACGCCGGCAAGCATCAGCCGCATGGGTGGCACGCTTGCTATACAACGAGACAGTCCTGTGGCATCAGCACATGGTCAAGGAACGGACATAAGTTCATAAATGCCATCTCAGCCAAGCGGCTCGCGTGTACGTGAACCATAGGTGGGCAGGCACGCGGGCAGTCGGATAGGCGGACCCTCCACCGACCAGTTCAATTTTGTCCCTCATTATATGTCTTTTATGTTTGCCCTATATTTAGACTCCTCACTCGAAATAGTGTGATTGACGTAAAGGTGATAGCGATCCGGTAGCTTTATATATCATAGCCATTAACGCCCAAAAGAGAATTTGCGTTATTGAATATCACTACTGTACTACATATTGATCTAAACAAAAATTTCGAGCGACTCTGCTCATCATACAAAACTCTCCAAGGTTAAAAGGCATCGCCACGAACATGCCAATCCAGTGCCATAATTGCCTCGCTTTACTCCCGCTCCGTTGCCTAAATCTAATATCCACTCTGTTCTCTCCGATTGTCATCGGATCTAGCGGCTTCACCAGCTTCATGGATTGCCTGCTCGTCACCTCGCAGCTTTGCAAAGTATGACTTGATATCTTCCGCTGAGATTGCCTGTCCGCTCTCAGCGAACTGCTGAAAGAAAGGCTTCAACTTGTCCTTGAGATGATTATATGCCATCACACCCTCAATTGCCCGCACCCGGTCCACATTGCGTAGCGCGCTCTCGCCGCGCTCGTAGAGACTACCGCTTCCGTGCGATCCACTTCCAGGGCCGTCACCCTCCGCGTTGCTACCACCGTCGTCAGAAATAGGCGGCTCATACGTTTCTTCCTGCTCAAGCAGCTGGGGATGGGCAATTAACAAAGGAAAGCAGTTGGCGCAACGACATAGATGGTCCCGAAAATCTTCTGTGAAAAACAACGAGAATCGCCCACTGGGCGGAGGTGGAAGGGTTGCTCTCTTGCAGGTTGGGACAACAGGGGCCAGAACAGTTGGCTCCGTAGCTGACACAGTCTTGTCATTTTCAGTGCTGGTTGACGCGTCTTCATCGGCGACCGCTTTTTCGTCAGCCCGAGACCTCTTGGCACCTGTCTCAGTATCGTCCTCGGCTTTACGCTTCAGGAGACCCTCTGTAGATGGGCCTGAAGCTTGCGCTGGCGAGACGTCTTGTTCGGTTCGGTATAGTACCGCTGGTAAGAAGCCGGGCGATCCAGCGTACTGTCTGATCCAAGGAAATGCGTCGACACATTTGTAGCAGATGAAACCTTCGAAGGTATCCTCATTCGGAAACCCAGGCGGCATGGGTGGCTCGTCTTCGCCCTCTTCTTCACCATCGCCACCGCCATCACCCTCAACAGCTCCAGCGCCTCCAGGACTGTGAACCGCTTCACTTACAAGTTCGTCGTACTCCACGGTCTCTGAGATGGTTGGCAGACAATCAGTTACTCCACGTGCAGGTGCTTCTTCGTCTTCGTGCGTAACCTCAGAGACCTTGGGTCCACGCTCCTGGTACGTTTCTGACCACTTCAGCCCTAGACCAACGACACAACCAGGATGCCACCAATCTTCACCACAGCCACCAGTATCATGCGTGCCAAGTCCCAGGCACTGGAACATAGTGCCCCTTTGCTGGAACGGGTTATAATCCAACGCACACCCACAAAAGCGGTTGCGAAAGTTCTGATTGTACTTGTTGCTTCTGTCGGGGTCCTCGGAGTGCACGACACCTTTGGTATTTGTTTTGGGATCAAAACGAAGGCAGCAAGGGCTTGTAATAGGGAACCGGGTAGTACCGCAATCGCATGTAAAATTTCTTTTGTTGAAAATTTCAACCAATGTATGTTCACCATGGCACTGTACGGAACAGGCGTAACAGATGCCGGCCGCGCCGTTGTAGGACTGAAGGTGATCGTCCGTTGAGGGTGCTGGGTTGCACGTCAGGCAGGCAAAAACCGCCTGGCGAAGACGCCCAAGAGGCTTTGTACAATTTTCGATGCTCTGCAACGTTAGTGGGAGCGGCGACCATGGGGAGACTAGGAGGCCTAGAACGTACATAGGGCAGAGCTTCACGGGCATCGGCCTCAAGTTGCATCTGCGACCGGATGAAGCTGAGAAAGATGTCATAAGTAGCGTGCCGACGAATTTATTAAAGGGGAAATGGTACGAACGTACTCCAGTGCCGTGTGCGAGTCATCCGAAGCCTGTGAGCTATGCGATGGACTCTGGCGACGTGCCGGCGATGTGCGCGATCCATCTTCGGCTGACTGGACACCGTGGCGCGATAGTGAATCCATCCTCGAGGATGGTTGGCGAAGCTCTGGTAGGAAATCACGGGGTTGTCTTTTAAGTATCTCAACAAACAGAAGGCAAGGCGGAAATGGAGACAAAAGGCTGTGTTGGATACAGTGTGTATTACTTGGACAATTTCCCGGTGCGTCTTCAATGTCTTCATATGTCCCGCGTCACGCGTTGTTATTACTCTGGAAAGCACAACTGCTGACGTAATTCAAAAGTTTGCCCATCTCCAACAGGATGCTTAAGTGGGTCATATGCAACCACTTTAACCCTCCTTTACGCGTGGTCTATAAATGGACTAGGTTCTTAGGTAGTAACGCGCCTCGACGCGAAATTGGACTCGGTAGACGCGACGCAGGGCGCGCCCCGTGCGTTTACTCCCCCACTCATTTAACTTGGCTTCTTGTCGCCAATCTCGACTCCCCTCCTTCATGTCTAAACCTATTTCTCATCGTCTTCATCTTTCGTTTCCCTCCAGTTTCTTCTAATTTCTTATCGCTGCCACCTACCGACAGACCACAACAAACGCGACAACCATACAACATCACGACGACCACTAAAGACGCTTACGCCATGAGGTAAGAAGGGAAAACGGGCTTTGCCAACTACCCTACTAAACGTCGCTGTGTGGAACTAACAGCCTGCACAGTTCTCCGCTGCGTCCTAGCATGGCTTCTGGGAACCGCGGTGCGGCGCCCCGGCTCAACCGCAAACGCTCCCGCGGCGCGGCGGACGACGGCGGGTCGGCCGCCGGTGCTGCTTCCAGCCCTATTCCATCATCGCCGCCCGGGTTTGATATCGTCCATGGACAGGACGACGACGACGATGACATTGAAGAAGATGTTGAGATCCAGGACGACA
Source organism: Sporothrix globosa (assembly GCA_001630435.1). Lineage (NCBI taxonomy): Eukaryota > Fungi > Ascomycota > Sordariomycetes > Ophiostomatales > Ophiostomataceae > Sporothrix > Sporothrix globosa. The sequence continues at coordinate 1,099,072 of LVYW01000007.1, read as the reverse complement.
TCGATGAACTCGACGAGTTGGCCGAGGACGATGTCGATCTTTTCCGCGAAGGATTCGAGCGTGACTATCGCGAGAAAGATGAGACCGATGTCTACGAGGGCATTGATGTTGATGACGACAATGATTTCGACGCCATGGACTTGGGCGACCGTCGCCGGCTTGAAGCACGGCTAAGCCGTCGCGATCGTGAAGTTGCACGGCGCCAGCAACAAGGCATGCCCACGGCGTTTCTGCCAGGAGATGATGACGACGACGGCGAGGGTGGTGACATAGATTTGACGGCACAGCCTCGGCGGCGGCGTCACCGGATGGATGAAGACCCGGATGAAATGCTCGATGGTGACATCATGGATGAAGAGCTTTCCTTGGAGGCGCTTCAGGACGTAAAAGCGGCCAGCCTTACTGAGTGGGTGTCGCAGCCGGCAGTGCAGCGTACGATCAAGCGTGAGTTCAAAGCCTTTTTGACCGAGTACACGGATGAGAGTGGTTCATCTGTGTACGGCAGCCGGATCCGAACGCTAGGCGAGATCAATGCGGAGTCACTTGAGGTGTCATACGATCACCTTTCTTCGGCAAAGGCTATCCTCGCCTATTTTTTGGCGAACGCTCCCACAGAAATGCTCAAGCTCTTCGACGACGTCGCCATGGATGTGGTTCTGCTTCACTATCCAGACTACGAGCGTATCCACTCGGAGATCCATGTTCGTATCTTCGACCTACCTGTGCACTATACCCTTCGCCAACTCCGCCAGTCGCATCTCAACTGCCTGGTTCGTGTCAGCGGTGTGGTGACTCGGCGAAGCGGTGTGTTCCCGCAACTGAAATACGTCAAATTTGACTGCTCTAAGTGCGGCGTCACTCTAGGGCCCTTCCAGCAGGAAGCCAATGTTGAGGTCAAAATCAACTACTGCCAAAGTTGCCAGTCGCGTGGCCCCTTCACCCTCAACTCAGAGAAGACGGTGTACCGCAACTACCAAAAGCTTACACTGCAGGAGTCGCCCGGTACAGTACCGGCAGGTCGACTGCCTCGCCACCGCGAAGTCATTCTCTTGTGGGACCTTATCGACAGGGCGAAGCCGGGCGAGGAGATTGAAGTAACCGGCACATACCTCAACAACTTTGATGCCCAGCTTAACAACCGGAACGGGTTCCCTGTCTTTGCCACAATTCTCGAGGCCAACAATGTGGTGAAGGCTCATGACCAGCTTGCTGGGTTCAGAATGACTGAGGACGACGAGCAGGCAATCCGAAAGCTCGCACGAGACCCACAAATTGTGGACAAGATCGTGCAGTCGATGGCGCCCAGCATTTATGGCCACGACGACATCAAGACGGCTGTGGCATTGTCGCTGTTCGGCGGCGTTGCCAAAGTCCGTAAAGGTGCCCATCATGTGCGCGGGGACATCAACGTGTTGCTGCTAGGTGACCCAGGTACCGCAAAATCGCAAGTTTTAAAGTATGTCGAAAAGACAGCACACCGTGCGGTGTTTGCGACTGGCCAGGGTGCGAGTGCCGTGGGTCTTACGGCGAGTGTGCGACGCGACCCGCTGACAAGCGAGTGGACGCTCGAGGGAGGTGCGCTGGTGCTTGCAGACAAAGGCACATGCTTGATCGACGAGTTTGACAAGATGAACGACCAAGACCGCACGTCGATCCATGAAGCGATGGAGCAGCAGACAATCTCGATTTCGAAGGCCGGCATTGTGACGACGCTGCAGGCGCGGTGTGGTATCATTGCGGCGGCCAACCCGATCGGGTCACGCTACAACGCAACCATCCCGTTCGCGGCCAACGTGGAGCTGACGGAACCCATTTTGTCACGTTTTGATATCCTATGCGTAGTGCGGGATACGGTTGATCCGGAAGAGGATGAGCGGCTCGCACGGTTCATTGTTAACTCGCACAGCCGCAGCCATCCGGCAATTGAACCGGACTCCATGCAAGCGAACACTTCCCAAGATGATCAGACCCAAGAGACTACCCAAGGCTCACCTTCGTCTACCCCTGCAAACAAATCTCCTGACAATCAGATCCCGCAAGATCTGCTTCGCAAATACATCCTATATGCCCGTGAGCGGTGCTCGCCCAAGCTCTACAACATGGATGAAGACAAAGTTGCACGTCTATTTGCCGACATGCGGCGCGAATCGCTTGCCACGGGCGCATACCCGATTACAGTGCGCCATCTTGAGGCAATTATTCGCATTTCAGAGGCGTTCTGTCGTATGCGACTTTCGGATTACTGTACAGCCCAAGACATTGACCGTGCAATCGCCGTGACGATTGACAGCTTTGTCGGTAGCCAGAAGGTCAGCTGCAAGAAGGCTCTCGCACGCGCATTTGCCAAATACACGTTGGTACGGCCAGGCCAAGGATTCGGCCGCCGAGCCATGACAAGCAGGGGCAGCGGGCCCAAAGCTCGGTCATCGGCTGTTGCTGTTTAGGATGAAGGGTCGGCAATTTGAATGAAGGATCGGCAACAGCACCGATTGCCGTAGTCAAGTCTCCTAGGAGCCATGCTTTAATGAAAACAATGAGAAGGTGACAATAAAGATGGGGGCAGGGGAAGTCAAGGCGACCTCGACGGATGATAGTTGTCACGGGATTTTGTACGGCCACGGCTCTTTTTACATCTGTATTGGGAAGAATTTTCTTGAATATTTCTTTATTTTAACTGTACCGGGTTTATGTTCCACGATATACGTTGTTCCTGCACGCTCGTTGGGATAACATGTCTAGTCTGTGTTCTCAAGGTTCTGCACAGAAAAGGTAGGGAGAGGAGGGAGAAATAACCTGTGCTAAAGCAACGGGCAGGGAACCGTAACGCGCGGCGGATGGAGCTTGAAGGAATGAAAAAATGAGAGAAGCGTAAAACATCACAATCATGAATAAAACTTAGCATTTTTTGGTACAGACATAAAACAAGGTTCTATATTATTTCGTAACCCTTATACATGAAGTGGGGTCATCAGACACTTTGCACCCCATTGTTTTCTTGCTCGTGCGACCTCACCAAAAGGTATACATCGGACTCGATTCCCATGAAAATATAAAACCCGTCGCTTCACCACCGTCAGTCATCTGAGCTAGACGAGTCGTCAGACTCTGCGATGGTCTGCGATTGGGCCTGGATATCTATGGCCTTGCCGTCAGGCGCACTCAAGGTACCGCGCACCTGCACCTCGACGACTGGCGGCAGAGGCCGTTTTGCGGGAGGGCCGTCAGGGGGATCTTCGCAGACAATGCGCCAAATGCAGCGAAATTTTGTAGGGTCGGACGGGTCGCGTACGTAGTCACGGACAGTAAAGCGCACGAACGTGCCCGAATTGGTGGTCGAGCGTCGAACACGGTTTACGGAGGCTATGAGGCCATCAAAGTCCATGGTGAATCCGTCGATGGTAACATGCGAAGCACCCGGAATATAGAGGTCGAGAAGACCTTCGCGAATGCGAGCGTCCTTGGCCTCAAGTGTGTCGGTGGCCGGGTCAACAGGCTCAGGGTTGAAAAGGCGCTGGAGAGCAGCGCCCCAGGTCTCGGCCGAGCGATAGACAGACATGGCGGAGAGCCAGAAGAAAAGCTGTTGTGAAATGAAAGATACGGAAGTGGACAGGCAATTTCCTAGGAATGCTGGAATCTTGATTCTGTACAGGAACGGCAACAGGAAGCGCCCAAATGCGCCCGCGAGTGGGAAAGATGTGAGCTCCGCCTTCGACTGGCGCGTGGGAAGCTCAGAACCTGGTTTGTCGACAAGAGAAAAAGCCGTTGCGACAAGACCACATTCGGCTTCCAAAGCACGTACTACACGAAATTGGCGGACCAGGCCCGAGCTTGGCAGGTCAAGCACATCAAAGCTTCCACAGTGAGTAGAATTTGCGCCGCACCACTCAGACAGTTCAATATGCAAACTGCTCGTAATTCTTGCTAAAGCACGTAAATGCAAGTTTTAATGGTGTGGTGAGACCCCCCCTTATTTTCTCTTCCTGGACCACTGGTCTCCCCGTCCACCCCGGCAATTCCCACATGCCCCGTCCCACCGCGCCCGAGTTCGTTCAAACAGATGAGGAACTAACACCCTCGTGGCCAACCATTGTTTGTCACACTGGCAGGAAGTGCATGCCTGCTGAGCCAAAATGTGCCGCCCCTCTCTGCCAAAAACCGATGGGGTCGGTCGGGCTGAAAGGGAAGCAAGAATGCTCCGTGAGTAACTTGAGAATAGTCCCAGCAGGGTAGCCACCACGGAGAATTTCTCAGTCCTGAACCACAAAGTACGAAGTAACACGGAGCATCAATTCCACATACATAGTACGGAATACATTCTACTTTTGCATCCGTCTTGCCGAGAATGAAATCCGAGACGAAATGTGCTCTCCAAAGACGAGTCCGGACTTGCCCTAACGGCGCGGGAGGGAATGCCGGGTCCGTGCCAAGTTAAAGTAAAATGTGCCTTTCGCTGCGGAACCTTGGCGGACAAGCTACAATGGCTTGCTTAACTCCCTGTTGTAAGATATCGCTAGTTGTGGTTGCCTCGACTGTTCCCTTCAATATCTTACATGCTAATATTTCCCATACAGCCCTTCCGTCTCTGCCGCCAACTGGCTCACCGCCGGTGTTCTTCCTTTCACCCCCTGCTAGGTTGGAGGCGCAGTCTCAAATCCTGGTAATGAGGTACTTAAGCGTCTGCCAAAGTGTGGCCCATCATTAACTATCCTTGAACTTACTCGGGCGACAAGAAGAATTGGGCGTGGTGTGCCATTGGCCACCCGCAGCTTTGAGAACACAAAACCGCAACGGCACAACACCGTTTCCGCCGGAATGTCGCAACCAGACACTTCCTCTGTCTTTTGAGGAAGGACGGCACATCGTTGTGCTTTGGTATAAAACGTGAAGATGCTACCGGGAACGTGGCGACAAAGGCTTCGCCTGAACTGCGGAGTAGAACATTCATCAAGAGTCGGAATAAAAGGCAAAAAAAAAAAAAAAAAAAAAAAAAAAAAAAAAAAAAAAAAAAAATTAACGTAAAAGGGGGTGCCCAATACCAGAATCTACGTCGTATCCTCGTCAAGGTGCTCGGTACAGACTACTGTGAATGCAACATAATGCGGTTCGGCGGCCGAGGTTCGTCGCACAACTGACCAATACTTTTCCACTTGGATGTGGCGTTCCTGAGGATACTTGGCTTGGTGCTTACCCAGCTTCTCTGTCAATCTGGACATTTGTACGGAGTAATTTGCCACCCAGTTCTGCGGAGGCAGCTTCCAGATCGTTTCCCCTGCAGCGTCAGAGCGATTGGTTCAGGTACTTGCATCTCACCTGCTGGCAATGTCGAATTCCGGCTTCTTTTGGCTTCTGCTGCAGTCTTCCAGTTCTTCCGAAGCATGGTCCGTTATGCAGCTTGCTGCTTGTGGTATGTTGCAGCCGTCCGGTTCGCAACTCCTTGCTATTTGCAGGTTCACGCAAGACAATACTCCGTACAACAGGCTAAGCCTTTCGTTAAACAGAGCCTGTCCTCACAAATTTTTTTTATTCATGTCTGATAACCTGTCGTTGTTCCCTTACAACTGCAAAATCCTTTACAGAGCAAACACAGAGTAGGTCGTATACCAAGCAACGACCATCCCTAGCCCACCAGGCTAACCCCACCACGCCACAGCCTTGGGACGGCCAAGTTAAAAACACCTAGCGGCACGACGACTTGTAGTTGCCCACACGACGCGACGCGATACTAGCACCGCGACAACCAACGTCGCGATATGACCGCCAGCCCTATCGTCTGTCATCTCTCACGCCGTGCAGAGATACCTACATGAGTTAAGATGGATCCCCCGACCGTCATTGCTATTAAACAAGCTTTTCTCGAGCTTGCCACGCGTCAATTGGCCCAGCCGCTCACACCATCGCGCACCTGGCAAAGGAGAAACAACTCGAGAGGAACCATTCGTGGTAGCGATGCAATCGAAGCTATCGAAAGCAGCACTGGTGACATCGGGGACGGTGGAAGGCGCATACCTCCCAAGGTTATCGACGAGGTCCTTGTGCGCACCAACCAGCTACTGTTGCTTCACTCTCGCCGTGTGCACACCTCAACGGCAGTACGCCACGTTGCCGAACAACTGGACCAGCTCTACCAGACGACAAGCGACGACCTGTTGGCCCTACCAAACGATGCTGGCAGTGGATCTCTTGACCGGGGATCGGACTACAGTATGCTTTCCACAACGAGTTCTTTCCGTTTCTTGACTTTCTTGATGGCTCTCCCTGCTAACGAGCAGCTACATCTGCAACCATTTTTCGCCTTCCAGTAGCCTGGGACGATTCCCATGAGGCTGACAGACTACCGCTCGAGGCCCGCCGATATACTGAGCAGGTGGTGCAGCTGCAGGTGCTTGCACGTCAACGGGCAGAAACAGCAGCACGTGTGCGGCGCCTACGTGGGATAATCTCTTTGCTCGACAGTGTCTCCTCTGAAAACCTTCCTGCACAGCGTAGTCTCGTAACGCGTGATGGACCAGTGGAGGGCGAGCTAGAGCGAATGCGCCTACTTCTAGCAAGAGTGGGTGACCGGGTTGCAAATTTACCCTCTCCGGATGTATCGTTGACAGGACCAATAGACCGGCCAGACATAAACGTGGACAACATAAACACAGCGACCAGGGATATCGAAGAAATAGGGCGTCTACGAACCCAGGCGCTACTGGATCTTTGTTGAGAGGCAGGAACATTGGGGCCATCCAGGGCACACCTCCCGGCGTATTATGTACTAAACTTTTATACGAGCCAGTATTAGCAACATTTTGTTGAAAGGTCACAGAGCTGTGCGGCGATATATGGAGTATTCCATCGTAGCTTCCCATCAATCGTCCAAACTAGTGAGTAGCTCCCGCCCAATGAGCCAACCAGTGTTGGTGTAATGCTCCCCATCTTAAAAGGCGGTCAGACCAAAGAGCGGCAAAATACACTTGCATCGTAATACTCCATAGCCCGCTGTTAGTAGGTTTTTTCTTTCCCCTCCCCAATTCAAATTCCCACATCACGCATTCTCATCCCTACACGACATCCACTCTCCATCATTTCCTTGAAAAAAAATTGCGACACTATCCGAAAATAAAATAAAATGGTTCAAGGGGCAGTTAAAAAATCGGCTAAACCGATTTCTAACTCTCGCAAAGCAAAGAAACAGGCCATCGCCTCCGGGTCCAGTGGCGCCCCCAAACGATTCACACGGGTCACCAAGGCACCTCGGTCTGCCAAGGCTGTGAAAGCACATGCAAGCACAGGCAAGGTGATGAAAAAGTTCTCGTCCGGCCTCGCTGCAAAAACTGAGGCGATGCTGGGCGACCGCGCCGGCCATCTCGAGCTGATCGGCCCTGGCAAGAAGAAGGGCGTCGACCGCAAGAGCGACAAGGCGCACCAAGCTGGCTCGCGGCGGTTTGGATAGAAGTCGACCTTCCCTCACGAATCCCCTCCAGCGACTGCTTTCCTCAAAACTACCTCAACAACTTGAAGGTCTCCCTTGTCCACGCGCCAACTGCTCGCGGCGATACGACAGGCAGACCGGCCACGCCATACCGTTGGGCTGACGTACATTTGACGAGAGGCGTTGATGCGCTCGGCCAGGTTAGCGTTCAGGGATTCGTCTTTGGCCCAAAACAGCACACCTATGTGTGTGTCGTCATCCAGATCGCCACCCTTGCGCGAAGCATCCTCATCTCCAAATGTCTCATACTCTGGCAACCTACGCAATATCTGCCGAACGCCACGAGCCAAACGCACCATGCGGGCCAAAATCGCAGCGAGCCCCTCTCGACCCTCACTGAGCAAAACGGCATAAACAGGTAACGCACGGAATCGGCGAGAATTTTCAATACCCATGTTCATGGGGCTAGGAATAAATGGACCGTCACGGTCGGCTAGCTGACCGGTCGCGCCTCCGGTCAGATAAGAGGCGTTGGTGTTCTGGAAAACCTCTGTTTGCAAACTGGCGTGTCGGGAGAAATAAATACCCGTATCATACGGCTGTATTACATCCGATTTAGTTTTGCGTCCGTGTTACCTTGTACACCCATACAAAGTGGTTCTTTAGTTGTTTTTTACTCACCACGTTCAAGAGCTTGTGGCCATCTGATGTGATGCTGTCGGCCAGCTCCAGGCCATCTGTGTATTGTCTAATGCGAGCAAACTCAGGTGTATGGGGCAAAGCTCTCGTAAACAATCCAAAGGCTGTGTATGGCGGGCAAAGATAGTAGTCAGCAAAAAAAAAAAACGTGAACGGAAGTTAGCGAGCGAGGGATGGGAGTCGTACCCGCGTCAACATGAATCCATGCGCCGTATTTGTCGGCAAGTGCCCGTAGTCGTTGCATATCCTCCAGCCCTGTCGTTGCAAACCGACCAGTGTTAATCTCACCGGCACTAACGCTGATGATATATGCCACAGAGGAGCCGGTTTTCCCTTCACCACCCGCGGATTGGGACGCATCTGCGAGTGTCTGCTCGACAGCAGAAATGTTGAGACGCCATGGTTCAGCCTCACTGTACGGCAAGTCTACAATGGCGGCACGACCCAACCCGACTATGCTCGCGGCTTTATATAACGAACTGTGCCCCAAGCTTGTGAGGATACGGACGTCGGACACGCCTGCCTCTTGGCACGCCTTGAGGAGGCCCAGTTCGGCCACGGCAACGGGTGAGGCCGTGGCACTGTCAACACCCTTGCCAGACAACCTACGCCGCTGTCGCAATCTTGTGTTTATAACTGCCTCTCGGCCCATGGCCAGTCCGAGCACGTTGCTTGCCGTTGCGCCGGTGGTGAATATACGACCTGTCCAGTCGCCATTGTCCAGTCCGAAAATATTCGCAAGCATCTGCAGCGCGGCAGCCTCGACAGCCGTACTAACTGTCTGCGCAGGTAAATGCGCATGTAGATTCTGGTCCAACGCGGTGACGATGTTGTCGGCAGCCTCGGCTACGGGGAGCACGCTGCCGGTGACAAATCCATAGTAACGGCCGCTTAAGTTTTGGCCATTGAGCGCAGGGATGACGGTGTCGAGGATGTGGTCAAGGGCCACGCGGGCGCCGCGTGGCTGGAGGTAATCAGACTGGCCTGGCCTGGGTAAGGCCGCAAGTGCTGCCTGAACCCGTGCTGACGACGGCAGTGTAGGGACGGCATTGTCGGCGCCGTCCTGCTTTGTAAGACGATCGACAGCCGCGCGCAAGCGCACGTAGCCGTCAGAGAGAAATCCAATGTCAGTGATGGTCTCGGAAGACATTTTTGTGGAGGTCGAAGGTTTACGGGAACAAATGGCGAGATCTGAGATGAGTCGAAACGTGGCGGACTGACGCTCCGCACCGAAAGTCACAGCAACACACTTCGTAAAAGTAGTTTCAGCCAATACCCACCACAACTAGACCATAGCTCAGGAAGTCCAGTGCAAGACCAGCTCCAGCCCTTAACTCCATTCTCGGCGATTTCTCGTGTGTATTGGCCACTAGGTTACTTGCCCCCTTTTTCACTCCAGATAATTCTGAGCTACAGTCGGTGGAAGAGTACTCCGTACAACATACCGCGCTGTAGTTGAAATGACTAGCCAAGTGTAACACGCCATCATTGCATAGAAACAGACTGTGCGAGATAAATATCGGGGTAAAATAGTATTGCACCTGGGCTGTCCTCTCGTTCGCAGCGCTCCGTAAAATACATGTTCAAAAATAAACATGAAAGAGGCGGCGAAGATATCATTGCGCATTTTGTGTGGAGCAGTACTCCTATTCTTGCTCTATCCATCGCGGTCCGGCCTGGCAGACCCACAGTCTATTCAGACCCCTGATTTTTCTAGGCCCAGGCCACACACAAGCCTTCTTTTTGGGTATGAACATCTCTCCCCTTTTCGTCGTTCTGCCCCGGCGACAAGCTCGCGACAAAGTATTCTGTATCTGACGACATATTACTAGATCGTGTACAAACCGCCTTTCCCCTCCCCTCTGACCTCCAAATCCCGCGGCACACATCGACAGACAGAATACGCATAAGCCGGCCAGCACCCATCGACCAGAGAAAGCGAGCCACATCCGGAAGAATCAACGCTATCTGACATACGTTCGGAGCTCCCTTCCGGGCACAGTCTAAACTCTCGTGCTGCAAACCGACTTAGCATCCGTAGACGGCAACTCAGCACGCACGCGTGCACATACAGAGACACGAACAAAGACGTGCATGTCTGCGCGCGCAACCGCGCTGCACTCATCATCTTCACTCAAGTCACTTCTTTGCAATTATCGTTCGCTTCCCAACGCAACTGTGCCCTGAACCTCGAAACTTCAGTTCTGCGCCTCAACCCGCGTTCTGCCCGCCGCCTGATCCGCAGCTTTTGCCTTCGTGGCTCTCCCGTACCCATCGCCATGTCTAGTCTACTAAGCAAACGCCAACAGGCGCGCAACGAAAAGAATCTTCAGGACCTTGTGCAGTCGGTGTCGGGCAACAATGTCTGCGCTGACTGCCAGGCGCGCAATCCAGGTATGTTATACCGCCGTCCTTCTTGCACTACCGGTACACGTGCAGCTATATCACCCCCGGCGACGCAATGTAATCTTGCTAACTCATCTCCCAGCGTGGGCATCATGGAATGTGAGCTCGCTCAGCGTCCAATCCCCGGCCTCTGGCCCGGACCCCCCAAGAGAGACTACACCCAATATCCTCGCTATTTTATTTGCGTTTATGTCCTCTTTATATGCTAACTACTCTCTGTCCGAAACCACAGCTTGGCATCTTTCTCTGCATGCGATGCGCAGCGATCCATCGGAAATTGGGTACGCACGTATCCAAAGTCAAGTCCTTGAGCATGGACAGCTGGTCCAACGAACAAGTCGACGTACGTCCATCCTCCACGTCCAGATCTGTTCCTCGCCGTGTTGGTCTAATTTGCTGCTTCGTATAGAACATGCGCAAGGTCGGTAACGCTGCATCCAACAAAGTGTATAATCCCATCGGCCAAAAACCTCCAGTTCCCATCGACGCCGACGAAGCCGATTCAGCCATGGAGCGTTTCATTCGCCAAAAGTATGTCAACTCTGCCTTTTCCAAACCTACAAACGCTGGCCGTCACCGCAGCACCGACAGCTCTGGATCCGATGATATACCACCACCACTCCCACCCAAAACCCCTGGCCATTTAAATGTGCGCTCCGCAACCTCTATCTTTCCCCTCTCCTCAAGGGCCAAAGACAATGTTTCCGCCAATATTGTGGCTAATCACAGCAACCGGGGCGACTATTTTGACAACCGTAACCCCACACCAACCTCTCCACCGCCACGTGCCATGTCATACCCGCGGCCAGAGTCATCCGGGTCAGGGTCAGGAGCCAGGCTCCGCAGTAAAGTTTCACAAGTATTTGGCTTCGACAAACGCACCGATGGCGGCGAGAGCCTTGATGGAAAGCTGGCAAGGTTGCGTGATATGGGTTTCTCCGACGATCGACGCAACACCGTTGTGCTCAAGGCAGTGGGTTGGGATCTAGACAGGGCTATTGACATGTTGGTGCGCATGGGCGACGCAGGTGTAAGCAACGGTCGACTCTCACCCCATCCCCTTGCGTCACCGCGTGATAGCTCCCTGTCCGCGCCGACCCGCACCCTTACTCCAACAGCATCAATGACGACCGCCACGGGACTGAGTGTTCCCATACCGCCAAATCTTCGGACAACGTCATCACCTTCTGCGAACAGCGGTGTAAATCCTTTCGATGCACTGGATATTGCCCCCTCACCAGCGCCGCCCCAGTCATCCCAATCGACGGGGACGCTACAGAACCAAAAAATGTACAGCACTACAAACCCGTTCGGCATCGTTCCAACACCACCGCAGCAAGCAACGCCGTTTAACCCAACTGTCACGGCGTCTACATCCGCCTTCAATCTGCATCAGGCTTTTCAGACATTGGCACTGAGCCCACCACAGCCATTATTTCCCCACCACACCGGAAGCAGCATGCCCCTACAGCACCAGCATCATCACCAGGAGACCCTCCAAGCACAGTCGCCACTCAATGTATCATCAGCAGGTCAACCATACTTTTCTTCCACCTTGCCGGCCGGCGGATTTCACCAAAGTATTTTGCCCCAACGAGTAGAGTACAATAACCCGTTCGTAAATGTTGGCAACGCATCACAGCAACAGCAGCTTCAGCCACCGCCGCATGTACACTATCAACGACACCAGTCCCCCATGCAACCTCAACAACCGCTATCTGTCATAACATCCGCTTCTCCTAGCGGTACGCTTGGGAATAACCCATTTACACGGTCACCCACTCGCATTCAATCCCCAAACGCACTCGGACAGATCCCAGAGCAGTCCCAAGCGAGTTATTTCACAACCTTACCCCAGTCGCACACCTACCCACTACCTAACGGAAACCCGTCCGGCGCCTCTCTGCCGTCGTTGCAGAGCCCCAACCCGCAGCTACCTCGGCCACCTCAAAAGCCGATGAATAATCCGTTTGTGACACAGCCTCCACCTCAGCCGCAGCCGCCGCGGCTGCACAATACGGCCTCTATCATGGCATTATACAACATGCAACCGCTTGCCCCCGTCGTGGCACAATCAATGGTTCCTCCGTTAGACACGCCAATTCTAAATTCTCTCCAACCACCTGAACAGCAGCAGCCATCTGCAGGCGAAAGTTTTTTTAACAAGAACGAATCTTCGCAAATTCATTTGCCTACCACGACACGGGTTACGAATAATCCGTTCCTTAACATGTCAAACAGCACCAGTATGTTATCAACATACGTCCAACAGAACGCACAATATCCTACCACGCAACCATCCATGCCGTCAGTGCAGCGACAACCCCCGCCACCCACAATGACATCGTCCTCTGGTACTGCCAAGGCAGTAAACCCAGCAGACTTGTTTGTTGGTGGTCGTAGCAGGGACAGCATAATGGCGCTTGGCATGGAGTGGAGCAATGGGAGGCATAGCCCGGACGCATTCGCCAGCCTCAGCGCCCATCATTAGTGTGCAGGACCTCGAAATACTCCATCCCGCCAGTAAGACGTACTCGGCTTCCTCAATACTTTGTTAATTTTGCACAGCATTACAAAACTTATATTCGCGTTTCGTTGCCCAACCAAAGGCTCTTCCAGCAGTCTCGACCCAACGCTATAACAACCTCACAAATCCAGAGGGTCGATAGTTACCAATATAATAATAACGACGTACCTACATAGACTACTGTGCAAGTTTAAGTGGGCTGTAGGTAAATGGTTAATAATAAATCAACAAGCCTTGATGGATGCTAGCTGAGTTGGGCGTCAGAGAAATATTTCTAGTCGTCTCGCGTGTTGAGAAGGCCCCCTGTATCCGTTCCACAGCGGCCGGTTCCTGAACTTGACTCGCAACCAAGCTTTGGTAAATAAAAATTCGTCGTGTAAAGTAAACACGATATTATTTAACCAGGGATCGCCGTGAAGACATCTTTGCTTCTAATATCATAACAAGAGTCTTTGCGGCCAGTAAGGTGTAGCAAATCCGAAAAATACGATGTCCATGGGTATGCTTCCCACCGGCAGCTGCGAGCCTATCAGCAAGGGCCCGTAAACAAACCCCCTTCCCCCCCCCCCCCCCCCACCACCACCTCGCAATGGAAACCAAATGAGGCTGAAAATTAAGAAAGGATGGAAAACAGGCGGATTTGGGCGCGGCTTTTCCAGGCGATCAACAGATGTGGACATTCCCAGCCCACTTTGACACGTCGTTGGCCAAAGGCACACTGCAAACATTTCCTCGCGTCTCATTTCTTTGCAGCTTACTTTACAGGGACCATTCCCTCGCCCTCTTCCTTTTCGTTCCCTTTTCCTGTTATTCTGCTGCGTTCCTGATTCTGTCCATCGTGTAGCCGGCCTCGTTCCATCCTCCCTTTCGACCTCATTTAGTGGCAACCCAGGCTACTTACTCTCCGCGGTAACAATGTCTGTATTGTCAGGCCGCTCCAGCTACCTTCACGGTCAACCCCGGATCATCATCCACGGTGAGCCCTCTCGGCCTACCGCCGCTAGCCTACCAAGGCTCCGCCCACCGCGCCGTGCAAGTCTACATCGCGCCCCTCAGGAGGTCATCGATGATTTTTGGGCCGAGTTCCAGTCCAAACTGCCTGGCAAACCTACTTCCATCATTCCTCAAAAAGCCTACGCCGACAAAGCAGCCCGCCGTATAGCCGCGCAGTCCAACAGTGGCAGCCAGTCTACTGCCGCTTCCTACGCTGAGGCCGCTGACCAGTGCCGTGCAAAAGTTGCGCACATCGTCAAGGAGTGTCGCCGCGTCAATCAAAAATACCGCGATCCACACTTTGACCTGGAGCTTGACATTCAACTGGATCGCCGAGACTGTCTGGAAAGCCTGTCAAATGTCTGTACCATCAACTATGGTCCTCCCCCTAGCCATAGCCGTGGGCGACGCTCACCAAATACGCCTCCTCTCCAACCAGCCTACATTGCGCCCAACTTTAATCCTCAGGCTGTAAAGCGTGTCCCTGACATTTTCGACCACCCCGAGTTCTTCATCGACGGGCCAACGGCCAACGACGTACGTCAGGGGCGCGACGGAGACTGCTGGCTCATGGCTGCTCTCTGTACCCTAAGCAACAAACCGGGGTTGATTGAGCGTGTTTGCGTAGCACACGATGCTGCTGTGGGCGTATATGGATTCGTTTTCCATCGCGACGGTGAGTGGTTCAGCGAGATCATTGATGACAAGGTACGTCCTTTCCTTTCCTGACCATTTCTCTCATTTGTTCTGTTCCCATTCCCATACTTATACCACCATCCGAAAACAGCTCTACTTAACCAAACCGAACTACGATGAAAGCCGATCAGAGCGTAATATGCTAGAGGACCGCGTACGCGTCAACTCGGAGGAGGCGTACCGAAAGATCTACCAGTCTAACAGCGGTGCACTCTACTTTGCGCAATGCGAGAACCCAAACGAAACGTGGCTTCCGTTACTCGAAAAGGCATACGCTAAGGCCCACGGCGACTACGCCGCCATCGAGGGAGGCTTCACAGGTGAAGGCATCGAAGATCTTACCGGGGGCGTCACCTCAGAACTTTACACAACTGATATCCTAGACAAGGAACATTTCTGGAATGAAGAGCTCATGAAGGTCAACGACACATTCCTGTTTAGCTGCAGTACAGGTGTTTGGGGCAAAGGGCGAGGTGACCGTGGTGGCATCGTAGAACAACACGCGTACTCTGTCATGCGTGCGATTGAGATGGACGGCGTGCGGCTGGTTCTCCTCAAGAACCCTTGGGGCCGTCATGAGTGGAGAGGTGCATGGAGCGACGGTTCCAAGGAGTGGACAGCCGACTGGATCCAGAAGCTCAAGCATCGCTTCGGTGACGACGGCTCCTTCTGGATCTCGTATGAGGACCTCCTGCGGAAATACCAGGCCTTCGATCGCACACGGCTATTTGGCGATGACTGGACTACGGCGAGTATATGGACGACTATGACCGTACCCTGGACACTCGAATACAACAATACCAAGTTTTCCTTCGCACTTGCTCGCCCAGGCCCCGTTGTCCTCGTGCTCAGCCAGCTTGACGAACGTTATTTTCGAGGGCTCGAGGGCCAGTACTTGTTCAGCCTGAGCTTTCGTCTCCATAAAGTTGGCGATGATATCGAAGCACGAACAAGCGAAGCAGACGATGCATTCGACTATATTGTCCGTAGCCAGGCAGGTTACCGCATGTCACGCTCGGTCAGCGTTGAAGTCGACCTAGACGCTGGGCGCTACCTTGTTCTTGTTAAAATCGACGCCCGACGCGACGATCAAATCTTACCCGCCGAGGATGTTATCCGCGACAACGTACTCCTGCGCCGCGAAAAGCTTATCCGTATCGGCCTTGCATACGACCTTGCCCATAGCAAGGGGCGTATTGTAGAGACGTCCTCTGAGAAAAAGGCACGCCGAGCCGCTGCTGCAAAGCGCAAGGCACGGCAGAAGGAGCGTATCAGGAAAGATATTATGGAGGAGCGTGCTCTAGACTATCTGGCAGCAAAGATTCGCCTCAAGAAGCAAAGAAGGGGAATGGCTAAGACCAAGGCAAAGCGCAAGGACCGAGATGTGAAACGTCAAGCGCACATGAAGGAGGAGGAACGATCAGCCGAGGAGCTTACTCGGGGAGAATCCGCAGCACGAGAGATAACCAGATCTGACCGGCATGATGCGGACGTAGTGAACATGAAAGACAAAATGCCTCGGAAAAATCAACAAGACGACGAGGCGAGGGAAGGGGTGCCGGTGACTGAAGTGCCGGTGGTGGGTATCCTAGCAGACGCCTCGGTCACCGTCCCTGCAAGCAGCCCAACACACTATCCAACCCATACCATAACCGGCAGCAGCGACAATGGGAGCGTTGGTGATCTCGCCAGTGAAGTCGTCCCAGCCTTGACCGGACTGAGCCGGTCCCCTACCAGCACTGTCGGTGCCGCCGGGAACGATAACACAACTAAGCAGGAACTTAACGAGGCCAATTCTCCGCGCACTAAGAAGGCAGGTGTTGAAAGTAGTGGGCTGTTGCAATCCACCCGGCAAGACATTAACCACTCATCGACCACTTACGCACGGCCGTTCTTGGAGGGCGAGCACAGGGACGGTGACAACAGCGGTCGTCACGGGACACGTTCCTCGTCCCATGGCTCTCGTAGTGCTTGGGATGGCAGCCAAGAGCCGAATGTCCCAAGCCGCGACGGCGATCGTGTTGGCAGTCGACAACGTCACGGGCGTACTTCGCGGCCAATGTCTCCTATACACGCTTCGATACCACGTGGCCGCTCTGTTTCGAGATACCCATCGCCGCCAGTATTTGGTCTACGCCACTCTAGAACACCACCACCGCTGATTGTCGGTCGTTCTCACATGATCCGCGGCGATGATGATATCGATCCCCGTAGTCACCGCCTTTCTCCCCGTCGCCCATTCCACCCCAATGACAGGTCGGGGAATGACGAGTCTGGCCTCTCTAGCCCGTCCAGCCCGTCCGACATCAGCGATAGCGAGTTGGAGTTCATATATAGGGAGCAGAATCACCGCGCCGTGAAAACCGGAAGCGATCGTCCTAGTAGAAGACTAGAACCAGGCAGGCACCGTGATATGAGATCCCCGTCCCCGGTACCTGTCGCTTACGGCCGCCGTGGGAGTAACGGTAATCTTCGCGGCGACTACGGGGCTGGCGATCCCTGGAATGCAGTTGCCGTCGTTGGTTTGCGTGTCTACTACCAGGAAGTTGATGGCGATAGGGAGAGGAGCGACAGCATTATACGACTTGGTGTGGAACGAGCTCATCCGTCTACCCCAACTCGCAGCAATGGCACGGGCGGTAAGACACGCAGCAATGCTTCGTTGTCGTGGGCTTCCGACGATGATAGCGGCAGCGCTATCGATGACAGCGCGGGTGAGTGTGATAGTAACCAGGGTGGAGGTGAAGACATATCCCTGGCCGAGGAGAAGATTCTTGATATAGACGATAGCCTGAAGGATGCGACCCTCACTGTCACTTCCATGAAGCCTGCAAGGGTTTTGGGTGATAAAAGAAGACGGTAGTTGATTTTACAAATTAATAAACAACCCGTTTATTTTCTATTGATATTTAACTAATCAATCTGTAAAGGAATAAGGCCTATGGTTAGAAAATAAGGTGACCGTAGGTATGGCCATGGTTGAATTCTTAGTACATGGTATTTAGTATTAGTATGTACTGGTTTTAATATACTATTTTTTTTTTTTGTTTTTTAATTCAAAGGCCCTAAAATTAATATTAATATAGGTTTATACTAAAATTAATGTACTAAAAATCAATTTCATACAAGGGAATGGGGCCTATAGTGAGTAAATAAGGTTACCGTAAGTATAACCCAGCAAAGAAAAAAGAAAAAAGGGATACGAATCTAGAAGTCAAGTTGTGAACGAGACTTTCACTAAGGCGGCTATTTTACGACAAGTCGCCGTTTTACGAGAAGGGTTTTCAAAATGTAAATTTATAACTAAATATTAAAGTTTTTCATATATATTTTTTTAACGATATTGTCTAAATAAAAAAACGTAGTTACTTAAGGTTTAATAAGTAGTTATTTATTAGTTGTTAATTATTAATTTATTGATTATATGAAGGTTGAAAGTTTAAGTTTAAATAAATGAAACTTTATATAAAAATAAAAATAAAAACCTTTAGTATAACCCTTTTTACGTATTTATTAAACGATCAAGTATTATAACCCGTTTACGTAACGAAGTAGTAAAAATATATTATTACTTTATTACGAAATAATATAAACTTCGTTTTAAGTTAAAAATACTTTTCACGTTTTACCGATATAAATATCATAACGTTTTAATATACAGGTAACGTTTATTTAAATAAGTTGCTATTCGTTATAATATAATATAAATATAAGTTAATAATAAGGTATTCAAAAATTACATTATATAATAATATTAAGGTTAATTAAAGATTAATATTAAATAAAAATAAAAATAAAAATAAATTAAAAGTTCATTCGAATTCACATAATATTTCAGTAGTTTATTAATAACATTATAACTATAAAACGACTTAAACGATTATGTAAATTAAACTATAATTAGTTAAATAACGATTCGTATAATAATTTTTTTTAATTTACAAAACTTAAAAACAAAAATAAATTTAATAAATCAACGAATAATCATTCATTTATAATACCGTTTACTAACGATCCGTTACTGAATAAAGTAAACCGTTTTTTTTCGACACTTATTTACTTTTTATGTTAATAAGGACGTTATTTTAAAAAAAAGATTACGCTATGAAAAAAGAATTAGAAAACCTAAACTATTTATGTATAAGTTATTAAAAACGTTCTTTTTTAAAAAGATAATTATTAATTCGTTGTTAACGATAAAACGGAAAACTAAACAAGTCGAATAAAAAAAGTTTAAATTTTTTAATAAAAATTATTTTATTTAAATAAAGTTAAAGTGTTATACTTCATAAATATTCGTTTTATAAACGTTATGTATATAATAACGGATCGTCGATCGTTTATTAAATATTCAATTAAATATATTAACTAACGTTAATGTTATTTATAAAATATTCGTAAAATAATACCTAAACAAGTACTATATAAAAATCAACTTTATAACCGTCGGTTAAGGATCGATTAAAAATTACAACTAGTACTTCTTCATTAAAGTTTAATTGAAGAATTCTATTAAATTTATAAAAAAAGATTTTTATTATAATAAACCGGGACGTTAATAAGTCATTCATACTTTCTAAACTAAAAGTATAAACTACTTTAATATTGAGGTTTAACGAAGTTTAGTAAGCGACGACGTCACGAAGTTTATAAAAGATCGGGAGGAATATTTAAACCTAGGGTTACGAATTAGTATATTAATTATAGTATAAGGGTAAATTAATACTATAATTAGTATACTAACACAGTATACGTGTATTTTAATACTAAAATAGTATACTAATGTAATATAATTTAATATAATTATATTATTACATATTAAATTAATAACTATTATATTTTATATTATTATTACATTATTTAGAACTATATAAAAAGCTTAAATTTATTTCCTAACGTTTTATATAAATTATATTAAATAATTTTATACTAATTTAGTCTACTAAGCACTATATAAAGACATCAATATAGTATATCAAATTAATACAAAATACAAATTAGCACTATAATTACCAGAGTTACGAATTAGGTTTGTAGTTTACGTATTTCTACGAAAACTAATGTAGTATACCAAATTTAGTTTTTTACTAATATCAAAATAATAATTTATATTAAAACTTATTAATAATCGTTGCTTTTTATTTTAAATAGTAAGTAATTAAAATACTTAAATGGTATGTTTTATAAATTATAAAAGGTAAATTTATTTAGTTAATAATAATAAAAAGTAAAGAAAATAATTTATAAAAACGTATAATATAAGGTTTTATTTTTTATAAGTCGAATATTAAAACGTTTTTTAATCCAGTCTTATATTTAAATACTTACCTATATTATTGTATAATATTATATATTTTATATAGTTTTATAATAACAAGGTTAAATCCGTATTTATAAGTTAAAAAAGTATAAAGTTTTAAAAACGAAAAAGAAAATGTTTTACGTAAAAGGTAAAGAATAATATCTTTATCTTTTTAAAATTATCTTTTCTTTAAAATCTTATGTTTTTTTGAAGGATTTAAAAGTCAACCCACTTTTTACTTAATACGTATTAGTAAGTCTATACGATATAAGGGTAAATACAACGTTTTTATATTTTCGTTTTAAATTTAAGGCTTTTATCGTACGATTTAATATCTTTAATTCTTATTCGATTAATTTATTATTAATTCTTTTTAAACTAGTTTATTTTTTATTAGTTTTTAGACTTTCTAATTTTAAAAACTATAATAAGGGCTTTAAAGACCTTTTTACTTTTTTATATTAATTTTTAATAAACTACTTTTTTCACTTTTTTTCTTTACCCTTTTATATTAATCCTTTCTTTTAAATTTTTATTTATCGTTTTATTTACTTTATTTCGACGCCCGGGACGGCGTTAAACTAAGAAAATGGATTCTAACTTTAGTTATACGCCGGCTAACGACGAATCTGTGGTTTTTACCGAGCCTTTACCTACTTCTTTATTACTTCGTCCTTTAAATACACGAAAGCCTATAAAAACCCCTTTTTATCACCTTAATTACGTCTTAAACGATTTAAAGTCCTTTGTTTACCTCGTTTCGAACGGTTTAATTCGACGCGAGCTTCTTTCTTTAAAAAAAGAAGGTATAAATCGATAAGTTAACGTGATTTGTTTTATATAAGTTATGTTTAATATTTTTTTATTCTTAATTAACGTTTTATTTAATATTTTTTATTAATAATTATATAAGTGTGGGTATGATAAAGTCGAGCCTTTAATTCGGGTTAAAAGCTCGAATTTTATTACCTATTATTAAAGAAAACACTTATCGATTACTTACAATAAAGTTTTTAAACGTACGGTTTTTAAAAGTAAGTTTTTATTTATTTTATCACGTTTTATTTATTTATTATTAATTTAATTAATTTTTAGTCGATGAAACACTTTTTTTTTAATTCTCTCGCTTTATTTTTAAACCTTACTTTACAAAAACGACCACGAACACATATAATTTAAGATACGATAATAAAAGACGAGGTTAATAAGAAAATATTACGTTTTATTATCGAAAATAACCTCTTTGTTAACGTCGTTAATTTAAATTCGTTTAAAGACTTACTTTCGTTTGTTAATAAGTATATTTTTCTTTTTTTTATTAGTTTTAAACGGTTTTATTTTCCTTATTTATTTTTATTACGGTTTTTAAGGTTTACGTCGGTTATGAACCGTAATAGGTTAAAAATAATTTTAACTTCGACTTTTTTCACTAAAAAGAACGAAATTAACGACGAAATTTAACGAAATGTAAAGGAAAACGGTACTATTTCTTTATCGTTCGACCTTTAAACCTCGAGCATATAAAATTCGTAGTTAAGATTAATTATTACGTATATTAATCCTTAGTTCGAGCTTATTTATAAGTTAATCGGTACGTTTTTCCTTTTTTAAACACTTTTAAATATCTTTTTAATTATAAGCTTTTATTTTAATTATTAATTATTAATTATTAATACTATTGTTTTGTTTTAAGATTCGAAGTATTAAATATTTCTTATGCTAGTGAAAATATTTATACTGCTTATTTTAAAATAGTATAATTCGTTTGTTAAGAATACTTTTAGGTATATTTTTTCGACTTTTTTTTTCTTTTCTTTTTAACTAATTAACGTTTTATTATTTTTATTAGTATTACTAAGGATAATGTTTCGAATAACAACACGGTACTTTCGTTATTTAATACGGTCTTTTTAAAGGATTTTAATATTTCTTCTAATAATAATATTAAATACGTTACCTACGTTTTTAATATTATTATTAAAGGCTTTCTTTAAAATTAACGAAAATTCGATTTAAAAGTTTTTATTAATTATTACTCGTTTTTATTCGTTTTTAACTTATTAATTTTATTATAACTTTACTCTTACGAATTGGACGGTTAACGAATTTAATTATGTATACGAAAGAGGTAAACAGTTTTTTAAACAAGGAACGGTTATTTATAAATAAAACGGACTTCTTTCGTTTAATTTTAATTTTCGTGTTATACGACTCGGTAAATTATTTAATTTGTTACTTTTTATTACGTTTTATTTAAAGATGAAAATTCGGTACTTTTTTTCTAGACGATTATTTATTAATAATTCGGCGGTAAATACGGTAACAAATTTATTCCTCGAAGAGTATATAATTCGTCCGTTAAAATAAACCTTTTTTTATTACCGTTTTTTATTATTATTAATTTTAACATTATAATAAGTTAAAAAAAGATTTTAGGATTAATAGTAATATTAATTTAAATATGTCTTTTAATAAACTAACTGATTTAAAAGAGTAAACCGACGAAAACGGTAATAGTGACGACGAATTATTTATTCGTTTATTTAACCGTTTAAACGAAGTCGATTTATATCTTTTAAAGTAGTGTAAGGTTTAAGAGGTACGTTTCTTTTTATTTTTAACGTTTCTAAGCGTTAAAAAGTTAAATATTAATTATTAACTTTTTTTTAAAGTTAATCCACTTAATTACTAAAAGACGAATTCGTTTAAATTTCCTATATTAAGTGTTTTAACTAAACGGTATTTAACTATTTCTACTACTTTAACCGTTGTTAAACGTGTTTTTTTAGTAAGTAATAACGTGGTTACGAAAAATAAAAATCGTCTTTCACTTAAGACGGTTAAACAAATCATATTGTTGTTACTAGAAAATTCGTGATATTGGTGGTTATAATACCTTATTATTACAAGAAGACGAAGTAGATAGTTAGAAACTTAAATACTTTTTTTACTTTTAAAAACCGTTACTTTGAACTTTTTATATATCATATTTTACTTTTAATTATTTTAAGGTTATTTCAAGAATATTACGTTTTAATATTTTTATAACAAAGTAACGTTTAAAAACGACGTATAAAAATATAAAAATTATTTAAGTACTATTAATATTCGTAATATTAATTAATTAAGGTGTTTATATATATATATTTTTTTAAAAAAAGCTAAAAAGTCTTAACTCGAAGTTTTAAAATATGATTCTTATTAAGAAATAATAACTTTTTTAAACAAATAATATTTTTATAAGTATTAAAAACCACGTATAATAATATAAATATAGTTTAGTTGTTGTTAAAATTAATAATTATATAATTTAAGTAAAGTCTTTTTAATTTTTTAAAAAAAGTTAAAAAGTTATAATTCGTACTTTTAAAACGTTACTTTTTACTTTTTATTATTTTAAAGTTATTATAAAAGTAAAACTTATCTTCACAACATATTTTAATATAACGGTTGAAATTTACAATTAATAATATATAAATAATGAAGTAAGTAATTAAATTCGTTCTATAATATTCAAAAACGTAATATTTTATACTTTTATACAAAAACTAAATTTAGTATACTAATTAACAGCCTTATTCGTAGTATTAATTAAAGTTTATTTACTACTTACTACCCGTAAACGAATGGTTAAACCAGATACGTTAATTGGTTTTTTTAAAAAAAAATTATAAAGTTATTACGTAAAAATACTTTAATATTAAACACGTGTTTTATTAAAAGTTACGTTTTCGTATAGTAATCGTCGATATATCATTATTAATACGTTACCCTTCGTAACGTTATATAATTATTACTTATATTTTTATACATAAACTAAAATAAAAAATAACAAAGTAAAAGTCGTTAAAAATATTAAAATAAATAAATTATTATTTAATAAAAATATTACGATAAACGTTAAAAGTATTACAAGTACTTTGTAAACGATATCGTAAGTTTATCGACGCAGTATTTTTATTCGTCGTTAGTCGTAAAATTAACCTTACGTTTATTTGAGTTAAAGTAATAAAAAAGGTCAATATATAAGTATATAAGTTTAAACTACTTATTAAATATATAATAAGACCTTATAACGTATTCTTAGTCTTTTTTATAAAAACGTAAATCGATCGTAATAACGTTGGTAAAAAATCTTCGATACCGTTACCGGAACTTATTAAAAAATAAAAGGAACAAAAAGTAAAAGATATCGTTATTTATAAAAACATTTAGTTTACGATCGAGTACTTTATAAAATAAAAAAGTTAATTTACCAAATATAATATATAAAAGTTAAAACGAAATTTTGTAAATTTAAAAGGTTTTTTACTAGTTATTTTAAAAAGTAATAAAAAAGTATAAAAAATAGAACATTATATGAAAACTATTAATAGATTAAAAATTAATACGTTTTTTTTTACTTAAAACTTAAAAATAACAAAATAAAAATTATTATATTTTATTTTATAACTGTATTACGGTATACTTTATTAATTATTTATTTTTTATTAACTTTAATTATTTTTATTTTTTATTTTTACGCAACTATCTTTTATAATCTTAACTATTCTTATAATTTTTATAATTTTCTTTATACGTCGTTTATTAAGTTTAAACTTATCGGTTAGTATTACTTTTTTTGCGAAAGTACCGTTTATTTAAAACACGTAATACGGTTTATTTTTATATTAAAAAAAAACGTAAAGAATTAAAACGTTAACGAAAGCCCCGTAATGATATAATCGTTAATAGTAATTAATTGTTTAACGGTTATATTTTTATTATAAATAGTAAAACCTTCTTAAATTTTTTCTATAAAACGGTAAGTATTATTATAAAGAATAGTATTATTAAGTTACGACTAGTTAACGATAAATTTTTAACTTAACTAAAAATAGAAAAAAGGTTTTTTATTAGTTAGATATATTATAACCAGGGTTACGAAATTAGTATGTAGTATTTACTATTAGTATTATACTAATGTAGTATGTGTAGTATTAATTAGTATTAGTATAGCCTTATACTAGTTATAGTATACTAATGTAGTATTTTTTTAACCTTATACTAATTTAGTATACTAATTATAGTATTACTATAAAAATACTAATGGTATATATTTTAATAATATTTAATAATTATTTAAATAATTAAAAACTTATATAAAAATTAAAATAATTAATAACTTATATAAAATTTTATATAACTAAAAATTAACTATTCTTTAATATTATTTTCCTTTTTAATTAACTTATTTAATTCATTAATATTTATAACCTTCTAGTATTTTAATAAAACTAATTACTTTACCGTTTTAAGTAACAATTTATTACGGTTTTACGTAATTATATTCGAAGTAATAGGAAAAACCCTTTCGATAAAAGTAAACGTTACTAGTATAACTAGATAACGTCTAGTTAAAATACTTAAAATAGGATATTTTTATTTATTCAACTTCTAGTATTCTAAAGGATCAACCTATTAAAAATTAATCTAAAATAAAGGTTAGATAATATTAATAAATAATAAGTTATTTATTATTTATTAATATTATTACTTAATTTAATAATTAATTTAAAAACATACCTGTTTCACTTCTAATTCTTCCGTTAAATATAATAAATATTCGTCTTTTTCCACAGCAAAAGTAACGTATAAATCGTCGTCACTATCTTCGTTTTCGTTATTATTTTCGTTTAATATAAAAGATATTTGTGAATAATTATTATCTTATATTAATTCGTCGAAAGATTCGTTTAACGGGTTATTATCGGTAGGATTTACTTCGTTTTGTAGGTTATAATAATAATAATATTATTATTAAAAGTAATTATATTAATAAAAACAATAAAAACGTAATAAAAATTAATAATTACCTTTTATATACTTTTTTTAATATATTTATAACGTTATTATAAATAGAAGGGTATAAGTGTAATAAATCCCCGTTTTTAAAGTACCGTCCTTTAAAACGAGGGTCTAAAATAATACTAAGAATAAAAGGTGTACAATTATTAATATTATTAACCGTTAATTTAATCGGTTAATATTTATTAAATTTTAAAATACCTTTCTTAATAGTATTAATAAATATTTCGAAATATTCGGTCTAATTAACTATAAGTATATAATAATAATAATAATAATAATAATAATAATAATAATAATAATAATAATAATAATAATAATAATAAAACGTACTAAATCAGTGTTTCGTCGTATAAATTATTAAAATCCTTGATTAACCCTTTTAATTTATTATATATAGTATAAATATATAATAAAGCCGTAGATAAGGTAATATAAACCTGTACCTGTAATTTAATAGAAGGTTTTAAAAAAAACCTCGAATATCTTAATTAAGTATAATAATACTTGCCACTCTTTTTCTATTAAAAAATCCTTTTAAATTCGTCGTTATTAATATTATTTTTAACGTAAATCAAAGGTTCTTTTAGTATTAAAAAATTATTAAGTATATGATACGTCGAATTCCACCTTGTAACGTTATTTATTATAATAATTATTAGCATTATACGTTATTTATAGTATTTAAATAATAATACTAAATAAAAATAAACGTACCGTACGGTATTTTTCGTACTTTAATCAGTATGTTTTTTTTATATTATTTCTATTTTTTATTAATTTATTATTTACCGTTTTTATTAACTTTTTAGTAAGGTTTACTTACCGAAAACTTTTTAATTATTAATAGTTATTATAAATCGGGTTATTTTGACATTTCGGTACTTTAACTTTTAATTTAATAATTATTATATTTTACGTTTTACTTCTTTTTATTCGTCTTTTTTTAATTATTAATTATTATAAATCGTGTTATATTAACTATTATTTTCTTTTACCGTTTATATAATTATTATAAACCGTAATTTTTTTATTCGTCACCTTTTTTTACCCCTTTTTTTCTTAATTATAAATTATTATAAACCACGTTCCTTTTATCCGTTACCGTTAAACGGTTTAATAATAACTTTATTTCGTTTATATTAAACGTTATAAAATACGTTTGAATTTTACTTTACGTTAAACCATATTATTTTAACTTATCGTTTTTTCGTTATTAAATTATACTATATATTATAAAGGGTTTTTATACTTCTATAAATATAATCGTTTAAAGTACGAAGCGTTATTATTAACGTCAGGGTTAGGAATTAGTATGTTAATATTAGTATAAACTTTTCAAATACTAATTTAGTACTAGTATTTTAGTATTAATATAAAAAATAATAATTTTAGTATTAGTATTTTAATATTAGTATGGAATTATTTTATTGGTATTTTTAGTATACTAATCAGTACTTATAATAATTACTAATACTGGTTTTTTTACTTAAAGAAAACTATTTTTCTTTAAAAAGTTATATTTTATTTTATATATATAAAAGTGTTAAATAATTACATTTTTACTTACATAAGTAGTACGTTTTAAGACAGTATTAATATAATACGTATATAAAAGTAACGAATTTTAATTATTATTAAAATAATTTATAATAAAAAGTAGTATTTTAAAAACGTAAGTTATAACTTTTTAACACTTTTTAAAAAGTAAAAAAAATAAACGTATTTAAAAAGAAAAAAAATGTATTTAATTTTTTAGTTATTTACTTAATTCTCGTTTATAAACGAAACGGTAAAACCGTTAATATTTAAAATTTTATAGTAACGTAATAATATAATTTCTTAACCGTACTAGGTAAAAACCGGGTTTTATTTTTTATCGTTATATTATTATTTACTAAAAAAACTCGTTTAATAATAGTAAAAGTAGTAGGAATTATTAAATATTGTCTTACTAAAACACTTAATATTAAATATTTAAACAAATTCGTATTTTGAAAATTAAACGGGTTAAATTATAAAAAACGTTAATAAAAACGTTAATAAAAATAAAAAAAGTAACAAAAACAGTAAAAATATATAAAACCTACTTTTTAAACCTCGTACTATTTAAAAAAATATAATTCGACTTCGTTTAAACGGTTAAACGTACGAATAAAAAATTCGTTATTACTATTACCGTTTTCGTCCACTTCGATATTTAAGCTAGTTAGTTCGTTAAACAAAACATTAAAATTAATATTATTACTAGTATTAATTTTAAGACTTCTCTTTAACTTATAATCAAGGTTGTAAATCTGGTTACTAAATTTAGTTTTCGTTTATACTAAAACTAACTAATTTTTTTTAAAAACTAAATTTAGTATACTAAATTTAGTATAAAAAATACTAAAGAAGATAAAAAAACCCTATTTATGAATATTAATATATAATATAAAAAAGTATAAAAAGTATTAATTATTAAAGTAAGTTTATATTATATACCTTTATAATTTAATATATATTAATATTTTAAATACTTTAATAAAAATCAAATAAATGATAATTATTACTTACTTTTTATTTATCTAATTATTAATTATTTTATTCGTTAAAATTTTTTAATAAAATGTAGTAGACGTTAATATTTTTTACCGTTTTAAATATAATAAATAATACCGAAATACTAATAATAATAACCATAGTTAAAAAACATTAAACGACGTTAATATTTTTTAATACTTTTAAATATGATATATAATTAAACCTTTAAAATAATTAATTATAAAAAAATAAAAATATAAACGTTTACTTACCTTTTTTTCGTTGTTTTTTTTTTCGGTTGTATTCGTTCGTTCGGTCGTTTACTTAAGTCGTCCCGTTTTAAATAAAAGTAATATTTAATAAAAAATTAATAAAAAATTAATAAATACGGTTTAAAAAAATAACTATGATTTAAGCTAAGTAAACGTTAACTATTATTTCGATAACGTTAAACTTTTTCCCGTTTTATATCTTTTTTATTATTTTTTTTAAAATAACGGTAATTTTCGAGTAAACGTACATAACTTATTATCCTCCTCTCTTGGTTTTAGTTTAAAGTTAACTTCGTTTACGAGTCTTTTACGTTTTACCAGGGTTGTAAATTTCGTTTGTAGTTTTTAGTTTTAGTATAAACTAAAAACTAATTTTATTTATACTTTTACCCTATCTTATACCTAAAAATAAGAAAAGGAATATTTTTACTTAAAATATAATTTAATAAATTATACTTTTTAATAAAATATACCTTTTTATATTATTTAAAAATATAATAACGTAATAACGTAATTATAATTATTTAATATATAACTTTATTAAATTAAAAACTAATTAAAACCTTAATTAAAATTTAAACTAATAATTAATCGTCCCCGTTACTGTCTTCTTCTACCTCTTCGTCAATTAAACGATTTAATTCGTTAATATTTATAACCTTCTAGTTTTTTAATAAAATAATCTGTTTAACTGTCTTTAGTAATAAACGATTACGATTTTTCGTAATAATATTATTACTAATAGAAAATACTCTTTTAACGACGGCTAAAGTAGTTGGTATAACTAGATACCGTTTAACTAAAGTACTTGAAAGAGGGTCTTTATCCTGGTTAATTTTCTAGTAATTTAACGGATGAACCTATAATTATATAATTAATTTAAAATAATTATTATAAAAACGTTAAAAATAAAAATTAACGTACGTTTTTAATTTCACACTCATCGTTAAAATACTATATATATTCGTCTTTTTAAATAGTAAACGTAACGTATAAATCATCGTCACTATCTTCGTCGTTTTCGTTACTTTCGACGGTAAAAGTAGACGTTGTTTGTGAATTTTCGTTATTATCGTTTAATTCATCAAAAGATTCGTCATTATTAACGTTATTCGGGCAAATATTTAATTCTTATTCGAGTCTTTTAAATTTAACGTTAATATAATAATAAGAGTAAAAAAAATAGTAATAATAATAACTTACTAATTATAATCGTCTTTTAATTAATTTATAACGTGTAAAAAATAGACGGACAAAAAAATAATAATCCACCGTTTTTAAAATGTCTTCCTTTTAACCGAGGGCTTAAAAGAATACTAATAATAAATGGTTTAAAATTATTTAAGTTATTATTCGTTAGTTTTTTAAGGGTAATACTTATTAAGTATATTTAAACCAATTTTAATAACTGAAATAAAATTTAAAAAGTAATCTTCTTATAATAATAATTAATAAATTTAACCGTTTATAAAAACCTTTAATTTAGGCTCTTTTTCTTGTAAATTTTCGAAGTAATTTTATTAATGTTAGAGGGTTGTGGATAGGTAGTCACTGATAAGGAGGATTAAATGGGAATACTAAGTACGAGGGCGAAGGTAGGATTCAATTAACGACAAGACTAAGTCTTACCCTTCCATCCTCCTTTTTGAGGGGATGGGAGGGTCGTTATTTATTAAAGAGTTTCAGCTTGGTCTGTGCATGCGACTAGCCAGCGCGTCGACGGCGCCTCTTGGGCGCCACCTGTTGACGGCTGGCAGGTGGCTCGAAGCACGTGACATGTCTGTTCACTTGAGATAGGTGAACGATCGTAACAGAGAATACCGTTTTTCGTCTTCGAAAGTAACTTAAAAAAGTAAAAAATAAAAGTAATTAAAAATAAAACGGAATGTAAAAAAGAAATTTATTATTTAACAAAATAAATAAGTTAGTCCGTAAAATATAACTAGTAAGTGTTTAAAGAAAATATAAACTATATATAAAAAGTTATTTAAAACTACGAAAAAGTAAAATAAAAAGTTTAATTAAATTAAGTTTATATTAAAATATATAACGAACGACTCTTTAAAACCGTACGGTAAAATCGTTTTAAAACTATTTAAATAAACTTAACCCTTTAAAAAACTTATAACGAACGCCTTTTTAAAGTTATACGGTAAAACCGGTTTAAACTTAAACTTAATTAAGTAACGAATCTTTAAAAATAAATAATAAAACCGTTAAAAATATTATAAAAATTTAAATTAATTAAAACGGTGTAAAGTTAAAGTATATATATTAACGAAGTATACGTATAATAATAAACCCTTTATTATATATTAATAATATAACGTCGTTTAAAAATTAATTCTTTTTATTTAATTATTAATAATTATATAAACGTTTTTTAAAACGTAAGTATAAAAAAACTGTTTAAAGTCTATATTATTATCGTTTATAATAAATAAAAAACGATTATACGTCGAACACGCCTTTTATACGACTCCGTTATAACTAAAACGAGTAATAACGTTTTAAAGACCGGTACGTAATTAAAAGTCGTATTTGTAAACCTAAATAAGTCGTAATATACTTTTAAAATATACACCGTTAAATAAAAGTAACTTTAACGGTTTTTTTTATAAATAATTATACGACAATAAAAGTTTTACGAAATAAACTATAAACTAAAAGGTGTTTTATATATTACTTATAATTAAAACCGATACTTTTTTATAACTTTTATAGTTTTTTTATATAACTCGTAACGTAAAATAGTTTTATAAATATATCTTAAGTGTTAATAAGTTCGACGACCGGTGTAAAAATTAATAATACGAGTTAAATAATTAATATACGTATATAATACTAGGTTAGTACCGACTTTTAAAAAAAGGTCGTAACTTAAATTAATTACGGTCGACGTATCGTTGTTAATAGTTATAGGTTTAAAGTTATAGTTTAACTCGTCGTTATTATTATTATTAAATGACGAATAGTCGTTATTAAGGTCGTTAATAAACGTAATAGTAATATGAGCCCGAGTGTTGAAACGAAACGGTTTTACGATAATGAAAGTAATAATAAAAGTAGTAATAACTCGAGTAAAAGTAGTAGTAAAAACGGTAATAGTTTAAGTAAAGTACGAACGATAAAACGAAATATTAACGATACTTAAATACGGTATAGTAAAAATAAAAATGAAGACGTTTATATTAATAATTTGAGTAAATATTTACGTATTACGAGTAAAAAAAACCGTGTTATATAAACGTTAAAAAAATAACTAACTGTTAAACGATATACTGGTAATAAACTAAGTAATAAAAGGTTAATTAATAATTATAACGATACGTATAATAGTTAAACGTAACGTACCGTCGTGTTTATAATTAAAAGAGTAATAACATGGTTTAAAAACGGTAATACGTAATAAACGATTTAAAAAAATACGGTTGTTCAAGTTTTTTAAACGATTAAAAGGTTTATTAATATGGTTAAAGGTTTATAATATTATAATTAATTAAAGATATAAATAAGTCGTTAAAAAATAACGAATAATTAAATAAAAAATATACGTAAAACTAAAGTAATAAA
Source organism: Sporothrix globosa (assembly GCA_001630435.1). Classification (NCBI taxonomy): domain Eukaryota; kingdom Fungi; phylum Ascomycota; class Sordariomycetes; order Ophiostomatales; family Ophiostomataceae; genus Sporothrix; species Sporothrix globosa. The sequence goes on along the minus strand of LVYW01000007.1, from coordinate 1,066,820 downwards.
AATATATAAAACGAGTCGTTAATAAGTCATAAACGAATAAATAAAAACGTATAAACGAAATAAATAATAAAAATATATTAAAAAAACGTTAACGAAATATTAAAAAGAGGTTAAAGAATTTAAAATAATATTACGTTAAAAAGTTAAAAAAAAAACGAAAAAGACCGACTTATAATAAATAGTAAAATAACCTTTAAGGGTAACGTATACGTTTTTATTTTACGAAAATACCTGATAATTATAATTAATAATAATAAAAAATACTTAATTAAAAAAGTACCTAACACTTTTTCACGTCTCGTAAAAGTTAAATGAACGACCAGGGTTGGGAATTAATATTGTAGTATTTGAAAATACTAATATTACACGTAATAATATTACTGTAATATTAATATTATTATATATCAGAAGGTATTACCGTATTATTATTATTTTATATAATAAAAGTATAATAATATTTAACGTTTTTAAATAATTAAAAGGAGACGTAGTTAAAGGTTTTAGTAGATAAAGTTTACTTCTTTAATTTAATTTAACGAATAACTCGAATACGTATAAAATTTTAATATATACTATAATAATATTTTTAATACGTTTAATACTTAAATTAGATATAATATATATATATATATATATATAATTAATATTTTACATATTAAAAGTAATTTTTTAACGGTTTAAAATAATAAAAAAGAGACATAATTTATTTATTTTTTTATTAATAAGAATTACTTTTTTTTACGAATACTTTACTTATATATATAATATTTATATATTTATTATAATAATATAATAATAAAACTTAATAATAAACTAATATTGAATTAATTATAATACCTTAATTTTAAAAACTAAATATGTTTTTTGTCGTTTTAAAATGATAAAACGGAGACGTAATTAATTTATTTTTTATTAATAAAAATTACTTTTTTATTTTATTTTACGAATACTTTATATAAATATATAAATTATATATATATATATTATATTAATAAAATAATAAACTTAATATTAAAATTAATATTAAAGTAAGTATAAAAGTTTAATTTTAAAAATTAAGTATAACTTTTATTGTTTTAAAATAATAAAAGGGAGACGTAATTAATTTAATAATAAAAAATTATAAAGAACTTAATAAAAAAGGTATTTATTCATTTAGTAAATCCTTCTCTTCTAAAAGACTATTATAACCGTTAAGGTCCGGTATTTTCCAGTATTTTAATAATATAATTTGTTTTACCGTGTTAAGTAAAAGCTTATTTCTTGACTTCGTAACCACGTTATTACTTACTGAAAAAACACGTTTAATAACACTAAAAGAGGTAGGAATAGTTAAATACCGTCTAGTTAAAACACTTAATATAAGAAATTTAACCTAACTATCCTTTTTATAATTAAGTGGTAAAACCTATTATAAACGGTAATGATTAATAAAACGTTAATTAAAAAACGTTAATAATTAATAAAACGTTAACTAATTAAAAAACGTTAATAATTAATAAAACGTTAATTAATTAAAAAAACGTTAATAATTAACAATAATAAAAAACATACTAAGTTAGAGTGGGAAGAACTGACTGCTTATATAAACAAAGCTTAGCAGATTAAATAAGCAGGTGTGCGGTGAGACTTCTGATCAGAAGTCCGTGCACCCTTGGGAAAAGGGAGCTCAACAAAGAAGATAGTTAAGAAGAAGACAAGCTACATCACATCACAGAAAAAGGAGGTAGGTTGACAGGAGCTTCGATCACAAGCTCCTGTCAACAGCCATCGAGTTCTCCATTCGCATGTGAGTCCACGCTGTAAAATATAGGCAGGATGTTTTCGCGTTAGTAATCAATACGCTTCGCTGCTCACGTGGCGAGCGTTGAGGTGTTTAGGCAAGGTATCCCACTCAGTTTTAATACCTTTATAACTTTGTATTGTTTAGAAAGGTAAACATCGACCTTATTTAACCGATTCGATGACTTAATAAATAAATTATCGTTACTATTATTTTCGTCGTCTTGGTCTTTTGAATTAGTTAATTTATTAAATGTTATGCTACGCTGGGCGCCTGGGCACCGCCGTGGTGGCGTAGGCTTAATATACGCTAGTGTGTGGGAATTCCAGCACGTTGTGCTGGAATTGGCGATCTTTTTGGATTATTGGCTTAATCGGTAAACCCACACGCCTTGGTTATGACATTAAAGATAAATTTAAATTATTATTATTATTATTAATTCGTAATTTATCTTTTAACTTATTATGAAAATTAATAAAAGTCCTTAAAATTAATAAAATATAATATAATAAAACTTACGAAGTATACTTTTTTAATAGAAGATTTTTAGCCGTAGTTGTAGAATTCGAATCGAAAGATAAACGGTTAAATGAAAAGAGACGAATTTTTATCCTAGGGTTTAAAATAAGCCTTATAACGAAAGCTTTATAATCACTTAATCGTGTAACCGTAAAACGCCGTAGATAATATTTTGAAAAAATTTTAAGGCCTTCGGTAACAGCCGCGTAAAGAAATTCAAAATAATTATCTTAATTAATAGTAAAGAGTTAATAAAAATCCCATTAAAAAGAAAAAAAGGTAATTAAATAAAACTCACCATTTAAGAGGCGTATTTATACTTTAAAGCGGTTAACTTACTAGATATAGTGTGTATATTTAATAAGGCGTTAGAAAGCGTTATATACACCTCTTCTTAAAGGCGAATCGAAGGTTTATAAAAAACCTGAAAAATTCGTATAACCTCTTTAATAAAAAACTACTCGTCGTCCTTTAAAAATAAGGCTTTAAATTTATTATTATTAGTATTAATATTAATAAAAATTAAAGTATGTTTTAATACGTAAAATGAATTAAGTATTAAAAACGTCGAATTCTAACGAGTTTTCGAGTCTAAATTAAAGTTAGTTAAATAATTTATTAATTATTAATTTAATAATAATTAAATTATTAATTAAAAACGAATAATTAAAGTTAAAATAATAAAAAACATACTTATAAGGATAACATTTTAGTTAAAGTCGTACGGGAGAGTCGAATTTTACTTGTAATTATTAATACCTTGGTGAAATAAAACCTTAATTCGTTTCGTATACTTCGTTAAATTAACAAGCCGCTGAATTCGACTTATTAACGTTAAATAATTAATACTTAATAATTAATAGTTAATAAGTGAAAACCACTTATAAGGAGATTCGTCGTTAAGGGTGTTTAAAAGTATCGTTAAAATATTATTAACAATAATATCAAAAACGTGGTAAACGTAATTAATATTACTATTAAAAATATTATTCGAATAACTTTCGTAATCCGTCTTAAATAACGTTAGTATAAAGTCGTTATTTCTAGTATTATTACGCGTAATGCTATTAAAAAGTTAATAATTTTAATAATAATAATTAAAAACGAATAAAACGAATAAAACGAACCTAAAAATATTCATCGGATCTAGATAATCGTACTACTCGAAAACCGAAATAATATATTCGTAAATATTTTAGCCGGTATAATTAACGTTTATTAAATCGAAGCCTAATAATTAAAAAGTAATTAATATTAATTAATAATAATAATAATAAAACCCTTAATAATAAATAATAACAATAAAAAATAAAAAATATACCGATTAACTTATAAATAAGTTCGAATTCAAGGTTAATATACGTAATAATAACGCCAATGTACGAATTTAATACATTCGAGGACTATAAATCGAAAGTAACCGAAATAGAGCCGTTTTGCTAAATATTTCGTCGAATTTCGTTATTAATTTCGTTTTTCGGGCTTGAAAAGTAGAAGATAAAATATCTTTAAACTTTTTTCGGTTAATAACTCGTGTAATATTGGTAGTTTTTTATTAAAATATTTAATTTATAAAAGTTATAAAACGTTTATATAAACACTACTTCTTTTCCTTTTTATTATTTCACTTTAATTAGTTTTATATTTTTAAAAATAAATCTAGTTTATTACTTTATTCTTTTTTTATTGTATTATTTTAAATCTTAGTTTATAATATTATTTAAAAAATGGATTCAAACAACGAATATATACCTTCGTAAGCCTTTACCTTTACTTTTATTATTTCTTCTTTTATTATTTCGTTAAACGAAACGTCTTTTATTACGAATTTAAGTAATAAAAAAATATTACGGATTTTAACGACTCGAATTACGAATTAAACGATATAATTTCAACTAGTTATATTATTACGAATAATTTAATTACACGAAGCCTTTTACATTATAAAGAAGGAGAGGACCGTTACGTTAAGGTCTAGTGTACATAGTAAGTAGTTAAAAACCTTATAATCTTTAAAGCTCGAATTACGTACAACATTATACAAAACACCATCCTAGTATTACATTTAATAAAAAATTAAAAAGTTATTTAAAAACTAGTTAGTTATTTTTATTATTATTACATTATTATATTATTATACTATTATTATTTAATATTAATATTTTTATCCTTTATTTAGTCGACGAAATACGGAATATTACCGGGTTTTTTAGTAAACACTAGAACCACGTAAACGGTTACGAACGAATACTATTTATGATAATTTAATTAACGAAGAAGAGACAAATAATAAAATATTAACGTTTTTATTCGAAAATAACCTTGCCTTTTCCACATTAAACTTAAATTATTTACAGACCTATTGAATTATTATAATAAGTAATTTTAACTTTTATTAAAATATAATTACTTTTAATTAATTAATAATTATACTAACTAATATTAAAATATTATTATAGTTCGACACCTATTATTAATAAGGATAAAATAAAAAGGACGTTAAAGTGGACGTTTAATAAACAACTCGAATTAATAAAACTAAATATTAAAACATTCGGCCGTTTTTTAATTATATTTGATTTTTAGACATCGAAAACACAGATTTCTTATTTAGGTGTTATTATTTCGTATATTAACCCCGAATTCGAATTAAAATACGACTTAATAGGTATATTTAATTTTATTATTATTAACGTTAAATTATATAATTATTATTAATATTTAAATATTATAAGATTTAACGAAATAAAAACTATTCATACTAGGTAATACATATACGATAAAGTAATTAACTTGTTATATTCGAACGAATTCTTAAGTATTAAAGACGTTTTTAAGTATATTATATAATTATATAATTATTTATTATTAATAACTATTAACTAATAATTAAATTAACATTTTATTAGTATTACTAAAGTTAATACTAGTAATAATAACGTATTTATAACGTTATTTTCGAACGAATACGAATTATTAACTCGAAACGAATTTATAAACGATATAAAGTACGTTACCTACGTTATTAATTTAGTTGTAAAGGATATTTTATTAGATTTTATTTTAAATTCGTTTAATAAATCTTTTACAACCGAATTAATTGACGATAATTTTAACGAAGAAGATAAAGCTTTAAGTAGGTCTTCATTGTTATATTATAATTATTATTATAATTATTTATTATTAATACTTCATAGATTTTATTGCACGAATTCGTCGAATTATTACGTTAATAAAATATAATTATACGATTAAAAATAAATTTAAAGAAGCTATTAATCTTTTACGACATAACGGTACCTTACCGAATAATTTTAAAACATACGTTAGCCTTTAAACGAATCCGAATCGACGGTATTAAATAAAAGGTTATTATCGATAATAAAATTTAAAATCTTATTATACGCCTCGTTTTCGTTAAAAACGTCGATTAAATTCGTATTTACTCGATTTCGTTTTCTTAAAGGTAGTGTAAAAAAACATGCAATCGAATTACCGGGTAATTCGTCGACTAAATAATAATTAATAACTTTTAATAAATTTATTAAAATTTATTAAAACATTTTAAAATAAAAAACATACTTGTAGAAAGCGTAGCCTTTATAACTTTATTATAAGTTATTAAAGGGTAGTGTTTTTTATAATAAACCGTAAAATTCGAGGCTTAAAATCGATTTAATAATAAGGTTTTTTTATAATTACACTTATTAAATCAATAAGTTAATAAGTAATTAAAATTTTAAAAAACCCTTAAACCCCTTTAAAACTTTTAAATAATTAATAAAAAAAACTTACTAGGTATATTCGACGTTAACGTAACGATCGTGACCTTCCATAGACGCCGGTAATAAGGTTCATCGAATTAAACCGTTCAAAATCAAGTAAATAAACGAATTAGAGTCGTTTAAAACGTAATTCGGGTCTTATACGAATGTTCTTAACGTTTATAATATAAAAAAACGTCGAATAAACGAAGAAACGTCGAATAAATCGGTAATTATAACCGAATCATCGTTAAGTAAATGTTACGATCGTTTACCTATCTTAAGTGAACAGATATGTCACGTACTTCGAGCCACCTACGAGCCGTCAATAGGTAACGTTTAAAAGACGTCGTTGACGCGTTAACTAGTCGTATATATAAACTAAGTTAAAACTTCTTAATAAATAACGACCCTTTTATCATTTTAAAAAAAGGATAAAAGGGTAAGACTTAGTTTTATTATTAATTAAATTCTACCTTCGTTTTTATACTTAGTATTCTCGTTTAACCTTTTTTATTAATAACTATTTATTTATAACCTTATAATAATTTTAAGTCTTTTATTACCGAATACTTAGTTACGATAATAAAAAGAAAAGAAGTCGTTATAACAGGTACGAGTCGGGTTATACGTTTAAGGTCGAAAGGTCGGAAAAGTACTTAATATTTTAACGACGAATTAATATAACCGGTAATTAAAAAAATATTTATACGTCTCGTCGACGAAAAACCTACGATTATAACCGAGACGGTTAAAATTTTAATAAAAAAAAGTAGTTTTAATACACTTTTTCGAGATTCGAAAGACCCGTTTTTAAAATATAATAAACGAGTCCGGTATAACGATAATCGAGAAAGACGAGAAAGAATAACGTTTAAAAAAGAACTAGTTACTTTTTTTAAAAAAAAAGAAGTTACGTAAAAAAATCGGTTAATTAAAGGATAAAAGGTGTTAAACTTAACTAAGTAATAGTTTAAACTTCGAACGACAATATAGTTTTTTTTTACTTTTACTTTTATTAAAGGACGGCCCGTTAAACGTGTCGTTAAGTTTATTTTTTTCGGAAAACGAAAAAAGTAACGATAAAATCGTTAATATTACGTAAAAAAAACTAACTTTAAAATAACGATTCGGATATTTATATTTAAGATTTACTTTATTTTTAAAATTAAAAGTATTAAATTAAAAAAATAAAAGTTATTATTTAAAGTTTAATTATACGTTTTTTTAAAAAAAAACGTATTATTACGGTTTATTTTTATATAAACTAAACTTTAAAAAGATAATAAAACTAGTATATTACTATTATCGACGATAACGAGAAACGTCGAAAAGTCGAAGTATTATTAAACGAATTTAAAAAGTAAACTAAAACGTTAACTTTTATAACGAGAAATCCCGTTTTATAAACTTACGAGACTTACCGTCGAGTAAAATAACGGTTTTACTAATCGTCGATTAAATTTTTTAATTATTTACGTTTTTTAAAAAGTTAAATAAAAAACTTATTAAGAAACTTTTTTTTTAATTAAGTAAAGTAATTAAAACTTCGTTAAACGTCGTTATCGATTATAAAACGATTCGTTTTATAAACTTAATTATAAAACCCGAATCTTTTTACTTATAAATAATTACGGGTTAACCGAGTAAAAAAACGAGATACGTAAATGTTTTTAAAACGACTAACTTATAAGTTGTTAAAAAAGTAAAATATTTAAACTAGTTACCTTTAAATAAAAAAAAAAAAAAAAAAAAAAAAAAAAATAATAACGAAACTTTAATTAAAAAAATAATAACCGTTAAAAGTTACCTCGTCGTTTAACGTCGAAAAGTTTTGATAAAACTTTTATAATTATATATTTTAAGTATTAAAAAAAGGGTATTATATTAACGATTACTCGAAAAATACTACGTATATAAAACGTAACGGATCGAAGTACGAATACTTTAATAATAAAAAACCGTTAATCGTTAACCTTAAACTTAAAAAAAAACGAAAAAAAAAATAAAATATACACGATTAAAATACGTCGTAGTAATATATCGTGAAATAATCGATAAAAATGTAATAAAAAACTTAAATACGACCGTAAAGTCGGACTTTATTAATATTTAATTCGTAAAAAATATACACTTTCGTAAAACGAGACGCCTTAATCTGTTTACGAAAAGAACGAACGAAAAGTAATTATAAACTTTTAAAATTTAAAATATACCTTTTACTTTCATAAATTTTCGGGGTAAAATAAAAAATGTAATATAATAATATATCGTTATCGATCGTTTAAAGTAACCGGACGATAACTTTATTTTATTAAAAGTAATTAAACTAATAGTAATAAATATTAATATTTTAACTTAGTTTTTATAAAAATTCGTTTATAAAGTATTAAAGATATATATTAAAAGTTTAAAAAAGTTCGTAAAACTTATACGAAATTTTATAATAGTATACGTTATTTTATTTATATTAATACTGTCGAATTTTTTTTTTTTTAAAGATTACTTTTTTAATAAAAAAAAAGTAACAATCGTTAAAAAGTTATACTTTTATAAAAAGTACGGGAATTTTTAAATATATTTAATATATTTAACGCAATTATAATTCCTTCGTTTAAAAAGATAAATTATACGATTAGTTTTATAAAAAAAAATATAATTATTATACGGATTTATTTATTTATTATTAAAGTAAAAACTATAAAAACTACGACTTTACTTTAAAAAGAACTTAAAAAATAAACGTATTAAATTATTTAAAAGTTTAGCCGAAGTATTTATCTATTTTATATTAAGAAAAACGGTACGTTACGGCTTTACGTTAATTATTAAGGATTGGATAAAGTTATAGTTAAAACCCGTTATACTTTATTATTAATTTTTAAAATTTTAAAATAAATTAATAAAGTTTAATTCTTTTTTAAACTTAATATTAAAAATATATATTATTATATTCGTATTAAAAAAAAACGAGTAAAAAATAACGTTTCGTATACGATACGGTTATTACGAATACGTGTTTTTTTTTAAATTTAACGAACGTACTAGTTATATTTTAATATTATATTTATATTACGTTATAATAATGAATATTATTTACGTAACGTATATAAATAATATATTAATTTTCTTTCGTAACTAAGAAAAGTACGTATAACACTTTAAAGTTTTATTAAAAAGTATAAGTGTTTTTTTAATTTTTATACCTTCTACCGGTAATTTATTTACGTTTACTTAAAAATTACTACTTTTTTAAATAAAATAATAAAAGGAATATAAAACGGGAAAAAGTTTAATGTTCTTAAGTTAATAACTCGATAAAAAAACGTTTTTAAAAAACTTAAAAAAAAGTTAAAAAAAAAAACGTTTTTATTACGTTAGTTCGACTTAATATATTAGTTACGTTTTAAAACGAACGTATTAAGAAAAGTAAACGTTAAAATATTATTTTAGTTTAATAAAAAAAAATTTTACTTTATTAATTTTTAATCGAGAAAATAAAAAAAGTTTAAGTTGAATTACGGTACTTTTAATTAAAAAATAATAATAATCGTAAAATACTTTAAATATTAACGATAATACTTAAATAATAGTCGTCGAAAAGTCGAAGTTTTATTTAACTATATTAATTTAAAAACGTTTATAAGTTAATAAAAGTTAAATAGTAAATAAATAAAATAATATATATATTTTTTATATTATTTAATTTCGAAATTAAATATTAAGTCGAAAAAAAAACCCGGCTAATACGTCGTTAAAACGTTTTAACTATAAAGTTACGTTAAAAACGTTTAAAAACTAAGTTTTACTATTTACTTTAAAGCAACGGTTAATTACGGTTTAAAAAGTATTACTTTTATAATAAAAGTACTTAATAGTTACGAAAAGTAACTTAAAAAAAAAGGTCGCGTTTTTAAAACAGTATTTTAATAAAACAGTTTTATAAATTTAATAAATTTAAATATACTTTTAAAAACTTAAAACTTAAGTAAAAAATTTAAAAGCCTCGTTTATAAGTCGTATAATATAATTAACCTTTTTTATATAATAGTTTATTTTATAGATTTTAATAAAATTCGTAATTATATAAAAGATAGTAACGTTAGTAAACTTATTTACTTCGTTACGAGACGTATTATTAACGTTATAAATTAACGATACGTTTTATACGGTAAACGGATATTATAAAGACTTAATAACGAGACACTTTAAAAAAGTTAAAATAAACGAGATTATTTAAAGGAAATATTATTAATCGGGTATATAAAAAAAATATTAATAATTTTATCGATTTTTATTTAATATATTAAAGAATTATAATAAAAAAATATAAATCGTATAAATAATTATAACCTTTTTTAATTTTATAAGAATTATAATAAAAAATCGTAATAAACTTTATTATTACTTTTTTAACGTTTTATATTAAAAATAACTAATTAATAATATTTTAATTATAATCGATAAATATATAAAAATATATCGATTCCCTTTTACCTTCGTAATTATTATATCCAAAGGACTAGTTCGTATAATATATACGAAAATAAAAATAAAATTCGGGACACTTAAAAGAATTATTTTAAATAAAAGAAGTATATTTATTAATTAATTCTAGTTTAAATTATACGTTACGTTAATAATACGTAAACGTTTATTTACCGTTTATTACTTTTAAACGAATAATTAAATAAAAAAATTAAATTAAACTTTAAAATACTACTTTCGTATATTTATTAACGAAAAGTAAACGAACTAACCGTTTTTTATACGACGTAAAATTAGTATATAATAATATTATTAACGTTATTATAAACGTGTTTTTATTCCGTACTTTTTATAAATATAACTTAAAAGTAAATATAAACGTCGAGACCGATACTTTTAAAAAGGAAGTATTAGTTATAATATAAAGAATTATAAAATTATAAGTTTTTAAAAGAAAAAGAAAAATATATTAACGAAAAACTTAAGAAACGTAAAAACGTTATTATAATAAACGGTATAAATCGATATTATTTTAATGAAAAAAACTCGTCGTTTTATTAAAAAAAAATATAAAACTAAAGGTATTATAAAAAAAATTAACCTTAAGGTTTATTAATTTATTTAAAATTTTAAAAAGAATCAGTTAATAAGTATATAAATTGACGTTACCGTAAAAGTACGACCGACTTTATAACGTATTCTTATTTTTTTTATTAAAACTTTAAAAGGTTAAAAAAAGAAAAAAAACGATAAAAATACCGTTTTTCGTTTTTAAAAATAACTTAAAAGAATAAAAAATAAAAGTAATTAAAAATAAAACGAAACGTAAAAAAGAAATTTATTACTTAGTAAAATAAGTAAGTTAATTCGTAAAATATAAATAGTAAATGTTTAAAGAAAATATAAAGTATATATAAAAAGTTATTTAAGATTACGAAAAAAGGTAAAGTAAAAAAAAGTGTAATTAAATTAAGTTTATATTAAAATATATAACGAGTAAATCTTTAACGTTATACGATAAAACCGTTTTAAAACCTTTTATACGAACTTAAACTTTATTAAGTAGTAAATTTTTAAAAATAAACGGTAAAACCGTTAAAAATATTATAAATATTTAAATTAAATTAAAACGATATAAAGTTAAAGTACGTACGTTAACGAAATACGTGTATAATAATAAACTCTTTATTATACGTTAACGACTTAACGTTATTTAAAAATTAATTCTTTTTTTTTAACTATTAATTATATAAACGTTTTTTAAAACGTAAACGTAAAAAATAACGTTTAAAGTCCGTATTATTATCGTTTATAATAAATAAAAAATAATCGTACGTTAAACATATTTTTTAAACGACTTCGTTATAATTAAAACGAGTAGTAATACTTTAAAGGTTAATACGTAATTAAAAGTTATATTTTAAGTTCGAATAAGTCGTAATATACTTTTAAAATATAAATCGTCGAGTAAAAGTAACTTTAATAAGTTATTTTATAAAAGATTATATAAAAATAAAAGTTTTTAAAATAAATTATAAATCGAAAAGTACTTTATATATTACTTATAATTAAAACTAATACTGTTTTATAACTTTTATAGTTTTTTTTATGCGACTTATAATACGAAGTAGTTTCGTAAATATATTAAATATATTAATAAGTTTAACGACCGGTATAAAAATTAACGACGTAAGTTAAATAAGTAATATACGTATAAAGTACCGGGTCGATGTTAACTTTTAAAAAAAAGGTCGTAGTTTAAGTTAACCGTAAGTTATACGTTATCGTTAATAATTATAAACTCGAAGTTATCGTTAAACTCGTCGTCGTTATTATTATTAAAAAACGAAGAGTTATTATTAAAGTCGTTAATAAACGTAACGGTAACGTAAACTTAAGTGTTAAAACGAAACAACCCCGCCACAACAAAAATAATAATTAAAATAATATTAAAAGTAGTAATAACTCGAATAAAAACGGTAATAACTTAAATAATTTACGAATAATAAAATAAAATACATGTAATAAAAATAAAAATAAAAACGTTTATATTAATAGTTTAAGTAAATACCCGTATACTACGAGTAAAAGAAACCGTATTATATAAACGTTAAAGAAACGACCGACCGTTAAACGACATACCGGTAATAAACCGAGTAGTAAAAGGTTAATTAATAATTATAATAATACGTATAATAGTCGAGTACGGTGTACTACCGTTTTTACGGTTAAAAAGGTTACGGTAAGGTTTAAAAACGATAACGTACAATAAACGATTAAATAAAAAAACGCAGTTATTTAAACTTTTTAAACGATTAAAGGGTTTATTAATACGGTTAAAGTTTTATAATATTATAATTAATTAATAATACGAATAAGTCGTTAAAAAAATAAAAGAATAAATAAAAATATACGGGTAACGTAAAAAAATATAAATATATATAAACGAATCGTTAAAGAATAATAAACGATTAAATAAAGAAGTGTACGTAAAACTATAATAAAGAAAATAAATATATAAGTCGAGTCGTTAACGAGTAATAAACGAATAAGTAAAAATACGTAAATAAAATAATAATAAAAAGGTGTTAAAAAACGTTAACGAGATATTAAAAAAGAGTTAAAGAATTTAAAATAATATTATATTAAAAAAGGTTTAAAAAAATAAAAATAAAATAAAATAAATAAACCCGACCTTAATTTTTAACCGAGTAACTACTTGTTTTATACTTTAAGTAAAAAAAAAGTTATTTACTTAAACGACTTATAAAAAAGAAGCCTTTTACTTAAATAATAAAGAAAAAGTTACTTATTTAAATAACTTACAAAGAAAAAACGAAAAGAACCGACTTAAAAATAATAAATAATAAAATAACTTTTAATAATAACGTATGCGTCTTTATTTTACGAGAACACTTAATAGTTATAGTTTATAATAAATAAGAATACGTAATTAAAAAAGTACCCGACACCTTTTCGTGTCCCGTAAAAGTTAAATAAACGATTATACGGTATAACGAAGGGGACTAGTAAGTAAATAATTATAATACCGGTTCCGGTAAATAAAAAACTAGTTTTACGTCGATAAATAAAGTTATAAAAATAAACGTTCGATATTTTTACGAAATTTACGATAAACTAATAAATATAAAATAATTTTACGAAATATAAAAAACTAGTAAACGAAACTAACTTTAAATTAAAATACTAGTTTATTTAAAAAAAAGGGATAATTATTACGATCGTTTACTTATCTTAAGTAAATAAACATATCATATACTTCGAGCCACCTACTAACCGTTAATAAGTAACACTTAAAAGACGTCGTCGACGCGTTAACTAGTCGTATACATAAACTAAGTTAAAACTCCTTAATAAATAACGACCCTTTTATCCCTTTAAAAGGAGGATGGAAGGGTAAGACTTAGTCTTGTTACTAATTAAATCCCACCTTCGCCCTTGTACTTAATATTCTCGTTTAATCCTCTTTATTAGTGACTACTTATCCATAACCTTATAACAGATAAGTGAACGATCGTAATATTATATTATAATATATATATATATATATAAATGATTAAATCGTAAAAATAATTATTTTACATAAAAAAACGTAAAAAAGTTGATTAATTCGTAAAAATGTGGTTAAAAAAGAGTTATAATAATTAAAACGGTTAAATGATAAATTATATATCTATTAATAAAAAATAACATTAACAGATAACGTTTGTAAAAGTACGATATTTGTAGATAAATAATCATTGTGGAAATGTTTTATAGATAATAATAACCGGTTATTTAAATTATTTAAATTATTTAATTTTATTTATTTAATAAATAATTAATAACGATATAATTAACTATATGATAAACGGGTTTGAAATAATTAAGCTATTTTAATATATTATTATTTAAATATCACGTTTTAATAAAACCCCGTTAAAAATACACTTAATACTTTTAAGCCTTATATTGTATTAATATTTAATAAATTGAATAACTATATAATAAATTTTTTTATAAAATAACCTGTACATAATCTAATAAATTACTATATATAATTAATAAGTTAATTATAACCTTAACAATTTTTACTTAACTGGTAACGAAAAGTAAAAAAAAATCATAAAAAACTACAATTTAAATCAAAACTTAATATATATGTTATAATTAAGTCGTAACCTTCAACTATTAATTGTAAAACCCAACGAAATCACGTATTATTAAAGTAACTAGTCCTTAAACTACTTCTCAACGACACACTAACGAGAAGTTATTCTATTTAAATAAAGAACCCCCTTCTTCCAGGTAAAAGAGTAAGAATTAGTCTTTGTTCTGATACACACCTACCTTCGCCCTCGATCACGTTACTACTTTTTAACAACTATTATCGTGACAACCTATCCAACCCAAATTATAACAACCTCAAACGCGTTATATATTTATACGTAAAGGTCGCCAATATATAAATGTATCAGAGAAACAGTGATCATGTTTTTCATAAGGAAAGCGAAACCGTTGATAACTGTTATGAATGAGACGAAGACGGTCAAGAGCGCCAGAATCCCCATCTAAAAACTGCGCCAACCTACTTACATTGTCAGCCGCAAGCATAAAGACGTGAAACATACGAACGAGAAAAAAGTATTAAAGGGGTTACATTTCCCTCCCAGCCCACAGGTACGTATACTTACTCCTCATATCTTTCATAGCCGGTCCCAATGAGTATTGCAGGCACGGCATCTAGAAGGCAACCAAGATATTCCCGCGTAGGAAGATGAATAGCAAATACCATCGTTGTCGGACCTATCATCTGATATGCTGCAGGTGTCTCGATGACAGTATGACCTAGACCTAGTATATATGCCTTGTCCGAACTGGTGTATAGAGGCTCCTGGAAGAAACAATCAATTGCGTGACCGCTCTGGCGACCTATTATAGAATTTTATTGCGTCAGCCTTAGGGAATAATATTACGATCCCGCCCAGCCGCGAATCCACCGACTGGCGAGATGACACTTCTCACTGGCGAACGGCATTTGTTGGCATACGTACTCAGTTCCTCGACAATCAAAAGAAATGCCTCCGTTTGGATATGAGCCCTGCGTATAGACTCGCCAAAATCCAACGGGCCCCCAAACGAGCCAGCACCGAGGCACACTGCACGTGTGATGGCTGCATGGTCAGGTGAATGCGTCTCTATGAGGTCGCGAAGGCTCATGCACGATGGTTGCTCCCGCCACCACGCGGCAACACGTTCATGCTCCACCTTGACATGCACAGACACACCAAAATCGACGCCCGATGCCGCCACCGCCGATGTATCCCTAGCCGTAATGTTGGGTCTATTGGGCGGCTGCTCGGGAGGATCATGAAAGTTGATGGCCCTGTCAACAGCCCGACGGACTCGCCTGCGACCACCCTTCGCGGGGACGGTGACCCAAGGCACGTCGCTGGGGTCGTTACGATCACCACCAGTGGAATTCGGTGCCGCAGGCATGCTGGGTCATACACGACACAGCATGAATTTGAGCTGGAAGCCTGGCGTGCGATTACGAGTCGAACATTGTAGAGACGGGGCAATAAAAGTGGAGACTGGCTCGTCTGAAGTGACAACATTTCTGTGCGGGCCACGGGAGCGTCAAGCAATACGCTACACGGAGTTGTACATGCGGAGTACGGAGCACATTGTCAGTACAACATACAGTCCTTCATGTCACCTGCCAACCCAGCCCGGAAACATTTCCACCGGCCAATTAGTATAAGATGCGCACGTCTTCTTTTAAGAACTGTCAAAATCATAAAATCCATAACTATTTTCCTATTACAGTATTTTCGTGCTGTTGTAACTTTTAATAGGCTCCCAAGCCATGTCTATAATGTGAACAACTGATGTCCCCCAAACACAGTGCCCCTGCTATCATTACGCACAGTATCCACGGTGCGGACATATTGCTGGGCGCTTTAGACGACGACCCACTTCCCGTACATTTGTGCTCGCTCCCTGGTTCACAGCCTGGCATCCCACCAATGCGTCACAAGTTAAAATGTCGGCGCTTAAGATTTATCCCATGCTGCGCTCGAACATCCGGCGATATGCTTCGAGGACTAGCATAGAAATACCATAGTGAAGGTCCTCTTTGGATGAGCCGGGCACTTGAATCATAATGTCCATCCTTTACGCCGCTGCCGCTACCACTGCCATCTACGAAATTGCCTTGACGCCCCATGGACTACGTTATGATCATCAGTGCTGCGAAAAGTCTTGCCCCAGGCCTCGCTCGCGTTGTGCACAACGCGCCGAACGGGGTATTCGTGAGACATGTGTCGTATTACTAGTGTCTTGGTTTTCAACTGGCGCCCATGCTCTCCTCGTCAAATTCGAGCCTCTCGATCTGCTCTGTGAATCCGCGTGGGTACGCGATGCACGCTGAACGTTGCATTGATATCCGCCTTGGGCTAATGGGAGACATCGATATTGCTTCTGCAGGTGACGAGGTGGTCCTGTAGCAATTCTATTGGTTGGCGGCGAACCGCCATCCTGAAGGTCTGTGGGCTACGTGCGTTCTGTCAGAACCAGCTGCAGCTGCTATTGGCTGGCCATGTGATATGCACAGGGGTGTATGCCGATGACCGCGACACTCGCACCCTCTTGCCGCCCTTGTGTGTGTTTTGCGGCGCTTGGAAACGGGAAAGTCCCTTTCCTTTTTCCTTTGCTAGTTGCGCACAGAAACGTTCACAGAGGCTGATTCGGCAGACCGAATCTCTCCTGCCTGGACTGTTCCGCCCCCAGCGGTTGGAAGTACGGCAAGTGGAGAAAGCCAAAGGAGATGGCCTTTGGACGCCCTGCGATCATTGGACGGGATACGGACAAGGGCCCGAGTTTGGGATGTGCGTTAAAGACCATGTATCGCAGAATGGATGCACTTTTCCCCCTTTGCCGCTAGATTCTGGTGCATGCGCAATATTATACACAGAGGGAGTGACTGCCCTCGTTCCCATGCATGGGGTGTGTGATACCTCGACGCCAGGGAATGATTTGCTTGCCTGGGGGTGGGACACTTGATGGACCTCCCCTACTCGTCCATCCCACTGGCGCCCGGTTGGGCGACGTGCACGAGAAGGGATGCCGCGGACGCTGCGTTCCATGGGCAAGCATTTCTATATTTATGCCCTCCCGTATGCCGTCGTCAATTTTTTGGCTTCCTGGACTTATCATTTAAAAGACAGCCGTGTTGTGATACTTAAATCTACTGTTGACCAACTCTCGTAAAATTCCTTCTCGGCTCCCCTGCTAAGTTGGAGCCCTACGACGCGCAATTATCAACATCCACTCGCTTTTATTTAGTTCTTTCTCTCGACCTCTACATCTGCACGCCGTTGTCTCGCCATTTTCCACCTGACATCACGACTGGCCTCCAACGCAACCGGCAAGTCGCCTTCCTCCGTATCGGCTGGCAGTTGGAAGATAGTTCAGCACCAACAGGACTTTGCCGTCGAAGAGTATCGAGAACCAACCAACGCGGTCTGGACTAGACTGTTTTTTGGACCGTGAACTTCCCCCCGAACTCTATTACCGCCCTCTACCCTAGCAGCAGTATAGAGGGTGCACATAATCATGTTCTCTGCAATACTCATCGCCGTGACCGGCGCGGTGCTGGCGTCCGCACACACTGTGTTGACGTACCCAGGGTGGAGAGGGGACAATCTGATAACCAACGACACATTTCCCTACGGCATGCAATGGATGTATCCATGTAAGTGACTCCCCCTCGTACGTGTTCCTGGCTTTTTCTTGCGGGGACAGGAAGATTACGGGCAGACAAGATAGCTATTTCCAGCAGTTTCTGACATGTCTTTAATCTTGTCTCGTTCCTCACAGGCGGTGGTATGAACACTACAACAAACCGTACCTACTGGCCGGTCTCCGGCGGCGCCATTGCATTCCAACCCGGTTGGTTCCAGGGCCATGCCACGGCCCAGATTTTCATAAATCTCGGCTTCGGAACCGACGGGCCCAATGGCGGCCCACCCAACATGTCCAACCCAATGATCCCCCAGTTCGGTATCATAGGGCCCTCCAAGAACCCGTATCCGGGCACCATCTGCCTGCCTCAAGTTCCGCTTCCAGTGAACGCATCTGTCCGTGCTGGTGACAATGCTACAATTCAGGTTGTGGAGCTGGCCGTCCATGGCGCCGCTCTGTACTCCGTGAGTACCCTCTGTATTTCTCTTAGACGATTTGGCGATTGCTTGGAAACTAACCCGCTGCCGGTCAGTGTGTGGACATCACGTTTGTCGAGGACAATGATCCGCGACTCGCTAATGTCAACGAGACCAACTGCTTCAATAGCACTGACATCGGCTTTTCCGACGTGTACACTATCACAACCAGGGCCGCTGGAAGCAATGGAACGACATCAAATGCCATGGCTTCCTTCATGTTGCGAAGGTCACAGGGTGCACCGTCAGTATGGGCACACTTTATTGGCTGGTTGCCTGTTCTCGCTGGCGGAATGTGGCTGCTGATGTAGTCGATACAAGACCTACTGCTCGCTACGATCGACGTACTTTTCATGGGTTTCATCTTTCGCTTTGTTGATATGACGTTTTGGACTTGACCGCAACGATGACCGCAATACTTTTAACGTGTTCGGTCTCTCCTCTTCACATGTATATAATACATACCCGGGCGGGCAATTTTCCGTACCGTTTTATATGGCGTTTTATTTCCCCATTTTTCTAAGCTTGGTTATACGTTCGTGGGTTCAATTATCAGTTTTACAAGGCAAATATTTTTTATAATCAAATAAAAACCTCCTCATTGCTTCCCGAGACCTGACTTTCTATTGGTCGTTATGGCAAGATTTTGAGGGTACGTCGGAACCGGGCAAACTAAAGACAATACGTTTCCCCCAGGGGGGACGTTGGTATGGCCGCAAGGGCCGGAAGGTTTGCACAGACAGCTTTATGGACCATGCTCCCCTTCGACATGTCACATAAAGTAGCGGGCCGCGGCGAGTATACAGTATCACAAGACTTCACGGTAGGGAATGCTTTGTCTACATATGGGCTTGATTCCGTTTGTCCTTTCCTAGTGTGTGAAGAGCAACTGTAGACGGTGAGGTGTGAGCAAACCAGCAATCCCTTCCCACTACACAACGTCCCCCAAGTTTCATGTTGCAAGTTATGTTGCAAATGTCTTCAAGATCTTTTCGCCAACCGACTTGACTCTAGCTTCTTCTGATTTTCCAATAGCCAGATTGACCCACGTACCAGCGCCGGCGGATCGCACTTGCCTTGCGAAGTCGCCTTGGCCAGGAATGCTTGCGAGGTTTCCCAGCGCAATTAGCGAGCGGTAGACGACTTCGGCATCGGCAAGGTCCAAGATTGGTACGGCGAGCAGCTTGATCATTTTGACCAAGGAGTCAGCAACCGAATTTTGGCCCGTGGCTTCTTGTTCCCGAAGAACAAACGATGTGATATTGCTAGCTGCGGATGCCCATGCCACCATCATGTTGCGGTTTTTCCGCGCCGTTATGTCGAGGATATGGGATAGAAACTCAACTATCTCATGTATCCTCTTCACGGCAAGTCGTTGGCCTGGCGTAGTGACGAAGAGATTTGCAATGAGACGGAGCACCATCATGGCATTGTTCTCCACCGATTTTGGATCAGCAGCCAGCTCTGAACCACTCTCTTTCGGATAGTCTATAATACTCGGGAGCAATGCGGTTAAGACATCCTCACCCTGGCCTCTAGTATACTCTGGGAGTGACACCGACGGTGCCATACACCGCAGGAGATCCAAGCAAGGAAGTCTATCCTTATAGGGCCATGTGGTTGCCGCCTGTAGAACCAGAGCAATGGCGCTTGATTCTATACTGAACGACTCAGTCACTACAGCGGGAACCATGGCAGGAACAGTTGTGGGGATTGCAGGAACAGATCTGGACAGTGTCTGAACCAGCGATGCTAATTGTCCCACCTGATCTGCCCCCAAAGACACCTTGCTACCTTGTTCTGACAGGGTGCTGTTGACGGTCTTTATCCGATTTAGAACGGCTGAGCAAATCCTGTATTAGTACGGGAGGTAATGGACGAAGGAGACGACGGATGGGTGTGAACCTACGTGTGAAGTTACTCTGGGCCAAAGTGACAAACACCGCATGCGGTCCAAGTGCATGGCCGGTATGGGAGTCGCCATCTGTAACCGATCTGGGGGGGGGTTTCAAGCCGTGCCCAGGAGTACCCGTACCGAGGCCGATAGCCGTTGTTGTCTCGGTCTCAACCTCGTGCGACGATGAGTCCACAACGGACCCAACAAGGAGCCACTGGTTTTGTCCTTAAAGATAATACATAGGTCCACGTTAGTCCCCTTTCACCGATAACGAGATGCCGAGATTCCATCGATCACTTACCCACAGACCATTGGTAGACGCTGATGTTTCCGTTTCCAGAGTTGATCATAACAGTTTGCCCTTCCTTTGTACCAGACTTCGTTTCGATAAACTCTGGACCAGGTAGAGTGCTGGGATTGACGTCTTCCATCTGTTGTTGAGGTATAGATGAGCGTTGGAGGGACTCGGAGAACTCCTTGAGCGTGTTTTCGGAGGCGGTCCTCTGCTGGTCCCTAGTAAAGATACGCGCTATGTTATCGCTTGCGCCTGTTGCAAAATCACCTGTCTTTTGGCACACAGAAACCGACCAGATCGAGAGTGCTGGGTGAGTGATGGTTTGAATACATGACTGATCCTTCCAAACGCGCACAGTGCGGTCTTCGCTGGAACTGACTAGCTCGCCGGTTGGTAGGCTGTCCAGCGCGTAGATGAAGCTCTCGTGGCCACGGAGGAGTCCGACTTGCGCTCCATTAAACTGCCAAAGGCGAATCAAGAAATCGTTTCCCGCGCTTGCTATCTGGGCATTGCTTGGGTGCTTACGAACACGACACAATGCGCGCACAACGTCGGGCGTACGAATGAACACACCAGGCTGCAGTTCTCCTTCTTTCTCTCTCTTTGTCTGGAGACTGTAGCCACGGATCACGTGGTCGGCAGAGCCAGTCATTATAATGGCATTGCTATAGGCAAGGACTGCCCATATAGCTCGTTGTTTGTCGTTGGGATCGGGGCCAATCAGTTCGAGGTCAACTTCCCATGTGTTTGTGTTCCAGAGCTTTGCACGTCCATCCCAGTCGCCGGAGATTGCAAAATCGCCGTTCGGGGAAACGCTGAGTGCTGATACGTTGCTGGTATGCCCCGAGAGCAGGGCGACACGAGCACCAGAGATGCCTGCATTTGGTTTGCGAACTTCGATTGTGTGGCCGTGGCTGCCAGCAAGAACAAGGCCCTTTGAGTATTGTGGGCGATTCTCCGAGGGAGGGAGGAAAGCAAGAGAGTTGAACGAATAAGGCCCCTGGGCCAGCAGGCTCCCAGAATATGTAGGCGGTAACGCGGACTCCTCGTTCCACGCTTGGACAGTACAGTCTCGAGAGGCAGTATATACCGATCCTGGAATAGGGAAGCAGACGGCGCGGACCTACTTATGTGTTAATATTTGAAAGGGTTGTTGAAATTTCGGGTTCCATAGCCGAGTTCAGGCTCTGCAAGCCGGCATGCGTTGAGGTGGACCTACGTCTTTTTCATGGCCGGTCAGGGTTGCCGACAGTTGGAAGTTATTGTTGCTGGCCATGTTTGTGTTGGGTGGGATGAAGGGGGACAATGCAGTTGGTGATACCTTGGACCTCCTGGGCGAAACGACACGAGTCGTCAAAGTGTGGGCGCAATTCAAATGAAAGGATCTGAGTCGGCTAGGCAAAATGTAGTATCAAGTGTGAGATATGTTTGTTCGTGTGTTTGATTGATAATGGCGGGGCGGTACTCCGTAGAATGAGCTCGCCACATATTACACTTGAATGCTAAAGCTCTTTCTATACCTTTCTAAACCTTGGAATACTTATGTGCTGTGGACGCCTGGAGCTTCCCTGCCCCTCGCCCCACGACTTGCCATTGGCTGGCCAGACTAGGCAGACCAAGCTTCTCCAGACAATAGTGGCCCGGCGCCGAACAAGGAGAAGTGAGCCCCTCGATCTGCAACACTACACGCTACTAACCTAGGCCCAATCCAATTTTGTTCATCGAACTTCGTGACAGTTCTGGACCTCGTATCTCTATCAGCCCTTTTGACCTGTGGCCATACCGCCAGTTCGACCACGCCCTTACCTTCCTCTAGTGTGTCCAGGGCATATCAATCCAACCTTTCTCGTCGCCACTCTCCTGACATAATCTCGACGAGTTGTTCCTTCTTTTATCTGGGTGTTTGTTGTTGCTCCTGCCGTACTGTTGGAAACACATTACAAGAGTTGCTCGCTCCTTCTTCACCGGCACGAATTTCCCCCTTTTTGCCAACAAGTCCAAACTCCCCATCCCCCTTCACTTCTTGCTTCGAGAGCAACACACAGTATTTTTCGAAGTTTTCGCCGTCTTGTCCGCCTAAACCTCTTTCCAACAACATCCAACACTAATCATGTCGGGCAACACCTCGGAGTCCCGCCAATATGTACCACTTACCTGCCATGGGCACTCGCGGCCGGTGCCTCACATTAATTTCTCGTCTATGACAAAAGGCGACGACTACTACATGATTTCTGCCTGCAAAGGTACGTTATTGCAGGTTGTTGATGTTCTGTCACCGCGTCAAGACAAATCTGCTTTCTTCCTACACGTTTCTTGTGCTGACAACACTACTGCTAGATGGAAACCCCATGCTGCGCGATGGCAAGACTGGTGACTGGTATGTTCTCTGTCAACAGGTATTCCTCTTCGCTACCGCGCTGACAAGAAAAGGATAGGGACGTTTATTGGCCACAAGGGCGCCGTTTGGCAAGCAAAGCTAAGCCACGATGCCTCCACGGCTGCTACTGGCTCAGGTGATTACACAGCGTAAGTTGGCAGTTGTGCTTTGGAGTCCTCTGCCTTCGTTGGCGACCTGCTTGTGACTAACGGCAAGCAGGAAGGTTTGGGACACGCACACCGGGGAGTTGCTGTATGATATCATACACAATGGCATTGTACGTTCCATCGCCTTCGCTCCCCATAATGCCGACTTGATAGCTACCGGCGGTTTAAAAAAAGAGCTTCGTATCTTCGATTTAGCTAAGGAGCGGCCTCACCCCAGCTCGCCGTCCAACACGCCAATAGAGACCGTCACTCTGGACGCTGCATCTGCTTTCGAAATTGGTGCTGGCGTACACAAAGACTCCATCAAATTCATTGTATGGACAAATGTTCCTACGACTCTGGTGACGGCATCTGGGAACACCTTGCGTTGGTTTGATATTCCCACTGTAAGCTGTTTCCACGAGGAAACCTTGGATGGCGAGATTAAGTCATGCGAAGTCGTTGCTTTGGCCCCTGGCTATAGTGACCATAAAGACATCGGTGGGGGCAATCCAGTGCTTGCTGTCGCTGCCGGGAAGACTGTGTATTTCTGGGAAGGGGACCAGTTTGACCAACGAACAAAATCTTTTGAGTTATCGCACGGCGTGGCCAGCGTCGGCCTTGATCTCAAAGGGCGAAAATTTGCCGTTGGCGAGGACCCGGGCACATGGGTCCGAGTATATTCCTGGGATGATGGCAGTGAAATTGGTGCGTATTAATGATTGATGGTTGAACTTGTGCCCCGCAAACAGGCTTGATTGGCCGCTGAGTGACTGACTCTTCTAGACATTTTGAAGGGCCACCACGGCCCAGTCTGGTCAATCGCATTCTCGCCGGATGGGAGACTATATGCGACGGGTTCTGAAGATGGAACCATAAAGATGTGGAAGAATTGTGAAGGATTTTACGGACTTTGGAAAGGCAATGCAGGCAGCGCACCCGATCGATTGACGGAATAGAGACTGGAACCGATCTGCGGTGAACTGTTGGCATTGGGAGATGTTGGCACTGATCGAGCGTTGGTCGTGGAGACTGAGGCTGCAAGAAACCGCAGCGATTCTCTGCAGGATTTTGTCAGTTGCGTGCAGGTTTCTTCGGACACACGACTGAGTACGTTGTGTAGCAGGATCAGTACCACAACCTCGACAGGCGACTCTTCCTTCCCCATTCATGACTTTACTGGGGATACGCGATATGGCCATGGTGACGATTGGACATGCGTGCAATCACCGCAGGTTGCCGCTTTTCCGTCGATGCTGACGTAGAGCAATGATGTCAGCGGACTAGTCGTGTTTGTGAGTGCTCAAGAAAACTCGCACCGACTGGGCACTGTGTGCAAGAATGGTTACCGGACCTTGCTTCCTCTTCGTGTACCTGCCAGAGTTTCTTTTACTATAGGCAGACGCACTGTTTCGGACCGGGGTGAAAACGGTGATGTGGGCTTGGACCCAGCAACCCTGATAGTCAAGGCCTTGCCGATTTCCTGCAACGATTAGACAGGCGCGGTGTATCGCATTAATATCCGGCGATTACCACGCTTAGGAAAAGGTGCCATGGTGACCAGGAGTAGTAGTTGATAGACAATTTTGACGGGAATATCGACCTTGTGTGCAACCTTTTTTTTACACACTTGTGTACCACTTGTTTTCACAGCTCATCGTAGAAAGAGGATCACGGGAAGAATATGAAACAGCCTCCCCTCTGCATGTATTCTTTATTACACAGATAGGTTTTGGAGGTCATTAGCACCTTTAGAGAACTTGGTGATCTCAGGGAGACAACCTGTATATAGAGGCCAGGAACAAAAGTCGGACTAAATCATTACCTGGCTGTTTGTTTGGACGAGTTTCCAGGCCCATACGAATTGGGACGTTGAAAATGAAAACGCCGTTGACCTGTCTGCCACCGCGCCTGCTCATTAAGGCTTACCATTGTCGAATGCAAAGTGTAGCCCAGGCTGTCAAAAACTGGCCGAAGTGATGGTGCACGATGAGCGTACTGCTAATCTCCTCGAGCAAAGGAGTGTAAGCAGCGGGTCCTCAATAAAAACAAAACTAAAAAGTAAAGGGTTCCCATATATCAACCGTGTTCCTCGTAGAATAGGTCTAGGTGGTCTTATTTTACGATCGAGTTGATTTCGTAGCCAATAAGCGCTTCTGTGCTTGTGCCCTCCCACCCCCGTGTCCCTGCTGTGGAAATCATGAAGCGAGATGTCTGATCAATGTATAGGTGGGAGATCACGCCGGCTCGGGGTGGGCCGGGTATAATGAGAAATGGAACGTGTGAGTGAGGCAGCGCAGAGGAGTCCTGGATATCATACAGGCGGAGGATATCGTGTGAGGCACTAGTGTGGGCATAATTAGAAAAGAACTACGAAAGAAATAGGGAAAGGAAACGGTGGCATACCAAACAAGGTGGCGCCCATTTGCCATAGCTCTCACAGCACTGACTGGTCCACTCCCGGCAGGAAATCTGAGTGCTCGTTCAGGTTGCCAACCTGCCTTGGCCTTGTGGATATCGAATTCTTCCACGGTACCATTCCGTCGACCGGCATAGATTCGGTTTCCATCTGGACTCCAGCAGGCGCCCATGCACCATGGTGGTATACCAGGCCTATTTCCAATGCGAGCAATAGGGTGGTTTTGTCGGCGATCCCAAATTCGAATAGGACCGTCGATGCTAGCAGAGAAGAACGTGTTGTCGGAGACTTGTGACGGGTCAAAGTGGGCAGGTCCTTCTTGTGATGTGTAAACAGTAGCGGAAGGCACATGGGTCTCTTGGCTTCCGGCTGAGGCAATTCGGTGAGTAGTTGTATCTCCTCCAACCCTAGTCGCATTCGCCTGAGCGTCACCGGCCTCTAGAAGCTGCGTCTCAGCTGATTGCTGGAGCTCCTGATCCAGCTGCTGTTGTTGCTGCTGCTGGGAGAGGGGTGATTTGTTACTGCTCACCGCACCCTTATCCCCAACGACTGTCTCAGGAACCGGGGACGCTGTGTGGGCGGGAATAGACCCCAAGTCCGCACCGGCTGCTTGTGTTTCGGCGGACCTCGCGCTATCATCGGCCGGTAGAGCAGACTTGGATGCTGACGGCCCGGCCTCCGCCATGCTCTCATCCCCAGTGGCGGCGGCTTTGGTTTCTGAGCCATCTTTTGGCGACGACATGGCGGAAAAAGGTCCTCGTAGTGCAATTGAATCCACTGCCGGCCCACCAGTGTCAAGAGCCATACCAACATCTTGCGAAAAGCCGCCGGCATCTTCTTCGATTGTGGCAGACCCGGATGCAATGCCCATGTCGTCATCTCCGAAAGGATTGGGCCCCATTGCGTCGCTGCCCCCAAATAAGGAACCCCCGGGACTGCCAAACAAAGACTCATGATCAGGTAAGGGTTCGTCACCGCTGATGGTCGCAGAAGCTCCGCTAGCGGATACGTCGCCACCAGCCACAGTATTTAAACCCGCAGCGGGATCACCAATGGCGACGCCATTCGGAAGAGGCTTGTTGTTGGAGCTTGTCAAAGTGATATCGGAGTCTTTTACATGTTCTTCGTCGGAGCCCTGGGCCGGGATCGGCGCACCACTAGCTGGGCGTAGCTCGATTGCCGATATTTGGCCGCTACTACCGTCATATTGGCGGCGAATTTGGCCGTCATTCAAGTCCCAGTCAAGGATGGTTTTGTCCCAACTTCCACTGAGTACGCTCTTCTCGTCCGGGGCGAGCTGCAAGACGCTGACAGCGTTGGTGTGACGCTGAAGACACGTTATACGTTTGCCTTCGTCGTGCCGTACGCTCTGGAGGTTGATGCCTCCGCCTTCCGTGCCAGCGAGCAGCCAAAGGGCCCGGGAATGGACAGCAAGCGAATACACGGGTGACAGCATGTGTTCGTCTGCACCACGCGCTGATGCACTTGACGGTTCTTCGTTCTCCCAGTACGACATCAAGATTCCAGCCTTGACAACACTGTCAACAAATGGGTGGCGCTGAGCTACAGTAAGCAGCTGCCTGCCGTTGATTGTGCCGGGGCCGTCGTACTTTCGAATATAGCCGTCCGACCCTCCCGTCATCCAGTAGCGGAGATCCGGAGTAACTGCCAGGGCATTGATGCTCGTGGCTTGTGGAGCGGCCATGGTAGGAACGATATCGTAGATTCGAGCAGCCAGAGCTTCCGGGCGGATTCTTATCTGCATGCTGTTGACGAGGGGCGGAACAGCCGCCGTTGCAGCCATTGTCTCGGCCAAATCGACAGCAGTGCCATCCTCAGCCGCATTACCGTTCATATTTGCTTTATGATCTGTTGCGTAACCATCACCAGAGTCGGTCCTGTCCACACTAGGGCCTGTCGTACGTAAGGCACTAGAGGGTTCGCGACCGCGTCTTGAATCGGCCTCAGCTCCCGGCTCGGCATCATCATCATCGTCCGCTTCTTCCTCGTCTTCTTCAGCATCATTGCCGGGTTCAGCATCGACCTCTGGTTCGGCTATGTCCTCCAAGACCTCGTCTTGATCATTTTCTGAAAAGGCATTGGAGTCTGCTACGTGACATCAATCGTTAGCAGAAAGCCAGACATGGGAAGACGTCAATAGGGGAGTGACACGGGGTATTGCTCACCACGGTCGTCCTCGTCCATGGCGGTGACGTAATTTCCTTCGCTCCGGCCTGAGCGATATGTGAGAACTTGGAAGGCCGCGTCCGAGGGTATGGGCGAACAAGGTTATGGATGGAGGTGGTGTCCAGATCGCATTCTTGAATTTGGCTGAGTCTTGCCCTCAACTAGTCTCGAAGTGCCGAATGGCTGTAGATGTGAGCAGGTGAGAGTCCCGGGCGCAGTACGCAGTTGCGCCATGTATTGAGAGTCGCGACGGAGACGGCAATTGATACGTTCTGGTGGTCGGCTAGCCTAATTATCGGCCTAGCTGCACGTGCAGTAAGTTTTTTTTCACGTGACAGAGTCGACTTAATGTCCGTAATCATACCGCAGAAAGCCTTGGATCCGTGACCTTACACGTGACTAAATGGGCTAAGCGTCTGACCTTCTCTACCACTACGTATTGAGTCGAATACATAGCGATTTCGGAAAAGCGACTCCTGATTGGACCAAGCTACTAGCGTTACAGAATCTGGACTAGTAATAAATTTAGCGTGTATGTCACATGATTCTTAAACGAAAAGTGTGGTCCATTTTTGTCACGGTAGCTTGGTGTCTCAAATCACGGCCTCGATATGGTACAGGTAAAGCGGGCACAGACTTCGTAGCAAAACTATCGAGCGGCCCACCTCCTGTGACAGGATATGGCTCGGCGGTGGGTCACTGAATTACTCAAAAGCAGACCTCTGCAAGAACAAACTTCAACGAAAAAAGGGTGGCATGAAACGAGCCAGCACGGCCCGACTAGCTATGTAATGTGCGGATGCCGACCAATATCTGTGCAACTTACGGGACGCACCTGCGGGCAAAGTTGTTTGGATGGCCGGACATTTTATGGACACTATATTGCTTGGATGATGCATCACCGGCAGAACTTGCTTTGCTGACACGTGACCTTTCGCTTGCTATGTGACTGAACGGCAGAATGACGATGTATAAGGATAATGCAGGCGTAACCAATGATGCCTTTTGCGGCTTTGCCTTCTTTGACAGAATAGTAGGCCGTGGTGGCCCTCGAACAGATATAGCTGCTACGACATTATAACTTTGTATCGTCTTGTACGGAATACTGGTTAAGAATTCCGTGGAGTTGGAATTCTGAATCTCCAAAGAAATTCTGGCTTGAACCTACGGCATATATCGTACATGCATAATGATTTGGAAGGAGTAGTGTTCCTTGTGCGTATAAGTAAGATACGGACCACTAATTATTACTTTGCAAATGACAACCGATAGGATTGTATGATGTATCTTACAACAGACGAGCTTCGTTGAGTGCACAAAGGCAGGGTGCTCAAACTCGCAAAAGCAGGCTATGCCAGAATAGGTTCTATTCCAGACGCTTCCGTCCACCATAAATGCATCATGCACCTGCTTTCAGGCTGTGTTGGCTGGGCCTTATTGCCAAGCAATTTGCCTTCTGCGTATTAACAGGCAATAAATACGAGCCATAGGCAGAGTTTGAGGTCGTGCCCGCCTCTGTGAGCGACCAAATGCCAAAAACACTTGGTTCCCCTCCCCAGTCCTCTTCCGTACTCCGTACTCCATGTCGTCTTATTCGACCGTCCCTCATGTTTTCTGTCTACCATTGGATGAATACGAACTGGCCTTCTTGCCCTCTCGTCGCAGTCTCCCTTCTCCCTTGTCCACGTCAGCGGGGAGCCCCTTTTCAGCCCCTTTTTTGCTGCGAATTGAATCGTACACTAACGCAAGGAGATGTCTGGTTTCGCTGCGTTTTGCACGCCGTCCCCTGAATCTTATTCTAGATACTTAACGAAGGAGTGCGAAAGTACTAGTACTTCGAGAGAGAATGCGCGCAACACGTACGATAGGTTTCATCCCCGTTCGTGACCTAATACGGAACGGTGTAATTAAACCTCACGGGTTTTCACTCAATCCCGTCTTTCTTGTTTTTCAAAAGCCTGAGGTATGTGATTATATGTACACAGTACTTGCATGGTCTTATTTATCGGCGCCCAGTAGCAACTTTATCTTACCAAAAATAACAACGTACTAAATACATATGGTACGCGGATGTTGTCCTACCGCTGTGTATCATACTCTTTTGCCCCTAACAGCTGTACTTTTGCCAGCCGTGCCAATATATTTTTGGAGCGTGCAATGTGTGACCCACTCCATTTGTACGTTGTACACCAAGACAAAGAGACAAAGAGAAATGCGACGTACTTTGAGGCCCATCCAAGGCACCGACACTATCCCCTGAATGTGCCCCACCCATACCTCCCTCGGCTTATATATGCCTGAGGCATCAATCCTCTTTTCCTGTCGACGTGTCCTCTACATAAGGTCGCCCTCTGCCTCATCACAAGATACCACTAACCTGCATCGACAGCCACCGAGGAAACAGTCAACCACGGAACCCCACTCATTACCTGACGGGCGCAGGCAACGACTTGCAGGCAACCGTCGGCTTAAGACAAGACTATGATCCCTTGATTTTGTCCGGGACCCTCGCCTTGTGCAGTCCTGGATTCTCAATCTTTCACTTAAACACAATCACAAACGCCCCAGCCCAAGAATTCCGAATATATCTGCACATTTTTCTACTAATCCAGCTATTCATTCCCACAAGATTAAGATTCTTGTTTGTTCGTTGCGGTTAAACGCTTCACGATGGAGACTACTTGGGAGACGTTAATCGCGTCAGCGACACCTCAAATTAATCCCGAGACGTCACCGACTGGCTCTCTTATGTCGGATCCTGGCTGTGTCTACCCATCACTGTTCTCTGGCTCGACTGTTGCGTCTTCGACAGCTGCCACACCCACGGACTCCAGTGCCGTAGCAACTCAGTCAACAGTCTCCGCCGATGGCATGGATTTGGCATTAAAGGGACCTTCTTTCCAATCCAGCTTGGCCTCCCTCGCCGAAGAAGGCGACAGCATCTCGGATGCTTCAAACGAGGTCTCACAAGTCACTGTTGACACAGACCCGGCTGCATCGGACAAAAAGCAAACAAAAAAGCGGAAGTCGTGGGGCCAGATACTCCCTGAGCCGAAGACCAACCTTCCCCCTCGGTATGTCTGGTCTCTGTTTCTCCGGCATGTTGATTCTGCCGACCCCGTCGTATCACCGGTTATGTTTTGTTTTCCATAGAGCTTTATGCTAACCCTGACCTATTGTTCAGTAAACGGGCGAAAACTGAAGACGAAAAGGAGCAGCGCCGTGTCGAGCGCGTTCTGCGTAATCGTCGGGCAGCACAGTCGTCTCGAGAACGGAAGCGTCTCGAAGTAGAGGCTTTGGAGATACGGAATCGAGAGCTTGAAGAGCAGCTGGCAAAAGTCAGGAGAGAAAACATGTTGCTGTACGAGCGCTTGACCCAGGTTCAAAGCAAATCGGCTGTGGTTTCAACTGCGAACCCCCCTGTGACCCTTTCACAAGAACTTTTTCGCTCCCAGAATGGCCACTCATTTGTGTCTGAGTCCGACTCGGCACTTCGTCCGTTTCTGAGCTCGGGCACAATCGACCCTGTGTCTCTCTCACCTGCGTTACCACCAGTACCGGACTCGAATGGCGACGAGGAGAAGATTCCAGAGAACAAACTCTCCTCATCGGAAGAAACGTCTAACAACACTGAGCAACGCGTTGTTCAAAAACCAGGCGAGCAAGAGCGATCTGAACCTGCCGTTTCCAACACCAGCGGTTCTTTGGTACCTTCTGAACTTGAGCCCTGTCCCGACACGACACATCGTCCTGCTGCGACGTTGTGCCCTGACCTGCAGTGTCTGTCGGCAGAGGAGTCTCAAGCGTGGACCGTCCCTCAGAACTCGACTCCGTTGATGGCGGCTTTGTTCTACCAGACGAATTTGCTTCTCATGCTCTCTTCCACGGTGATTTCAATATGCTCTCGGCCAGTGACCCAGATAGCTTTGTTCTTGAACGCGGGTATCTCGATTCCCCCGAGTCCGGCAATTCTGACTTCAATTATCTGGCTGATAACGACCCCATCTCGGCGGTCAATGGCCCTGAATTCGACATCGAGGACTTTCTCAATGCCGACGGCTCTCACCAGCCAACCAGGGGCGATTTTTTCTTCGGCGATTGCGGGCTCGACGCGGCCGGGCCGGGCTTCCACCACTCTGCGTCTCAAGATGCTTCGGAAGATCCTGACCAGCAACCCCATGCTGGCGCGTCCTATTAAGGATGCGACGATGCGGGTACTGCGGTCTGTTTGTTCTGATGAGCGTCTTGATTTCGTCTCAGCTGGTTGGCAGTCCCGCCCAGGTGTGTCTCGACCCGTACTTTGGTCGGAGACTGGTATCACCCCAGATGGTGCGTGGCTTAACATAGCTACGCGGCCGTCTAAGGAGGCGTTGCTTACATTATTGTGGGCATTGCAAGTCGAAGAGCAACGGATGTCAATACCTGTGAGAAGCAAGTCTTCGATGTCGCTCCCGAGACTTCGGTCTGGCTTGCTTCGTGCACCACCGAAGGGGCTTGGGAACATGAAAAGGTGGTGATATCTATTCAGCCTTACAGGACGATAGTTTCTTATGCGCGGAAGGCACTGCAGTCGCGATCTTTGCGGAACAGCTATGCCGATTTTGGAGACGTTTTTGTTTGTCTTTCCTTATACTTCAACGATTTTCTTATTGGGTGCTTCGTGCAGTGGCGAGGCTTATTCCGCCATCTCTGGTATAAATATTATATGTATCCATATCTATATCTCCTTATTTCAGGGCCCGGAGTTTTTTTTGTTTACTTTTTTGGGACGACGGAAACAACATTTGCATGAATCATCAGAACCAGGCAACGTATATTGACTTTTATTTGTGACCACCTGTGTAACATGTTGAATTGTCTTGAGTTGTTTCTCTGCCAACCTTCCTGCGGATGTACTAGCTTAGCTAGGGATGGAGCGGCTGTAGTTTGTGTCTTAACGACTCACGGCTGGACGAAACTGATATTAATTATGTGAGGCTGGTAACAAACCAGATCGAAAGGGCAGTGTCAAGCCCAGAAGTCAGATGGATAGGAAATAAAAAAGAATTGCGAGCAAAAATATAATACAGCAATGTGATAAAGAAAATACAGGATCCCAAAAAGCTCACTATGGGCTTGTACTGAAATAGTAGTTCTCCCAAAGATATTCGTAATCCTCGATAATACCCCCGATAAAGCCTGGGACCCTGGATCGTACACCGCGGACAGCACCCTTCATAACGTGTTCATAGAAAGCTCCGCGCATAGTCCACCAGCCCATAGCCCAGCCGCGGCGACCCCACTCTTCGCGTTCCAACGATGGGGTGCGAAGGCTATGATCCCGCAGCTGCCGCGCGGCACATTCCATGGCCAGCCCGGCGAGCCACGGCGCCCAGGATGTACGCCCTTTGCCGTGACTCCGAGCTAGCACAACAGCATATACAAGTGGCGTGAGGATGTGTAGGATTTCGGCAACCTGTGCAGAGCCTCGAAGCTGGTCTAGCAATTTCGTTGCGGGCTTGATGTCATCGGCTGTCAGAACACGGGATAAGAGATAGGAAGAGATGTCGCCTGGCTGCGGAAGTGGTGGCATCGACATCTGCGTTCGTGGCATCGTCCAGCCCTTTGTGTGCGAAGGAGGCAATGCTTGTATCTCTGTCGGCGACGGTGACACTGGGGCCCGACCTGAAGGCTGCCTGGCTTCTGTAATGGGGTCTGCAGATGCTTGGAGTGGCGATGGTGGTGGTGACAGAGGCGGCTGCGGCGAGATAGCCGCCTTCTGGGATGGAGCAGTTCCAGTTGGCTGGCTCTCTTCGTTCGTAGTGTTGTCTGTAGCAGCGTTGCTTCCGGCCTCTTCGCATGCGTATTGTTGAGGAGGACCGTTTTCGTCATCGTCGTCGTCCTCTTCGTTCTCCGGAAGCGGTTGCCGAACAGGTAAGGCAGGCGTAAGCAAAACGCGCCCACGCGTGATGCGGAATAACAGAAGCTGGCAGATGGCCTTGATAGCCTCGATTAAGATCACTATGCGCCAGCGCAGGCGCTCTCCGCGGCGTTTGGCAGCCATTTCACATAGCAGCTCGGTGTAGCGCACGACCTGTAGCACAATGGCAACACGCCTGTAGAAGGGGCTTTTCTGAATCCAAAAACGCGTGTAGCGTGTATGATGGGAAGGAGGCTGTGCAGGCCCCAGGGGTAGCTTGGGGGCGTTTGTAGATGTGTGACCCGATGGTGTAGATGGTGTTGAGGCAGAGGGTGTACGGAGCAGCAGAAGGTCGTGGTAAAGAGACAGTAGCTGTACGCCAGAGTGAATGGCTTCTGAGGCAATCTCAGCGTCACGGAAGCGTCCAGGGATGATGTAGGTCAGCGACCTCAAGGTCGATTCAATTTGCGAAACCTGCCCGAGATTCTTCGCGATGAAATTGTCGTAGGCGGACAGCCATTTTGCCGGCGACAACCGCGCGCCTGTTGAGGTCGCCGGGCCGGCCGGGGATGTTTGCGAAGACACCATTCTGTCAACGCACGAAAAGGACGGCCCGGGGTTGAATAGCCAAGGAAATAGCACCTGTCGGCATCGGATGCCGTCGAGCAACGTGATGCTGAAAGTTTGAAGAAGTTTGGCGCTCAAAGCGCGTGGGGATTGAAAGGGGCATTTGATTAGGGCGACTTAGCAGGCCAACCCAGCAGGCCAAGATTTATCCCCCAAGTGTGGGTAATTGCCTCGGCAAAGGAGCAGTGTGACGAAGAGTCATGTGATGATCCACATGACACTAATATTGCGACCTTGACCAGACGACACAGTTGTGACATCTCAACGAGAACGCATTCAACGAGTACATGTTAGGACCAACCCTTTTCTTCCAGTAACTTTGAAATGAACTCTATACACGCTTTTGGACTTCCGGATATAACCCGCGTTGTGTGCATGCGCATTTATTAGTTATATAGGGCAGATACCACCACCCGTCGACTGCAAATGCCTTGATCCCGCCAACATAGGCCGGTTAAAAGACAAAAGCATATGCGTTGCGGTGTTTTTGGGATGTCCTGTCACCTATGCGAATGTTCATTTATGTTTTGTTACTCTTTTGGGACTCAGCGCCTTCTCACCGCTTCGCTCGGGCTCCTTGCTCGCAACTGCAATATATCGGAAGCGTGCACGTCCGGACTAACCATGGGCAAAGTAAAGTGCTGTCGGAAGCCAGGGCAGTCTCTCCAGAAATTGGATATTACACTGCAGCTGCCAGACACACGCAGTACCATGTTGCCAGCAGTAGCGTATGTGGGCAGGAGGAAGGCTGCAGAAGTACGTGGCAGGTTGAGGAAGACAAAAACCAGACGATGCC
This sequence comes from Sporothrix globosa, assembly GCA_001630435.1. NCBI lineage: Eukaryota > Fungi > Ascomycota > Sordariomycetes > Ophiostomatales > Ophiostomataceae > Sporothrix > Sporothrix globosa. The sequence goes on along the minus strand of LVYW01000007.1, from coordinate 1,031,401 downwards.
CTACTTGGGTTCCAACAAACCATACTCCAGTGCCGAGCAAGTACAACGACCATAAAGCCATAGCCTTTGACAGCCTTGCACTCACCAGCAGCCTTGCGCAATAATGAGGCTTACCGCAATCGTTGCAGCAGCGGCTTCCACCGTGAGCGTAGCCAACGCTCACTGCTATATCTGGGTGTGCAAAAAGAACACTTGGGACGGCATGGTAGCAGGTTTGACCCGGGAATGCTAACAAATGCTCACCCTCTGTGTAACAGGGCGTCTTTGTAAACGGCATTGATCAAGGTGTGTGCCTACTTAGCGAGGACAGCGGGGGAGTTTATCAGCACATCAAGGAAGATGCCCAAGGCTCACCAGTGGCACTCCAGGCACCTTTCGCGCCGTCAGGACACCGGCGTACAACGGGCCAAGCCCTCACGGCTATGCCAACTCACCGGTGAAGAATCTGACATCCATCGACCTCCGCTGCAACGTGCTGGGAGACAAGCAAGTCGATTACACAATCCAGGTCCGGCCAGGGGACAACTTGACATTTGACTGGTAGGCCGCCCCGGCGTGTCCCAGTTCCAAGGCATCGTATTTTGACCAGGAGGCGCAGGCACCATGACAAGCGCACCGACACAGACGATGTCATCGCCAGTTCTCATCACGGTATGTGATCATTGGGACATTCTTACACCCGCCCTGTGCGCGACCTGTGTGCGACCTGAACCGTCTCTCACGTGATGTGCATGATCGCGGCTGTCAGCTAACCGAGTACATCGCCTCGTGCCTTAGGCCCAGCCCTCGTCTACTTGTCGCCAGATCCGCCAACTGAAAACTCCTTTGTTAAGATCTGGGAGGAGGGCTTGTACGAGATGAGCGACGTACCGTTCGGAGCGGGCAAATGGGCCACCACCGCCGATATTGCAGCCAATCATGGCCATATGAACGTGCGCTTGCCGGACGGCCTCAAACCTGGACAGTATGCCTGCACATGCAACCCCTGCTGACCGTGCTTCCGGCCATTCTTGCTGACGGAGTGTTTCTCAGCTACCTAATCCGCGCCGAGATGATTGCGCTACATGAGGGCGACGCGTCGTACTTGGAGAACGCCTTCCGTGGTGCGCAGTTTTACCCCAACTGCGTTCAGATCGAGGTTGTCGGTGACGGCACAGTCGAACTGCCCAAGGGCGTCTCCTTTCCGGGCGCCTACGACTATTCAGACCCTGGTGTTGTGTTTGATGTGAGCTTGTAACCCTGCAACCTTGCTCCGGACGTCCTTGTCCTTCGGGTTGGCAGCGCGTGCGGCCTCGTAGCTGACAAGACAATCCAGATATACTGCTCGACAAAGACGAGCCCGCTGCCGACGACGCCGTGCGCAACAACCTACGAGATCCCGGGGCCTACTGTTTGGTCGGGCGCTTGGCCCACAACACCCGCCGTTGTCGTTGGTCCCGTGTCTGGGCCGACAACTGCTACCCTTTGGTCCAGCTGGATCCAGAAGTCAGTCGTTACCTATGCCTCGTATGAAGGGAGCAATGTTAACGTTCTTCGCACGGATGTGTACACGGCTGAGTGGTCGACGACGTACCAGACCCCTGCAGCGGCAAGCCCGACTGCGTGAAGAAAGCGATCCGATCGCTCATGGGGCCATAGATGGGATTCCAGCCGTTCCGTTAATATCTCGCTTTCTTTCCATGATTCGTCACTGGTTGGTGGTTCTAGGGACGACTTGTTTTATTTAACACAGCGCATCTACGGCATACATTTTTAGCGTTGAGAATGCACCGAAATCATATTCGTAATTATTGCTCGTGCGACATTCTCGCACTGTGCAGTACAGTAAGACTTTAGGTCCCAGATCAAAGTGTAATGATCAAGGCACTAAATTCACATGGAGCCAAGTGATTTAGCACCGGGTGGCAAACATTAAACAGCTGCCTATTTGCACAGATGAGACCAGACGAGAGAGCCTACAACTTCCGCCCCACACAGCGTCGTTCAACCGTCGAAGTATTAGTAACCTAGTAGCCTGGAGCCAGAACTCGACTGGCTACGTAGTTTGCAGGGGCGATAAGGGGCGCCTAGCCAAAGGGGCTCTCGCCCATATCAATGTCGCCCAGTCAGACGGCCCATCCGATTGCGCTTCTTCTTCCCCACAACTACTGATGCTCTCGACAGTTATCAAAACCTCGCCCTTCGCACGTCCTTTCATCCCCGCACCGCAACACTTGGACACCCATATCTCGTCCCAAGTTCAAGGCGTTTTTACCACCGGATTTCACGATGTCGCAACGACAACTTGCCAGAGACATGCAGGTTGAGTTCCAGGCTCGGGTACGAGTCGATCCTACTCTGCGAGTTCGCAGATACTATCCGTACAGTCGCACGCATTTGCTAACTGCCACTTATTGCAGTTCAACGCCAAGCAGGCCCGGCGTGAGGCTCAAAAAGCTGCCAAACAGGACGGCGAGCTGCGAAAGCAAATTCAGACCGTACGTGCCCCCCCCCCCCCTTGCCGGTATAATGAGCTATCCGAGTTTCTAATTTGCGTTTGATTGTGCTGTTTATGTTCGTCTCTTTTAACACATGTGACTTTGTAGCTCCTGAAGAAGGGTGAGACCCAACAGGCCGCGCAAAAGGCACGTATGCTTTTAGCAAAGCAGGCAATCGCCACCCAGATGGACCAGGCTGCCGACATGGCGGAGCTGTCTGTTGCCCAGATTCAGGCCAACAACGCCATGAACCGCATGACCAACATGATGGCCCAATCTTCGCGCACCATGAGCCGCGCACAGCGCAGTGTCAACCCCGAAAAGACCATGGTGACAATGGAACAGTACCGCACTCAGAACGAGGAATACGCCATGTCCAATACCATCTACACAGACGCGATGACCCAGAACACATCTGTACAGGTCTCGGACGACGCTGTGCACGAGCTTTTGGGAAAGCTGGCGGATGACGCTGGTGTTGAACTGTCCCAGGAACTCAATTCTGCCCAAGTCAGCAAGACAGAGCCTGTTCGTGAGTCGGCTACCACAGAGCCTACAGCTGAGGAAGAGGACGCTCTTCAGCAGAGGCTGCGGGCACTTCGGGCATGATATATGGATGTTCGCTGTGACACTCGACATACTGCATTCCTTGGTGACACCTGGAAGAGGAGCGAGATTTGCATTCTGGCGTTGTTGGGTGTTTTGTTTTTCTTTCCCTTTTATCGGCGACTTTTAGCAGCTCAACTTTTTTTTTCGTCTTGACTGCCTCGGGTGCCCACGGATTTCTTTCCTTCCTTTTTGTTTCACATTTTTATATGGCTCTTTTATGTTTGTACTGTGGTTTTCTGTGAATGTTATTCTGTATCTAACAAAGACTTTTTGAAATATGATGACCTGCAATCGAATTGCACTCCCACTGTGCATCCAATGACCACCACGCCCTCGCGTAGGATGATCGTACCTATAGATACAAACTAGGAACAGTTGTGATGTTCCTCATGATGGATTCCTTGACACCATTCATCTTCGTCTCCAGCGTTGTGTCGCCGACAATTCGTCCAATGTTTCTAACCTCGCGGCATGTTTCTTCGAGGCGCGTGATAGTGCGGACGATTGTACCTTCCTGCTCTGGTGTCATTCCGGCGATTGTCTTGAAGGGGCTGCCACTGGCCCACTCGTATACAACCTCCATGATGCCAAAGTGTAGCTTTGAAGACCGTTCTGAATCGTCACCAGCAGAGATGACGTGGAACTGCTCCTGGGTGCGGATGACTTCTTTCCATATGCGATAAACGTCTGAAAGGCTTTTTGTTAGGCCGTTTGAGATGAACGGCGCTGTCTCGAGTTCTTGGTCGTCTTTGCCTTGGTAAACGAAGATAGAGAGCAGCGCAGCAATCTCAGCTGGCTCCAACCCGGCAAGCAGGTTGTTCAGGATCACCTCGGTAAGTACCAGTTCATCTGCTGTGCGAATCTCGCACGCCACTCGGCCTTTGAGGAGGACCACGGAGCTGTCGTTGACAAAGCCAAGGTGCTTTAAAACCGCTACACGGTTCTGGTATTCGGGTAGCAAAGCGAGATTCGAGTCGTCCACTGCCCTCCGCATTTCTGCGAGCTTGTCCCGGATCAGCCACTCGTCATGCAACGCTGCGTACTAGGTCCAGTCAGTATTCGAATACCTCTGTCTGGGAGTGGGATAGGAGAGAGAGAAAGAGAGTGAGAAACTCACATGCTGAACGAAGTTAGGGCAGCCAAGCGCAGGCGACTCTGCAACCGCCCTTGCCTTAGCCGCACGGTCATCCATGTACCAAACCACATCAACGTCCCGGACCTTATCAAGGCTGACCTCTTCCCACACAGCAGAAGACCAAGATAAGTCCAAACCAGTAAGCTGGGCCTCGACGTCTGCCAGAAGCTCGTCGGGCCGCCGTCCAATAGATGCCACTTGATGAGAAAGGTGCTCAATTTTACCCAATGGCACCTGCACTCTGCGCATTCGAAACTTGGAAGCATCCGGAGCAAGGGCCGGCCGCCAATATCCCCGAAGGGGAGGGACGAAAGAAATCGTGTCTGTTTCATCCGCGGTCATTCTTGGAGGTAAAACCTCAGCCATGCCCACTGATGGTGCTCCACTTTCCACGGCCGCTTTTGACAGGCCGTCTGTGATTACGCCGATGGCATGCACGCCCTGTTCGTTGACAAACACGGCAAAGCGGCCCTGACAAAAGATGGATGGCCCAATGACTGGAGTTTTGAACAGCTTCTGGTACATCCGTGCTGTGTCCTGCCGATACGTTTCTGCTGCAAGATGGCAGGAACTCATAGTGTCACCACATGCTTCACAAAACTCCCGCGAATGAACCTGTTTCGCGAGGTTTTTCTCTAACAACCGAATCTGCTCCTCGTGTTCGGAGCGACCATTTTGGGTCGCATGCTCGGAGAAGGAACGCTTCATCATATCCTCGACCTTGAGTGTCTCGACACGGTGGAGGCTGAGGATCATGTTGTATGTCAAGCGAAATTGCGACGTAAGGCGTGTTGGTTGACCTAGAATCAATCCTTTGAGTGTCTCGGCCGCAGGAACGTCGCGGTTTTCGCTGGTCGATACTATGATCGCGGTGCCCACAGTATCGAGGCCGCGGCGACCTGCCCGGCCGGCCATCTGCGTGTATTCACCAGGAGAGAGTATGCGGCGCCTCGTACCGTCAAATTTGCGGTGGTCTGAAAACACAACCGTGCGTGTAGGCAAGTTCAGGCCAACAGCGAAGGTTTCTGTAGCAAAGAGAACTTTGACAAGCGACTGTGCAAACAACAGCTCCACAATCTCCTTCACGATGGGCAGAAGGCCGCCATGGTGGACGGCAATGCCCCTTGTGGCCATGTCGCGCAGGCGCGTGATCTGTGGCAGCTCCTGGTCTTCTTTGGTCAGACGAGCAATGGACTTGGAGTAGATCGAGTGAATACGTGTCTTTTCTCCCGCATCGCAAAAGTCCAGGTTGCTGAGCGACATTGCGTAGTCTTCGCACCGTGCTCGGGAGAACACAAATATACAGGCCGGCAGCAGTGCCGACTTGCGTAGGTACCGGACAACGTCAAGCCATAGAGTTTTTTCCTGCGCAATGGATGAACCTCCGGTAGCCCGGCCGGCACGGCCCATATGTCCAGGATTGTGTGACGCTCGAGGGGGTCCGTTGCCACCGCCTCGTGCAATTCCGCCGCGGCCGCCGCGGCCGCCTCCTCCGCGTTGCTGGCTGTTTCCGCCACGTACAGGGATGCCACGGCCCGTACTGCTTCCACCGCCGGTACTACCACCGCCACTTGCCGTTGTCTCTCCGGAGGCGATCATCTTTGCCTCCCGGTAGCCATTTTCTACCCATTTCCTGTCGGAATCAACAATTTTTTGGACCGTTTTCCCGCTCCATAAGTAGTGCTCGAGGGGTACCGGCCGCTTTGGGGTGTTTATGACATATACATCTCGTTTCTTGGTGCGACCGACCCAAGAAGCAAACTCATACGTGTTCGGCACGGTGGCTGACAGCAAGATGAGCGAAACCTGCTCCGGAAGCATGATGATGACCTCTTCCCAAACCACACCACGTTCCGAGTCACTCACGTAGTGAACCTCGTCGAAAATAACGAACTCCACCTCCCGTAGCAGATCGGACTGGCTGTAAAGTTTGCTGCGTAAAATTTCCGTCGTCATGATGAGACATTTGGCTTCTTGGTTGATCTGCACATCGCCAGTTAAAATTCCCACGTCGTCGAATATGGTCTTGAAGTCTCGGAACTTCTGGTTGCTCAGAGCTTTGATAGGGGACGTGTATATGGCCTTTGTCTGATGCTTCTGAGCCAGGGCGATGGCATACTCGGCAACGACTGTTTTGCCAGCAGAAGTATGCGCGGCCACGAAAACAGAATCACCAGACTCGAGATGGTAGATTGCCTCTTTCTGAAACGCGTCCAGCTCAAACGGCCACTCACGTGCCATCTGGCTAGGAATGAGGCTGCGGAAATTTGACAATTCGGCTTCGAGATCTACCATATGAGCCCATTCCCTGCGGGATTTCTTTGATACTTTAGTGCCAAATGGCTCGCTTGTTCGCAAGGACGGAAATTCGACAGGCAAGAGCTCGTCTACATCGGCATCAAACCGAGCAACACCACCGTCGACGTCACCGTCAACATCATTGCCATCAATATTACTTTTGACCTGTGTCGTGTTGTTTGATCCGTAGGCGGCTCCAGTTCCAATAGCGGCTGAATCATCCTTCACTGAAGATCGCTCAAGGTCACCTTCAACCTCTTTCGTCGTTACTGCGTCGTCTATAGGCATCTTTCCAGGTTTTGGCTTCGGCCTTAGCCGCTCGTTTGAGAACCGGATGCCACGCTGGAGCCCCGGTGCTACTGCTAGGAGGCCACCCGAACCTGCCTGAACGATCCTCTGTAACCCAGACGCATCAGTTCTCATGCTTTCCTTGGCAAGGATGGATTTTTGAAGCCATTGCTCTTCGGCATCAGCACCAGCGTCGTTGGCATCGCCACTGCCAATCGGCACAGACACGATGCTGGAGGGTACAGCGTTAGGATCGAAGCCCTGGTTATCGCCGCCTACATCCCTGGGCGCTGCGACCTCTTCGTAGGCAATGATTTGGAAGTTCCTGCCTCCTCGGTAAAATAGTGTCTGGGTACCAATGTCGGGGGAGTCGATTTCGAACAGGAGCGATTTGTCCACCTCCAGGTCCCAGCGTCTGGTAAACGCGACAGTTAGAGGGGAGGAGATATGGTTCGTGCATGTGCGTTGGTACTGAAACGAGGCAGACGTACTGTTGGGTACTTTCAACAAGCTTTTCTGGGACTTCTTTTGGTGGTTGTAGAAAAGCAGTTTCTAGCTGTTCCTTCCGTTCTGTCGAGCTCAATGGTCGACGCCGCTTAGGTCGGCGCGTAAACAAAACATTGTCTATGCTTTTAAATTCTTCGTCCTCGGCTCGACAATGAATGGTCTCCATATTTGCAGCTCCGTGCTGGTAAAAGAACCAAAATATTGGGTGGCAGCTCTACTGGCAATTTTCGTACTCTCTCGTCGCAAAGTAAATAGAGGGGTAAGATACTGCTACTGGATCGACAATATTTAGGGCGCCCAGTTGCACAAGCAGTTGCTGTTAGCTACATGTTAATTACTTCTTTGCCGTGCTTGGTCGTACGCTTAGTTGGAAAGCCAAATCGCTCAATTTGTATACACGCTAACTAAATAATCGTTTAATGTCATAAGCCGTTACACAGCGGTTCGCGCCTCAATCCTCGATATTTTAATTAAAATTATGATGCCGCCTCTGCTTCAGCAATTAGGGCATCTAGCTCATCGAAATCGTCCTCCGGTACCGGTATCCGCGGCGGCAAATACTCTTGGGGCCCGTGAATCTCTATGGCATCAGCCATGAGGGCGTCGAGTTCGCTCTCATCTGGTATTTGCTCACGACCCCCGTTACCTGCGCTCTGTATTTGAGTGGCTGGCTGCAAAGAATCGTAGAGGTTCTCGTCCAATATGTCATATGGGACCGCGTCTGACCCTTCCATTTCTGCTTTCGGTGGTCTCGCTTGTGGTTGCTGCTGCGGATGGTGTTGTTGTTCGGCGTCTTCAACTCGCTCAGTCGAAGGTAGCACTGGCTCACCGTCTAGTTCATCCTGCGCATCCTTTGGCTTTGATTCGTTGATCCATTCCATGCGCATTTTGCTCATGCTAGCTTTGTGACCCTCCTTCTCTACCATGGCGAGAGCATCGGCAAACCGAGCCTTCGGGAACAAGTCGTCTAGCCACAGCTGGTACATAGAAAGAAGCCTCGAGGCATTAGAGAACTAGAGCATTTCGTAGTCAGTATTCGTGTCCCCTGACAAGTCTACCTGAAGGTGTGAAAATGGTAGCCGGCAACGAGATAACTCACTTCGTGTCCCCTGCCTTTAAGCTTCAGAACGCGCGCTTGTTTGCGTAAAGCTGGAATACCTTTAGAAGAAAGAAGACTGACAAGATGTCAGTCCGAGCTTCTGAGGTGGGTGCAGTCACGGGTCGGCGAAAGAGGATGGATTTGTTCTGCACTATACATACCGGGACTCGTCGAGCTTCACACGAGGTTCTCTGGCCCGTTTCTTGACAGAAACCTCTTCGTCAATGCCGAGACCGGCAGTACCGTTGCTCTTCGTCTGCTGAGTTCCTGAAGATTTTGACTTGGAGCTAGGTCCAGATTGTTCGTCGTCCGAGATCAGGCCGCCAAAATCAACAAAGTCATCTGGTATGTAATCACCATACGATTCAGCGGCCCGTTGGGGCGGTCGTTGGACATTTGAGGAGGCCATTTTGGTACCGGATGTAAAACGAAACAAATAAATAAATAAAAAGAACCAAGAGTACAGTTGAAAGACACTATAAAATGAACAAGCAGGATGCCGTAACTTGGACTCTTTTTCGATATGTATTGCGACTTGTGGATACGGTGATAACGGCGAGGGACGACGCGTCGTATCGTCGCGTCTCATACTAATAGTTTCTTGCGAGCAAGCATTGTATGAGACGACTTGAATGACTAATCCACTGACATTTAATGGAATGTGATTGGCTGAGTATATTGATCTTCATAGTTCTTTTTTCAAGAAAGAAAATTACGTAAATGCTGGTTCTCGGCCTGAGGCACCAATGTTCGGTTAGCTTTTCATCCTCGAATGATCCCAGACAAGAAGCAGAGCCAATTGACAGTGCATCATCGCTTTACCCTGGCCAAACCATGGCGAACGCAACACCGACATACATCCCAAGCAGGGTGGTCCAATCCGACTATCCCGTGAGACCGCACCCCCTCTGGCTATTGCTTATAAAAACTCTTTCTGCTTGGTACTGACATGTCGCGATCCTTCTCGCGTAGCTCATCGACAATGACCCGTAAGAGCTCCCCTACGCCGGTCCATTCCTCGTATTCGACGACAATTACAGTACTTGCTTTTGTCGTGCCTCGCTTTGTGACCCTTGGCGGTTCCGGTGCTGACCCACCTATCTTATCTAGACACTTCAAGCGGGTGATGCGGTATGCCCGTCCGTCCGATTACGCTCACGGCGCAGTTGCAGCAGCGACAGGTCCCGGCCTGCTCCTGGCCATGGAGAGATTCGCGCCATCCTATGTCGGAAAGGGCGGCTTTGCGCAGGCCATGAGACTCGGTGGCTTCATTGGTCTTGCCGGCGGTTTTATCTACTTCTACCAACGATCTTGCTGTAAGCTTTTCGTGGCCCCCTTTGCGGTTCCTCGTGACTCGATTGTCGCCTTGGATAAACGTGGCGTTTATAAAGGCGGCGATTTGTAATGCAAACTGACATTCTTTGTGCTTTACCTAGTACGGTTTTACGGTATGTCGGAGAACGCGCGTGAAGTCGACATGGATATGCGGGAAATGGTGGCCAAGGTCAAGGCGGGCGAGCCTCTGTACGGCGAGAGCCGGCTGTCGACAAACATGCAGGGTGTCGCAGCGCGCCAGTCGAGGTATTCGGCGCTGTTTATGCATGTGGTGCCGTGGTTCAACTTCGTCAACCACAACCAGCATGGTGTCGACACCGCAAAGTATTACCAGCAAGCTGAGCGGGAGCTGGAGGCTGAGCGGGCAGGAAAATAGGCTAATGGCGGGGGACTTCTTCACTGGAAGTGGCGGATAGTTGAAAGCATAGATCTGTGTGAGATTTGGGTTTCTCTTGCAGTTCGTCACAAACCTACTATGTTGAGTACGAGTACGGCAGGCTGCTCTTCCAACACAAATGGAATATCCATAAAGCATTTTGTGAACTTGAACTAGCCCTTTTTATTTAATGCGTCTTGACATCTGCGCGGCGCAGTTGGCACAGATGTGCTTCTGTGTTGTTTGATCTATTACGGACTGTTACTACTCACGCGCAAAGTAAACAGGGCCATTCTTCACAATCGCAACTGCTAACCAAAGTAGGGTACGCCATAAATATACCTTTTGCTGCGCTTCTTTTCGTGGCCTTCCATTTACCTTGTCATTGTTTGACAATTCTGTTTTAATCCCATCCTGGTCGGATTGCTTTTTATTGATCGAATACCGACAATAAAATACCCCTTTCTTTCGTTTGGAGCTGAGTTGAAATGGAAATGTTTGGAGGAATATGTCGCATGAGGCAAGTTTTGGTTTAAAGAGGGGTTGATGAAGCGAGGTAGGAAAAACGACGTATTATTTGCGTCCGGGCCTATTAGTACCGATGACAGCGCCTAAGCGGCTGGAGTTAGTTCATGTTTAGGCAGCATCCCGACCCCAAATCTTACTTTTTTCTTCTTTTGCCAACTCGCACCGATACGAAGGCTGGCAAAAAGTAGCCAAGACACACCGCGTCGACATGATTTAAACCACTGAGGCATATCCCACCGACAGGCCTGCGGACAAATATACCCTTTACTTTTCGAGGACTACGGCGTTGACGCGGCATGACTCGTTTTGTCATGGCCGGCGGCAAACGACGTCGCGATGAACAAGACGATTATAGCCTCCAGAGCAACGCCCACGACGGTGGTGCAAGCAGTATACCCGTCCAAGCATCTAGAAAACAAGATACGGATGTAGCCACGACAAAGAGATCAAGGCTGTACCCGGTATCGCAGGCCAGAGGCGTCCGCGGCACAGTGCGGAGAAGCTCCCATGTTGCCTCTACAAGTATCTTTCTCTCGCCAGACAGAGACTGCCTTTCACCGCTCTCAGATGAACTGCTCATTCGCATTCTCGGTAACCTTGACATGACGGATCTTCTCTCGTTGGCTTCTGTCTCGCGTCGGTTCCACTGGCTTGCAGATGATTCACAACTGTGGAAAGCAATCTACTACGAGCGATATGTTCTTCCGCGTGCTCTGCGGATCCCGGGATTTCGGGCCGGCTCTTTGACGATTTCGACGAAAGCAGCAACCGGTGAGACGGCCGATGCGGCTAAGCTTTTCTCGTTGTCCCGAACGCCAGGCCCAGGGTCGGGCATTGGCCATGGTACTAAAGACGGTTGCCAAATGCGAACTCCATCAAACGCAGTTCGTGACCGCTTTGGAAGCTGGAATCAAAGCGTGGCAACTAACTGGAAGCAAAAATTTAAACTCCAGCATAACTGGGCAAGGGGAAAATGTGCTGTGGAGGAACTGCGTCCCAATCACAGCGCGGGGTACGATGGCCCGTCTGCGCCACGAGATGGAGGGGATGTTGGCGGTGACGTTGATGTTCCAGGCGACGGGTTTCATCAGATGCTGCTCAAGGTGATAGATGGTATCGCCGTGACCGCAGACCGGAAGCGTGGCTTGCGCGTGTGGGAACTGAAATCTCGCAGCCTGGTCGCGACAAGCGACTTCTCACAACGAAACGTTTTCGCAACCGCGGTAGAAAAGTTCAGCAAAGCACGCAAAGGAAGCAACTTTGAAGAATATGCTGCTGGTCAGTCGCGTGATGAAGCCAGAAGCCATGGTAGAGACGACGTTTTATCTTTGACGCCGAGATCCTTGGCAGTGGATGTCGGTACCAATGTCTTGGATATTGCCGTCGGATTGCTGGATGGAGGCTTCGATATATGGCAATTTGATCTCGCAAAGCAAGCGCTGACTCGGCGCTTTTCACATCCTGCATCGAGTAGCGGCCCACTGGCTGGCATCGCCTACTCGCATCCCTTTGTGCTCACCGCAACCGATTCTGGACTCATCTCGCTGTATGCATTTGCGCCTGAGGCAAAACAAAACGCTGTACAACGGGTGGTTGGATCATCTAAAGCGCCCAACGACCTGGGACTCAGCGCACCGCACCTCCTGACATCGTTGCGATCGCACACTTCAAGACTCCCTCTGGCTTTGTCTATCCGAAAACTGGCACTCGTGACGATTGCATCAATTGTGTACACGTTTTCTACCCGCCAAGGATGGTCAATTGGTATCCAAGATCTACACGTGAAGACAGACGGGCGTGGAGATACTGATGGGAAAGAAGCTGGTGGCTTTCGACTGCCTACCGTTGTTGCAACACGCTTAGCCAGCACAATGCCGGTCCGTACCCATGAGCGAATATCTTCGCCTGGACGCACAAGAATACGAAGGACAGGAACGCCGTCGTCCAGTCCACTTCACTCCGAAACAACCTATCGTTCTTCAATGGGGCTTGCTCCTACGAAAACAACACCTGTGCCTCCATCCGGGCAAAGACATATACATCAGGGAAGCCAGGTTCGGTATGAAAATGAGGTCGATGGCGGACCCACCACACTTTGCTATGCGCACCCATATCTGTTGGCAAGCATGCCTGACAACACACTGATTCTCCACCTCTGCACGTCGAATGCTTCAACTCTGACTATATCGGCTGGCATTCGACTATGGGGTCACACGTCAGGGATCAGTGATGCCGAAATAACGGCGCGCGGGAAGGCTGTCTCGGTGAGCATGCGTGGTGAGGAAATGCGTGTATGGGAGCTTGAAGGGCGGCCAGCTGCTGAACGCGGCCGAAGTGTGGCTATACGGCCGCATCCAAGCGATGTTGAGTCAAGTCGTTTGGGTAGTGATGAAGACGGTATAGAGTCATATACTCGCGACTGGGACAAACGTCGTAATTGGGTTGGGTTTGATGATGAGATGGTCATCGTGCTGAAGCAGTCGCGCGGTGGAAGAGAAACTTTATTGATGTACGATTTTACTTAAACCATTTTATTTCCATTCTAGTGCTAGGGTGAGTTAAAACATTTGGATGGCTTCAAGTGCTTGGAGAGGAGACCGGTTTCGATGCTGTACAGCTGCAGCACCTGAAAGAATTGACGCCAGCAATAAACATTTACTTCTTCTTTTTTTTGTTTTTAAACAGCTGTGCATATGCAGATTCATAGATCGAACTCTCTGCGCACCTATTATGCGGCCCGCTATGTGGCGCTTTCCCGCGTAGTTGGATTAACAAATTCGTTAGGAAGTACGCGACCACGACCACGTCGCATGATGCTTACTCTGGGCCGTACATTTCGGCGGGCGATCGCTATACTAAAACGGTAAAGCGGGCGGGAAGGCATGCGGCACGGCTACTTGTCGATAAGATAGGATAGGGCTGAAAGTAGACAATTTACATTTCGTGGAGTCTGTTCTGCCAACTTCACCGCCTTCAGCTCGGCGAACGCGACGGTGGGGGGATTCATGGAAGGTCAAATATGAAGGCTAATATGTACTGCGACTTACGAGCGGCATGGAAGAGCCACTTCGGACCAGAGCCTCAACGAGATATCCTTTAAATAGAAGAGATGTGCGATTTCGGTTTCTAGGTACAATTTGTGCGTGACGAAGAATTAACAAACAAGCCCCAGACGAAAGAAATCAGAAAGAAAGAAAGACCAGCTAATGGGGTAGCGCAAATCAGCGACGTGTACTGAATCGAGAAGCGAACAGAATTAAAACGGACAGGAAATACGAGCTGAATTTGGACAAACTGGAGACTCGAAAGACACCCTGACAGCAAAAGCACGAGAAAAACAGTTTGCAACTTGGGGCCAAACAAGGAGTGCAAACGAGTGACATATGCTCAGCTCTGGGGATACCGAGTAGAATAATATCAGGAAAATACAAAAGAAAGCTAGTAGCCGAAGTGCGATGCCCTCGAAACAATAATGGCGAAAAATAACAACCAAGAAAAAACAAGCCATGCAAGGACGAATAAAAAATGCATATAAGAGGTAGATAGAGACGGGTATCGTTGTGTTCTGAGCAACTAATTGAGCTCGTAGGGGTATCAATCGTGAAAATCTTCCGTTCCCAACATGTGTATTAAGCAGCCAGTGGAAAGCGTGCTCGTTCCGTGGTATGCTGCCTGTAAGATCCAAAATAAACAAGACAAAAAATTCAAACAAGAACCCACAAAAACCCAAGAACTGTCGTGAAGAACGTGAGGTAGCCAAATAACAAAGGGCAAAGGCAGTTAAAGAAAACAAAATCGAGACAATTGGGAGAGAAGGAAACCGTGTGCAGAGATGCTATGACAGAAGTGCCCGACTAGATGAAACGGGAAATATGCTCTAACTTCAGCCAGCCTACTTTCTCGTACGCAGTCCAAAGCTTGGAGGCCTTGTTTACATCGATTTTGCAAGCTTGCTGGGCATCGGTCTTGCGAAACTCCTTCGGCGTGCGCGCACATTCAAGACGCCGTATGAAGATCCGGCGTTTGCTCGTGAGATAGGTGGCACAGTCAAGACGGAGGCTCGCAGCAAGTCCGACCTCATCCCGGTGTAGCAAGTTCACGAGTGGGTCGCGAGAAAGATCGAGAGGTGTGCCCTTCCAGTCGACTTTAAGATTGTTTGTTCGCTCTGGAAGTGTGGACAGTGGGGGGCAGTAATCTTCCAACGCCATGAAGTCCTTGTCCTCACGATTTGGTGCCGAAGTCCGGATTCGTGGCTCTGGGGATGAGCCTGGAACACGCTTCCCGCTCTGGCTACCGCTGGATGCATGACGCGGCGTCCCATTGAGCTGGGGAGCAATATGTGTTGGGGGATTCCCACGTGGCATTGTAGAGGTACGGATGGTCCGTTTTGCAACCCGATTGTCGATACTCTGAACCGGTTGGAGAAGCGCCATCTCATCGCGCTGAGCATATGTGTTCTGGGACGGCTGTGATGCTGGGCGACCCCGTTGAACACGAGAAACCAAATTCCGGCGCACCGATGAAGAAGTCACTGGCTTCGATGCGGCGGGGATACGGGATAGGGAGCACATGGCAGCACGTCTGAGTTCGTCGTCTTTTTTCAGCTGCTCCCTCTGCACCTTGAGCCAACTGCGCGGGTCCGCCTGGAAATGGCTCATGACATTTGACACCATGAAGATCGCAGGCATCTCAGAGCTGTGACGCGGAGCAGGGACGAGCTCGAAAAGTGCCAGGTTGTTGTTTTTGGGGACATCGCGACTTCGATCTTCTTTGTCTGGGAAGAGTGGGCGAGACTGCAAGGCGGAGGCCGCTGTGTCGCTTGCAGCTGGGAAGAGGATCGGGTCTTGGTTGCCTTGTACAACAGTATCGATCTTTTGAACATTGGGCGTGATGGGAGGTGAGTATAATTCCGGGTCGGGGTTTTTAGCCTTGCTGTCTATGATGTTGTTGTGGATATCAAAGCTGTCGAATTGTTCGGCCTCTGGGGGCGAGATCAATTTGCTGACACCAAGAGTCTTCTTGGCCATCGACGGACCGGAAAGGCTACGATCACTGGTTTCGCGGCCTTCCATGTCGGAGTGGACAATTGGGCTGTAAACAGGATCAAGGAATGTGTGTTTCGGTGTGACCGGTAGGTAGGGCGAAGTCTGGAACGATGTGGATGACGATGCCGTGAGAAGGGAGGAAGCGGAAGAGGATATGGAGGAAGAGGAGGCGGATTGCTCCATGGCGATGCTCCTGTCGTTGTCGATGGTACTCATATGGGTATGTGAAGCCAAGCCAGAAACAGCAGATTTTAAGTTCTGCGGGGGCGAGGTAGGATAGCGAAAATCGGCCATGGCAGTGTGTGTTGGTAGCTAGAAAATCGCTGTTGGTTTGAAGCACAATTGACGTCAATTCGGCGCGCAATTGCTGAAAAAAGGCAGTGATGAGCGAGTACCAGCGATGCCCGACTAAAGTGAATAAGAGAAATAGTGCGATGAGTCGTCGGCAACGTTGGGTTAAGGTGAAAGCCGTAGGGCAAACAATTGTCACGGAGATAAAGCAACTCTGTGACAGTTTCCGGGCGAGCGAAAGCTCTCGATCGGAACGAGCCTCAGGTTTTCTCGTCAGTGTTTCCGGGGGGTTGGTGGGTGAGATGATGCGTGGCGAGGGAAGCAGGCAGCAGCTCTGAGAATGTGTATTTGTCAGTTGGCAAGAAATTGGCGGAACTTGCGTGCGCCAGCATTGGCGATGGTGTGCAGTGGCGCTGGACGTGTGAGAATGGCGACGAGGGTTGGAGGAGAAAGAGTTCAGGTTCCCAGAAACGAGAAGACGGTATTCAAGCAGGAAGGAAGTATTTCGAGACGGATGGAAATGAGAAAAATGTGCAGTTACTTATTTCCAGTCTGTTGTTCTGATGCGTGGTGTTGGCAGGCGCGGATGCGACTTGGGCTATTTCCAAGTTGGGAAGGGACGATGACAGCAAAGTGGCGACGAGCCAAGTGGGGGGCGGGCAACAGCGAGGTAGGGGACCAGCCAGCACAATGGAGTGGTCAGTCTTTTCAATCGGGTACAGTTTCTTTTATGCTGCAAGCGGAGAGACTGTCAACGTGGCAAAAGAAGAGTGAGAGAAAGAAGGGAAGAAAGGAAAGAAAACGACGAATCCAAAAACGTAGGAAATAAAGAGAAAGAGAAAGAGCCGCAAGAGCAAGGCGCTCCCGTAAGGGAACGAAATGATACAAGGAGGCATTCAAACAGCGTTCCAACAGCGCTTCTATTTTGACAGAAATACAGACATTCAGGGCCAGATACGGAGTAATGATAGGCTACATGCCCCATCTTTTCCCTGGCCCGAGATGGGCTAGCGTTGTGTAAACTACGAATCGACCTGTCGCAGGGAAAAGCGTCGCATGACAGAAGAGTGTTGTTGCCTGTTCTTTGCGTTCTTACCTGTTCTGTATTATTGATCATGGATTTCTTGGGGCCTGGGGGGGGGGGGGGCCAAAGTTATTAGCGCGGGGTTTGGGCGTAGCCAGTTGGTCAGGGGGATTGAAAGGATGATTGAAATGGGAAGGAGGGGGTGTGAATAGAGTAATGCTTCCGCCGCCACTAGACCACCGTCGACGGTCTGTGAGAATGCACTTGACAGCGAACTGTACCACGACAGGATAAATATGGCGGTTTTCCACGCTTCTGGACAGCACAAAGTTAGATTATCGTATAAGCTCAGTGGCAGGAACGAAGGCGCGTCCAAGGAAGGCTTCTTTATGTACCAACAGGCACGAGCAACCTGCTATGTACACCCCACCCTTCTATTCTTCCCGAAGAGTCACAGAGGCGCATGGGGTTGACTTGTTATTCGTACGGGGTACCATTTCGTGATTACAGTATGCGACACATGGCAGCGGTACCAAAAGGGACGAGGCGACGTGCTTTTAGTCGCGCGCGCTGCGCGAGCTCCGCCGGCCCTTTTACACTCCTGTCACTCAACTCTTGATAGGATCAGAACCTCAGGTCAAGTACAAGTACAAGGATGGAGAGGACAAACGACGACGGCATGTCTGGGATGCCGCAGTACGCCCGGGACTCTTCTGTGACCTTTTTTCGTCTGGCAGACTGTCACGACTGAAAGACAGAGACTGGAAGGGTGAGTGTCGCATCCTGTGCTCCGTTGATGTGATGCTAATTCCACCCCCCCTCTTCGGACGGGGTTTCTTTTCCTTTCGAGTTTTCCCATTGGTAGAATCATTTAATAGTCATTCGGGCTGGTCACCAGCACTGATCTTTTCCACTGGTCAATGGCAGCCACCCCATCTTGGCCGACTTGTTAGGCAAAAGACGGCAATGGCCATTGCTGATCCCGTATTCTGGCATTCAACAGACACGGTGTGCTAGGGAGGCGCGGCATGTGAGATAAGATACAGCTTTTGCCATAATTTCAAGAAATGGCGCCGCATGCGATGAGGCGAGAAGAAGGAGGGGTTAAGATTGTAAAAGCCTACTTGGGTGGTCAAGACGCCCGGAGCACTAGGCAAAGAAAGTTGATGAATGAAAACTGAGAGGTGGAGGCATACAGAGTCCGCAGTACGGCGATGGGCGCAATGAACCAAACGGTATGCCATGATCAAGGGCATGGACTGGACAACAACGAGGAACAGGAAGCAACGACGATAATCATTGTCGCTCCTCAACCCCGCAATCCGCGTCGCATGTCCACAAGGGAGCGTCGATGTAGGCGTTCGCCGTCTTTGACGGATACGGCATCGGGAGGTCGCACGCACTTGTTGGGGATGCTTTATGTTCGCTCTGACTTCCCTGATCACCGGCAAGATAAACAGCCGCGAACAGCATTGCGGCGGAGGCCGACAGGGGCCATCTTTGGTACCATACAGGGCGAGGCACATTAGGAGGTATTCGGCTTAGAAACAGAGGCGTTTTCCTCCAGACTCCCTGGTCCTTTGCTGCTTCCTTTCTCTCCCTTACTTCTGTAGCCTCTCTTCCGTGGCCGTGTAGGCTGCCACACAACGGACGAGTCGCGCTTGACTTGTACTTTTGTTATTGTGCTGTTGTTTGGCTGGAAAGTGACATGATGCAGGTTGAACAGCTGGGGGCCTCGTTAGGCTCCGTTATGTGAATGGTGCAGTCATTGGTGCCGCCGAGGCCAACCATTCAGACTAGTCCACCCCAGCGGGCAATTGGCCTGGCCTCAATGTGCTGTAATTGGAGTTCCGTGTACCGTTGTGGGTAGAAAGTTCCGTATTGTGAAGTGTCAAAATTGATGAAGGAGGATTTGGTTTTGGCACAAGCCCGATGAAGCGGGCCAGCGCGAGACGCGGAAACGGAGCCAGTCTTCATGCTCATTTTCTGGCAGTGTCCCAATTTCATCGCAAAATCGAGATAAGGCAACAAACAGAAAGCAGAAGACAGAACACTTAATGAGAAAGGGGAGAACAACGCCTAAACACGAAGAAAACAAGGACTTCGACTTCTCACGCTCTTGTTATAAGTTCTTCGTCTCGGTCGCGGGCTCTTTTTCCCCTTCCCCCTTTTCCGGCACGAGAGGCACACACTTCTGGAGATGACAGCATTTGCCTACAGCCACGAAGCTCGATCCTGCACTGCTTCCTACGCCACCGGGCCAAAGCTCTACAACAGGCATTGCCACCAAATCGTCAGCGACAGCAAGTAAATTGGCCAATGACGAAACCATTGGCCAGCATAAGTCTGGCCAGGTTAACAGGGCTTTGTGCTGCAACAATGTTCCAGCCCTGTAAAGGGCCCGAAGGCCACGAAGAGTATAAAAGCATGACATACTCTCGTACTCCATTTAAAATGTGAGTCGTTTGTGAGTCATAGGACCGTGTAAGTAGCTCGAAAAAAAGCAAGAGAGATTGAGAGATTGAGTGACGGGATTGCTGAGGAACATAGGAGGGAGAGAACACACACGAAAGAAAGGAAATAGCAAAGTTGCCCTGAAAGAGAGTGGAGAGTGGACCGACAGCCGCCACAGCGATCCAAACATACAAACGGCCACTTAGAGCAAGTCGCCTTAAAAGCACCTTCCCAGCCTGTCATTCGGTGGATGTCGCATAAATCCGAAACAACATGTCTTCTTACGGCTTAGCGTAGGTCCCCGCTTTTATATCGATAAAGGGTTCACTGAAGAGTCCCTTTCTCGCTAATTTCACACTGCTCCGCCGTAACCATAACGCTGAAAGATTTGTCTTTACGGCGACTTGGGCGACTGAAACCCGGCCTGCTCGGACTCCGATTCTAAACTCCAAACTCCAGACGGCAAGTTCCAGCATCGGCATGTATTTCAAGCATTCTGAGGGTCCTCCTTGTCGCTGCTACTCAGCGGCCGGACTTTACCACTGTGCAGAGCTGCCGACGAACCATCTCCTGCTGTTTTTATGCTTCAATGTCCTCCCGTAACAGTACGACGGATTCTGGAAGCCTCGGAGGGAAGGAGGGGAGAGAACAATCCTTTGCGCCTAATCTGTGTGCTGTAGTTGTAGAGCATGGCGGCCTTGCTGTCTTTACAGGCGCATCGCTTCTCATTCCCTGAACATTGTAAATACTGCCTCTCTAAGTTTATACTGAGTAGATTGTTATTATCCGCTTGCCAAGCACATGCTTTGCCTGCACACCATCAGAGCCTGCATTGCCCCCTCGTGCTCCTCACTTGTCTCCTCCCACGCCACACCTTCCCAATCTCTTTCTCGCTTTCCCGTCAGAGAGAGTCTTACGAAAGCCTCCCGAGCCTCCCTCTCACGCACAGGTCAGCAGATACGCCAATCGCGCCCCGTTGCGCTCACACCTTCACCCCCCCCTGTGTTTTCTATTCCTGGACATCCCACCGCCAACACAATGCCCCATGACCGAGCTTATCAGCTTATCACCTGCCCAGAGAGGGCCTCATCCTCCCTCCCTCTCCGCGACACTCGCCTGGCTGTGTACAAGGTACGCATTGCCAACAATTGAGCGTCGCTGTCCGGTGGTCCCTGCCATTATTTGTATATTGCCGCCTGTACTGGAGATGTGGACGAGCCTGATCCTACTGTGGGGTTCAACTATTGCGCCAATGCTACCGTGCTGCCCCTGCAGGTGAGATCGCCGTTCGCGATGCTGCTGCATACTGTGTGTTGTACGGGCATCTTTGCTTGGATTCGTGGAGGCGGCTTTAACCTGACGGATCCGGCGCGGACATTTTGCGACAAAGAACGTTGGCCTTGGTCCCTGCATCAGGAGTCGTTAATGTTTTCTCCCTTTGCTCGTTGGCCGTTGGTTGGAAGCCGGCTGGCGATGTTCCGACAGACCTCACCTTCGTACCTCCATTTCCGGTTCAACGCCATTTGCACAACGTGGCCAACAATTATGCATCTCTCCCCCGCTCGGTGGTCCGAATGGTGCAGTGTCTTCGCTATCGTTCTCTTATCGGCCATTGATACCTTGACAGCAGCCATGCAGACCGTTGAACCGCATTCCTTGTTTAAAGATGCACATTGTCTGAGACACTGCGCATGGCTAGCCCCCACCAGAACTGTCACCAGATCTCACTTGTGCCACTTCGTTCTGCCGTCAGTGACCTACCTTACAAGAATGAAAAATGTTGATGCGAAATGATGAACCGGGATCTGACCTGGTGTGGTTGACAAAGACTACCATTTGCCAGTCTTGCACGCGATCGTAAATTCTGTCTCCGACGCTGAAGGTCCGATGCAGCAGTAGAGCATCAAGTATCAGCAACATGATTCAAAACCTACTGATCGTATCAAAGCAGCGACAGACGCTCGTGAGCTAGCCGTATTTTTTCAACTTGTGGTTCTGGTAACTTAAAGAGATAATTGTGTTGGCCAACCTGCACGTGCCGGGGACCGAGAGTACTTATTTTGGAAGGGTCTGCAAGGATCTTGGATGTTGCACGAATTATTGTTGTCATTCTAGGCAGAGGACGTGACAGCCCGACCGCGTGGACCGTCAAAGATCTCGCCTTCGACGAATACAGTTTGTGAGGAAGCAAGCAATTCTTGTTGTCATGGGATGCTACCGGGCAGAGTTTATATTGATGATACCGAACTATACAATGGCCTAGGATGGGGAATATATTGTTAAGACAGATGCCTTTGCAGATACGAAAAATATGTGAATTGCCGAGCTGCGTTTTCTAGTGTGATAGAAACGTCTCGGAGCACCTTTGATATTTCGATAGTCAAAAGACAAGTACGTCTGCTACTATTCCGACTATAAACTGAGTCGGGCTCCATACGGGACTTCGTCATGACTATAGGTGGTGAATGTTGATCTTCTGATAGGGTTATGCAGTGTGCAATCTTCAATGTTGAGAACATTGCTGCATCCTCCTTGCTTCAACCTTGAGAGCTGGAAATTGACCTATGATTACTTGTTCGAAGCCCATCGTGTTAGAAGCCTATTTACGAGCAAGACAGAAGGACAAAGGGGGAAGGAGGAAACGTAGAGTATAAAGCAAAAAGTCTATAATTTGATAAACTCGGAATAGCGTTGACATGGAAGATGGTGTAGTGGACTATATGTTTTCACCTTCGAACGAAGTCGTCGTTGTATGTTCTCCGTCTAGTATCCTGATTAAAATTCAGCGATTATCATTTGATCATCCGCGACCTGGCGAGAGTTGATTGTGATACTAGTAACAGTTTGTCGATAGAGTTCGTTGCTCGCTCTGCATCTTGCTTAGCACTGTTATCGGACAGCAGTTCGACCATGGTCATTGAAAGTAGGTGATATCATCAATCGACTGTATTGTTTGGCACTGCTGAGATGCCTCATTGGCACAAGCTAAATGGTACGTTCTGTTAGCTCTCCTGGAAGCGTCTGTCAAACGCGACCAACCCTGTAAAGGCGACCCGTTTTGGCTCAAAACACGACCTCTGTGAGTGAATTGGGACACCACCCTCGACATCAATATCAGAGAATACGAGTGCAGTAAAGATACTGTAGGCAGGGATAGGCAGATGACGGCCAGAAACACACCACTCCAAAACGGTACGCGACGCCCGCGAGGCTACCCCATGAACTGAATGATGGAAGCACTTCGAACCCCAAAACCCCCGAGACAGCAAAGCTGCCCTTTCTTTCCGGGGCGTTTTAATGTATCAAGACCCATTTCAAGATGAATATGCGAGTTTCCATCTGTCAAATCCAGCAGGCGCATCTATATTGAGATGAAAGGGGTGCTTCATTGCGCAAGGAGGATAAGTCGACAGCTATGTGAGGAAGAAGGGCAGATATGATAACATCATGTTGAATGCAATAGTATGAGATACCCTCGCACATGATTCCTGGCGATTCTGTGATCACTAAAAATAGCCCGAAATGAAGAAGAGAGCAAAGAAATGTGTTGGGTATGGGGTACTCGACATGTCATGAAGAGGTTGAAGACTTCGGGTTGGGACCAAAATACGTGATTCCACTGCCACCCACCTTCCGAAAGCATATGTGTCGATGTTAGGGCCCGTATCTGAGATAGACAAGAGACTGGAGAGAATGTTTTGTGTCAGTTGCGCCAGTTGTATTGGGTTTTGTAAGGTCTTTTTAGTTTGCGTCAACAGTATATAGTTTTTTATTGATAACTCGCCGCCGAGTTTATTTACTGATAAATAGCGAGACGCTGGTCCTCGGTGCCTTTATATTTCTTGTAATACCATGGGGGGAATGAGAATGCTCAGTAGGCTTGTACTGATGGCATATCAGAATACATTTAAAAATAATGGACGCGCTCCTAGCGCCGCTTATAACAAACAAAAAAGTGTACAAACGTGGAGATTGATAGTGAACTGGAGTCCTCTATTGTATTTCGTCGGATGTATAGTACAGTTGGGCGAGTAGAAAGGAGACAAACATATATACGATATATCCTCGAACCACTTCGTTGGCCACAATGGACAGCAGAGCTATCGGTCCGAGTGTGGTGTGTCACTGGTGGTGGATTCTTTGATAGGTGACTTTACTCTCTCTTGTCACCTTTTTTAAAACCGTTGTTGTGACACAGCTCATTTTGGGACGCCCGACTTTGACGCCAGCTTAGTTACATACTTCCAAAAGTTGCGATGGATGACATATAGTGCTAAAGAAAAAGATTGCCAAGGTCTTCCACACCCTGACAAACGTTTACAATTTACCATGCTGGCGGCACATAATTTTTGTGAGTCTATTTTAGCTCGTTGTCGGAGTACAACTGCCTCCTCTGTAGCTGTCACCGTCGCTACAGTTAGCCTGCGTTGGCATACACATATACACCGTACATTTGGTGAGCAACCGATTAGCTCCTGGTTGGAATCTTAAACTTAGCGTTGTGCCTAGATAGAGCCGTAATATCTAATGTTGTGCTGTTCATGTGCTCCGTGGTATTTACATCACAACACTGTTTGAATCGAGGTCTGGGAGTTTATGGCCGTATCTGTTAGTAGCTTAGAATTCTCTTCGTATTAAACTAAGGCCTGCCAAGTCCTATGGTTATTCATTAGACGTTTGACCGTTGTCTCCTATGGAGTAGCCTCGTGCACAATGTCAGGGCTATTATGAGAGCAGACGCTTAGACACTCTTCCCCGTATGGCATGCTCATATATTCTGCTTTCTTGCTGACGCACCGATAAATATTCGCTGCTGTATCTCTCCCTCCGTACGCGTCCCTGTACTTTGTTCCAGCCGTGTCCTCGCTCCCTCCACTTCTCTTTTCCTTTCGGCTCGTGACACGGACGATCTCGGACGAGTTTATTCGTCTGTAGCACTAGAATAGATGTACCCATCAAGGGGTTTTGGAGGATAACTTCCGACTTAGCAAGTATTTGTGCTAGGAATTTGTGTGGAGAACAACGGGAAACGTATTCAAAATATTGACGCTTACTTATGGTTTTGATCGTGTAGATAGGAGACAAACTATAAAGTAATACAGGACATGTTACGACGTGTATGCGGTAGGTTAGAGTAGGAAGTTTAAAACCAAATACGTAAATACATCGAGCTCAGGACTACAAAGCAGACGGGGAGATCAGTAGAGAAAAAAAACACAAATGAACCAAAAAGGGGGTGGTGCGTGGGTGTAAAGGAACAATAAGGAATATCTGGTTGGCCCCACCAATCGCCCTCGAACGCACATGTCCAAAACAATAGCCCCAGTCACTCAAGTCTTCCGCTCGTCCGTTTCAGAGAGCCCTGTGATGTATCTTACTGTGGATAATTAATGGAGGACACAGACTACGTATTACTGCAAAGTAGGAAACGGCTCTGCTAGGCGGTGGGCTGGCTTTCAGTTGATGGTCAAGTTAGACGAATCAATCCGGTCGACATCAACAGCAAAACCTGAAAACTAACTAGTAAGGCCGATTGTCGATCAAGGTAGAGATCAAAGTAGTGAGCCGTTCGGGTGGTTAGGTCAACATGCATACCCCAACTGACCAATTGTCTCCGTCACTAAATTGCAGGACATGGATGCGGACAGGTGGAACCGACATACAGCGGCAGGCCGTTCTCCCCCACACATCTAGTCTCCACGATACTGTTTATATTTTAATGCAACGGAAGGACTGTACTTTCCCCGTAAAAGCGGACGTTGACAGGGAACCCAACAGTCCACCGATCACGGGGCAAGCAAGCCTAAAGAAGACGAAAGAAGAAGAGAGTGAATGGCAAAGACGCGAATGGAAAAACTTTCGGGTATTTGCGCGAGCATTTAGATTCTAGACTTGGCTGGATGGCCGCTGCTTTCCCTCTTGAAGGTCTGCTCAAGAACTCCGATGCATATGAGAAGAAGAGAGTGCCCGGGGGACTATCATGTCCCAAGTGGCCGTGGCGGGCTTGGTTGAGACGATGGGTCCCAGATGGCCAGGCGGAGCTAGGTAGTCTAGTCGTGCCCCCGTAGATCCAGAGCCTGGCAACACGAAGCCTATTCTTTCCTCGAGCTCAAGCTCTGAGTCGGTCCCGTCGTTAAGCCAGGTCGTCCATTTCGACCTCACCTTCTCAGCCAGCCGAAACGTTGTGGAACAGAGTCGATTGGGGGACAACGGGACCAGACTTGAACTGTCCCAAGGGGAACCGAGGGAAGGGAGGCACAATTATATGGCGCCGTTTGTCCCTCTTGCATTATTGTTTATTTTTATTTTATTTTTATTATTTTGGTGTGCAAAATGTTCCCCATGCTCAGTTCGTCTCCAGATGGGGGAATGTTATGGGTGCTTGCCGTCGTGCCGCCGCCGCCTAATGCGGAGGTGGGTCTGCAAATCGTTTTTGATGTGCGACAGTTGGTCAGTGACCTGAGTTTGGGGTTTCCTGTTACGGGGTTGGGGTAGTGTGGGATGACAGTGGCGGCTGGTGTGCCTGCCCAGTTCGGCCTTGTACCTCAGCCGAAGAATCATAAGGAAGGTGCGACTCATACGATATGTCAAAGTCTGCATCGTGACTGCCGTCTTTGTGTTATGTGCTCGTATTGAGCTACATCAGGCGATTAAATTTATGCCGTTTCGCCGTTGACCGAGGGCCTACCTGTATATTGCCAGCATCAACATAAGTCTCTTCATTCTCATCTGCTTCTGACAGCTTCTCCTTTTCGTCCCTCACCTCCGCCTCCCCTCTTGTTCCCCACATCCTAGAGCGCCGGCCCATCCCTTCGCCCACCGCACCGCCAGAAGTCATGGGGACGCCTCCCGTTCCGCCAGAGTGAGAAACAAGCGAACACCCCAAGTATGGGCGTATATAGTGAGCGGTAGAAAAAAACCAAGCGGTCTGGCCTATCCGCCTCCCTGGCCCGTTATTGTGAGGTCTGACTAAACTTGGCACGTTGCGTGTTGGGGTTGTTTGATATCGGCTGTACGGAGTCCCCACGGGCATATCGAGCGGAGCCGCATCTGCCTTCCATCTGAACCTTGAACTCACTAACCGCGAAATAACACCTCGCCGGCCCATTTTGTATGGCGTAAGTTGTCCTTTATTGTCCTGTTTTTCTATTGTCCTCAAATGCTGTGAATTTTGCGTGCCGTATGAAAGCTTGCTGGCTGTTTTATTTCTTTGTATTTTGACCAATTCCCCTTCACCAGGCTACCTTATCTTGCCACTAATATAACGGTACAAACAAAACTACGCCCGGCAAGATGCTGTACCATGTACCCGGACATGGGGTGCAACAACGGACTCGCATCGTCCGTAGGGTGGCCGTGTGCTCGTCTGTAGTGTTTGTCGACTCCTGTATCCGTCCAATTCGGTCCCTTTGCCCAGTTCCTTTCACAACCCATCTGCCCTACTCATCCTCCACCATTCTGTCCTCCCTGGCCTTTGTTTGACCTGCCATCTGCTTCCATATATTGGCCACTTGCCTTGGTCGGAGTCTGCGTAGAGATGACCGTAATAGACTTTTGTCTCGTTTTTTTACATTTGTTTTCCCCCTTTTGCATCTGGGGAAACCGGGGATGTGGAGGCAAACCCTTTTTTTCATTCTGCTGGATCTTGTTCATTTCTGGGGAAGGAATACCTCGACTGGAGTATAAGTAGCTGCGTTGACCTAGGACTCCAACTTTGTTGGTTGTTGTTTCTTCGATTGTGGTCTTGATTATACGCTTAAGCTATCTTGACTTTCCTTTGCTGTCTCTTCCTTCTTCTACGTTCTTCCCTCTTCTCCTCCTACTTGGACTAGAACTTGACGATATCCTCGTTGTGCCTTGCTGTTATTATCTATCACCATACCACCGAGACGTCTCCTTCAAACAACTCATCTACAGCCTAACAGCATCATAATTTATCATCATGTCCCAAGTGAACGGTTCATCTGTCATTGACGAGGAGAAGGGCCTTAACCGGACCCAAACAGCCGTCACCATGTCTCCGGAGATGTTTGAGAAGGTTCGTCGACATTGGAAAGAACAACTCCGTCCTGTCCCTAGTGGCTGGTGTTCTTATACTCACTGTTGCCATCCAGCTCTATCTCACACCAAAGGTGCCGCACGCCGGCAACAACATCCAGCGGTTCGCCAACCCGACTCCGTTGGGATTCATGGGGTAAGCCATTCAAAATCCGTCACAGGATACGTCGTTGTAACATTGCCACATGTGTTACCTAGTACCTTGGGCGCGCCTAACATGGGCCTAGTTTCGTCATCGCCGGTTTCTCTTTCAGTATGATTCTAATGGGCTGGGGTGGTTCATCAGGTGCACAACCCATAGTGTAAGTCGCTTGGCGTGTCTTTATGGCCTTGTTTTATGCTTGACTTTGTATAAGGAATAAAGGAAGAAAGGACATCTAACGAACCTTTACTTAGCGGCATTTTCTTTTTCGGCGCTATGCTTCTCATTGTCGGTGCGATCTTTGAGTGGATCATGGGCAACTTTTTCTCCATGATGACCATGGGTCTCTTTGGCACCTTCTGGCTGTCTTTCGGCCTTCTCCAGCTCCCGACGCTTAACCTCACCGCTCCCTACATTACCGCAGACGACCCGACTGGCCAGGCTTCGCCTGCCTGGAACGCCGGTCTGGCCCTGTTCCTTATTGTCTGGGGCTTTGCGATCCTCACGCTATCCATCTTCACGCTGAAGATCAACGTCGTCTTCGTCATCATCTACTTCATTCTCATCGCTTTCGCGTTCGTTATGTCCGGCTGCTACTGGCGTCTGTCCTACGGCGATGCCAATGGTGCCGCCAAGCTCCAGAAGGCCGGCGGTGCGCTGCTCTTCGCAGCTGCAACGTTTGGCTGGTACATTACGACAATAATAATTGCCGGCGAGATGCGCTTCCCCTTGCCCTTACCCGTCGGTGATCTGAGCCATTTCTGGCCCGACACCAACGTCGCCCTGGCCGATGACAAGCGTGACTAAATTGGTGCCACAAAATTTGGCGATGTATGCTGCGTTTTAAGTTTCTACCTTTCCATTTTGTTGCGACATCTCGTCTCTCCTTTTGGCGCTTGGTGGCTGGGGCTATTGTGGTGATTTGCGGGTTGAATGAGCCGTGCAGAGTACGGCTGCTTACTTAGGTTTTTCTTTTGAGATGAGAGCCGCAACTCCTTTCCGTTTGCCTTTTCTTGGAACTCTTCTTTCTTTCTCAATGCTTCTTGGTGATACTACATCCTGCAAAGAAAGTTGCATCATGGGCCGTTATTAATCTCTACAGTAAGGATACGCTGAAATACATAACGAAAAAAAAGGCAAACCAACAATCGCCACCACTGCAGTTGTGTTTTTCGTCCGCCTGTTACTTCGTCTGCGTGAATTTGATTGATATTTTCGTTTGCTTGCATCGCTTTGCTTGGCCGTGCCCTTCAGCGTCTGGATTCAAAAACAATTCCAACCTCCCGTGTCTCATCCGCCACTGTTTACTCTTATGCTAGCCTGTCCAACTGATAACCTTTAAACTGGCGAGCCGGTACCCGTTGATCAAATAAAAGATCAAGCTCTTCGTATGTGCGTCCGGCCGTTTCAGGCACGCGAAAGTATGTCCACGCCAGGCAAAATATCGTCAGACCGCCAAAAAAGAAACCGACCTTGCCGCGTGCATCGGCTTGATCGGGGTTGATCAGGTATGGGATGGCCACGGTCATGATAATACCCAAGATTCCCTGTGCAGCCGTGCAGACAGCGATGCTCTTGGAGCGCACACGTGTTGCTGAGCACTCGGAGATGATCACAAAGCACACGGGGCCGATGGATAGGTCGTACACAAAATTCCACACGAGAAGCAAGCCGGCCTCCGCCCAGTCAAGGCTGTCACCGCCGTTAGCTTGGCGTGGGACGCAATCGAGGATGGCCACAAGAAACATGAGGACGGTTAGGCCGATGAGACCGGCCACAAAGAGTGTGCGGCGCCCCCAGCGCAGAATGAGAAACCACGAGACAATAGTACCAACAAACCCAGTAGCCAGAAACCCGATACTCATGTCAAAAGCCGTCTTTGTGGACAAGCCGCCGTGGCTGAAGAAGACTGTGATGAAATTGATCATGTAGATGCCGCTGAGCACCTGCGTGCAGTAAACACCCGTGGCAATCTCAGTGCGTCGTAAATTGATGCCGCGGAAGCAGTCCATATATGTACTGCCGGCTTCGAGCGCCTGTTCCAGTCGATCTGTCTCAGTGATGGCCGCAAGGGTGGCCGCAATGTCGACCGAGGCACCACCGGCCTGGGCGGGTGCTTTTGACGAAGCCAGGCGGCGCAGCACGGCCTCTGCGTCCGCAGTTCGGCCCTGCCGAACTAACCACCACGGACTCTCGGGCACGAAGAACATACCCGGCAAGATGATAACGACCCAGAACCACTGCAGTGCAAAGGGGATCGAGTAGGACCAGCGGCTGTCGAGGTTCTCGGTGGCGGCCGTGACGCCGCTGCCGAGCAGCTGGCCTATGACAAAGCACAGGTTAACGTAGGACGTCAGGTGGCCGCGCAGGGCCATGGGGCAGACCTCGGAGGCGTAGGCCGGGGCAATGACAACGTAGCAGCCTAGCACGAGACCGCCAAGAAGCTCGCCCACGAGCAGCGTGCTGAGCGCGCGTGAGAAGAACTGGATGAAGACCAGACAGCCGGTCAGGGCGACGCAGGAACCAAACGTCCACTTACGCCCGAAGCGGTCCATGGGGTAACTGGCAAACAGCGCGCCAAAGACCTGGCCGATGGGGTTGCCCAGCGAGAGGCCGCTCTGCCACGGCGCACTGATGATGTATTCGTTGTCGGGCTCGTAAAAATAGCCAAAGTCCTGCTCGAAGCGTGGAGTCGCAAAGAAACCGCCGAGGATCTGGGGGTCAAAAGCCAGCATAATCACGCCGATGGAAACGAAAGCAGACCAACCAATGGCTGCAGGGTACAGGCGGACGGCGTCGCGGAAGGTCAGCTCGTGCTCGCGACGAATGGCCTCGGCGAGCGCTACGGACGCGACTGCCACATCGCCGCCGGCGACCTCACTGCCGCGGCTCTTCTTCTCGTTGACGATGTCATCTTCGGGCAGCCGCTTCGTCGATTCAGCGGCCATACTGAGAGTGTGCGGTATGTCTGTGTGTGACTTGTCGATCTATTTTATTCTATGGGCAAGCCGTGCCGTCATAGAAGTCGAAAGTTGTCGTTGTCGTTGCCGTGCACAACAGGTGGTGGTATGTTTGTTCGCCTGAACACAGTCTGGAAAATGGATGCACGGAAAAGTTCAGCGACACAAAGACGGACACCCCTCCTCTGTCATCCTCTGGCTGTGTCCATTCTTGTATATTACGGCGCGATATTGCTGCGTAAACCGCACCCTCTTTGCCTCTCCTCTCTCCTCTTTCCTCCAGCCTCTGTCCCCTTTTCGGCGTTGTCATGTACTTTGGTACTGCTTCTGGCCCCGGCTAGCAGCTGTCTGTGCAGATCATTTGCCAAACCGAGCATGCACTCTTTCCCGCCTTGTGAATGTATGTCTTTCCCGTCTCGGCGCGTCTGTCCATGAAACGTTATGTCAACGGCAGACGGCTTACGGTGGTTATCGCCCATAAACGGGACGTGGCTTGTATCTACAAATGCGACTCTGGCTATGCATATCGCCCCCAGCGGACGTCGCATACTTCGTGGACGGTGTGTAGCAGCGATCCAAAGCCGCCACAGACGTACATGCACACGGGATCTTGTTCGTGGATAAGAGACACGAACGAGGGGAGCTCGCTGTGCCGCTCGGATTGTGTCTCCTTCGCTCGAGTGAGAATTAGTTCAACTTGCCGTCTAATGGCAAATATCAAGGCTAATATGAGATAACAACCAGCCATTGAATGGGGAAGCGAAATAGGCTGTGATCCAAGTGTCGCCAGAAATAGGTGCGATGGGCTTACTGCAACGACATTGTGGTATTCTTCGGTTGCGTGGAAGTTTTACATCTTCGTTCCTTTTCTTTCTTCTTTTTCCCTTTCTTTTCCTATTATTTTTAACCCCCCCTCGCGACCCTTCAAACTTGGCTGTAGTCGCTTTATAGAGAGGAGGGTTCGAAAAATATCGTTTTGTTACAACTGCACAATTCACGATTATCTTCGGGACACATCACCAACAAAGCTCAACAGATTTTGGAGATTGCTTTCGCCATACAAGCAAAGCTGCATTTTCATACAGACAATGCTAACCAGCATGTATGTCGTTGCTGACATAATGCTGCGTTTTGTGCCTTCCTCGAAAAATTTGGCGGGGAGTGTTAGGCAACAGAGCAAAGATATTCAGCCTCGATCGCTCTTTCCATTCAGTGTTTACCTTAGAACCGTGCAACTTCCAAGGAGTCACATTTGAGTCGCTCTTCCCTAGTCATCTCCAATGCGCCGCATCCATGGAGCTGCCAACTGTTGTTCTTGAGCCTTCGGCGCCGCATACGCACACTGTCGTCTTCCTCCACGGCCGCGGGGACAACGCAAAGAATTTTGCTAGAACACTTGGCTACTCGTGGGGTTCAGATGATAAGCCCCTCTATGGCGCATTTCCCTCTTTCCGCTGGGTCTTTCCACAGGCACCAATACGTCGGTCTGCGAATGGTTATGGCATCTTGTACCAGTGGTTTGACACGTGGAGCACGGCTGACTTCTCCGAGCGCGAGGAACTGCAGGTTCCCGGACTGCAAGAGATCGTACCCGCGATTCGACAGCTACTAGCCGCCGAGGCTGACAAGTTGGGCGGCCGCTGGGATAAAGTGGTTCTCGCAGGCATTAGCATGGGAGGCGCGACGAGTGCGCACACAATGTTCAACCTTGCCATACCGCCGCTAGCACCGGAGTCGACTACCACGGCCGATCACAAGCCGGGCAGACTGGGCGCGTTGATGACATTCTCGTCGCGCTGTCCCTATGTCGGCCGTACACTTGCGGAGCTGCGCGCCATCCTCAACCTCTCAAATGTCCCGGACGATGCGGACGTCCTTCGCAATACGCCCATGTTGCTTGAGCACTGCACGGACGACGATCTCGTTCCAGTCAGTACGGGGCATGCACTGCGGGACACGATGATCCTCATCGGGGCCCAGGTGACTTGGAAGGAGTATCCGGATGGTGGACATTGGTTCAACTCGCCAAAAGGTATCGACGACGCTGTGGCGTTTCTCAAAAAGCAGCTCCTTGGGGAAAGACTAGAAGAAACGAACGCAGAATTAACAACTGTTAACTGATTCGCTTCTCCGGTTGGACACCCACTACCGTTTCCCAAGCAGCCCGACATGGCTTGCAGAGGCGAGCCTTGGCACGGCAATGGACTTTTCAATTTGCTGCTGGCCACTACATTTTGCCTAAAATTTAGCATCTGCGGTGTCGATTTATTGTTCTGTAACGTTGAATTTCGATATCGTCTTGAAAACTCCACAGTCTCTTTGTGATATGGAAGAACAGTCATTGGCTGATTGTCATTTTTACTCTATTGCCTTTTCCCGGGGTGCAATTATGCCTGATTCACCCCTGACAGGTCTGGTGGCTTATTTGGAGACTCTGCATCTGCGAAAAAGTCTCTTGTCATGTAGCTATAGCAATAGAGACGTTCTTGGATAGATACGCGTTTCATTCTATGGCCCTGCTTTGCAGGAATGTAAATGGAACAAGAACGATGCTTGGTAGACTTTGCCATCTCGAATATGCATCCCTGTGACACAGACAGCATTGACAGCGTTTCTTCCCGAAGGAGTCTGGAATATCCAGGCATAGTGGATGGGAATGAGGGGAGTTATGTCCCGTTGCGGCCGAAAGCGGAAAAACAGTTAACAGAGAAGAATTAACACACAAGTACGGCTGGTCTTGCTCGTCCCTTAGACAAACTCTTGGCTACTTTAGACGAACTTGACAATTTTGCAGATTCAATTCTCCCGATTGGTCATGGCTCAACAGCCTCATCTGCTGTGATGAAGGTTGTAAATAGTAACCAGAACGCTTGGCAGTGAAGAGCAAACGCATAAGTTTAATGTTGTGTGTTCAAGACGAGACGAGGGTTTGCATTCAACAGAGGCGTATTCAAATTCCAGTCGAGACAGCCCAGACTGACTGAATGGTGAACAAAAAACCACAGAAAACAAAGGCAAAGAGCAAGCAGAACACCCAATCTTGGCTGATGATTCGTGGATGTTGGATCTAGACTCTCAGGAAAGACGTATTGCACAATACCAACAGCAGAGGGACGTATGGAGCTTCCCAATAACACGTCAGCTTCATATCCCCGTCTCTTGCCGCAATATGTAGCTGATCAACGCGCAATATAAACCCTTTCAGGACTTTATTACCGCTTCTCAGACTATGGCCTTGCGGCTGCTGAAAAAAGGTGTCAGTAAAGCCTCGACATCAGCTTGCGGTGGAAAGGGACGAGAACCAAGCATGATAGGATAAAGAGTATATCCCGTTGATATCCCCTCTCTCACCCTGTGTCCTCTCCCATATACCTTTTGTCGCATCTTGACGCATTGTTCTGGACTCGTCGATTTGAACAACGTCAACCCAGACTGCAAGTACAGTGGACTGCCTACTGCACTGCCTGATCTTTTCATCAACCACCATGGGCAACCTGAACATCGCCGGCCTGGCGGCGCTTGCACTTGCAAGCCAGCCCACACTTGCAGCGGCTGCCGCCATCCATGGTCCTCGCCAGGCGGCCGCAGCCCCCAAGACTGCAAAGTACTGCGACAATTCGCTCGGAGCCACGGTGTGCTTCTCCGAGTTCACGGCCGCCACATCGGGGACCGTGTTCCGCTTTGCCATTCCAGAGGTCCAAAAGGCGCCGTTTGACACGCTGGTCCAGGTTGTGGCACCCACTGCTGTTGGTTGGGCCGGCCTGGCCTTTGGCGGGTCCATGGTCCAGAACCCGCTCGCGGTGCTCTGGGCCGACGGCGACAAGGGTGTGGCCTCGTCACGCTGGTCCAGCGGGCATACCCCACCAACCTCGTACAACGGAGCATCGTACGAAGTGCTCAACGCTGCTAAGAACGCCACACACTGGACCATCGACGCTGTGTGCCACGGCTGCAGTTCTTGGGGCACCAACAACACGTCGTTGAACCCCAACGGCGTCAACAGGATTGGTTACGCCACGAGCAAGACGGCGCCCACGACGCCCAGCAGCAATTTGAGCACCATTGCAATTCACTCCGAGAAGGGCGTCGCGCAGCTTGACCTCAGCGTCGGTAAGGTGGACTCCAACACCTTCAAGCGCTACCTGCTGTACCTGTCGAGCAACCCGTCGGAGTCGTCGGGCTCAGGCGAGGGCGGTGATGGCGGCTCGTCCGCGGATGCGCCGGTGCCGACCCTCCCCAAGAACATTCCAACGACCACCATCGGCATGCCACAGACGCAGCCCGGCCAGCCCGGCCAGCCCGCCAAGACGACACCCGTCCGCCATACCACCATTGGCCCCAGCTACGCGCCTACCACCATTGTTGGCACGCCCGCGCGGTCCACGGCTGTCACCGTGACTGTTACGGTGACCTCACTCCCGCGGGGTGGTGGCGGTGGCGGCTTACAGCCCACACCCGCGCCTACACCGTGTAATCAGGGTGGCTTCGGCGGCTTTGGCGGTTTTGGCGGCGGCCGGTACTGCACACAGCCGTCGTATGGTGGCGGCGGCAGTGGTGACAATGGTGATGATGGTGACAATGACGATGGCAGCGACTCGGGTTACGGGAACGGTGGCGGGGTTTTTGGAGGTGGTGACGGCGGCGGCTTTGGAGGCGGACGTGGTGGAGGCGGCGGCTTTGGCGGTGGTAGAGGCGGTGGCTTTGGAGGTGGTAGAGGCGGTGGCTTTGGAGGTGGCTTCGGTGGTGGCTTTGGAGATGGTGGCGATGACTGAATCTGGGACGAGTAAAACAGAGCTGGGAAAGAACAACCCGGGGAGGACGCCGAGGCGCCGTACGCGTCGATTTACTTGGATGCTAGGAAGTGATGGAAGTTATGAAAAACGCCATTGTAAGTTGTACAGAATACCTGCAAACCAAGGAACCATCGGTCGATGTTGTTAAAATTGGCAGTACTTTGGGAAGAGCCAGTACCTCGCAAAACAAAGAAACAACGAGAGTGACGCAGTTGACTGTTTCCGCGATGTCGGCTCGTCCAATCAGCGGCACGATGTCCCCGACAGGCACTGAGAGGCACAAGATTCCATTGTCACGACCACCGCTGGGAATCATGCTTCTTGGCATTGCTCTCGGTATAGCTAAAGAGATCCGTACATGGCTGCGAAAACGACACAACAAGCATCGCGAACAATCGGAGTGCAAGTACGGTGGCCGCAGCCGGCCAGTCCCGAGAAAACCAACGACCCATCGAGAGGAATGACACGACAAAATGGGAAGAAAGTACAACATACACCTGATAAAATCAGGCCATTTTTGCGGTGCCAGCTGTGATTGGGCCCGGGGAGCTTCAGTGGGGCCAGCTTTTTTTGCTGGAGAATCCTCGGCGTGGTTTGCTTTTCCGAATTTAACGAGGCTTTGCGGAGAAAAGAATGCCACAACATCCCTTCCGTAATGCCACTTTCTCTACCTCGATTCCGGGATTTGAAGGGGATTTGATTTACATTCCCGTTGCGGTGAAGGTTGACGCAGACTGCGACCTCCAGGGTCTTTTTTCGTCCCTCTTTCCTTGTTTTTCTCTTTCTTGTTTCTTTTTTCTTTCTGTTTTAAAAAAGATGCCGAAACTGTTTGGTAAAAGCCAAGAGTTGCGGTTGTTGTTCCTGACGTAATATTTGTATTTTGCCATAATATGCCATATGCCACCTCCCACGAGCACAATACGGCACTTGCGTTCCTGCTCACATCACGAGCGGCGCAACCGGCTCTCACTCTCATGCAACCGTGAGCTGCGTGCTATGGGTGAAAATGACACCGGCTGCTGAGTGAATGTGAGAACGAATACACAAAGGCGGAAGCTGTATTGATACGGGCATATTAGCGTCTAGAATGCCTGCTTTGGAAGGCACACTAATAGGGCCATAGCAAGCTTCTCCTTGCTGCTGTGATCAGAGGCTCTTGCGATGCGACCGAGGGACAGCGGAACGAATCCGGGTTATTGATAGCAAACAACGAACAAAACGTATTCAAAGCCAAAAGCTGCTGCAATGGATGTTGCAGGTGCTGCAACGGCAGTCTGACCGACTCTCGAAATGCTTCTTATTACCGCATGGTACTCCGTACACTTTTCATCCTTGCGGCATGCTCCGCTCGGCTGGCCAAGGACAATATAACCTCTCACAACACACGTACCAGATGCTTTATTTCATCAGCTGGATGCGCATGATTGTGTGTCCATTTCCATTCCACCTCAGGTGCATTGTCGTTCCAGGCCCAACCTGCCCATAAAGAGTGCCACCGCTAGCAGATTTCGAGACACCGTGTGACTTGGCTATTGGGTCCTTTCCTAACAAGCATTACGGATGCCCACCTGCACCGGCTGTTACTTGCACCCCACAGCCCTTGTACCGTCCCAGGTCCAGTATCCCACCGACCATCGTAAGACTGGAGCTTGCCGATGGTTCGGTTTTGCTCATATGCCCGCCTCTGGTCTGAATGGTGGGCCAGGCCTGGCCAGGCCCCTGTTGCTAGTGGTTCGTCCTTCCTCCATTAACACGCCTTCCTGCCGGAACCGAGCACTAACACGCGCACACACACTTCAATGCCATGGATACAGAGCCGTCACTCATCTGCCCACACAAACACCTCAGGCAGGGTCAGGAACAAAACGGAGACCGAAACAGGAGCGGAGAACCAACAGCACACCAATAGGCCAGTCTGACCTCTCTCGCACAGGTAGATGCTCCGGTTGAGCATCACTAGACGGAATGGGCAGGCATAGCTTTTAACGAGTATGGCAGGGGCGCGCTTCGCGCCTTCCTCCCTCTGCCTACTTATATGAAATGTCCGCGACGCCCTTCTCATTTTGGGCAGTCGTGCCACCTCCGAACCCAAGCTCCACCAGATCGCCAAATCCCTAGCACCAAGTCTCTGACCACCTGCGTCAAGACTACACACTTTCATCGCCCCCAAAACACTTACTTCCCCAGCCCACCCAACATCACCCTCGGGCCAGTCGCCCACGCACTCCCGATCATGCATGTATGCCAACCCGTATCCTCGGTGCCGTCTTACTCTGCCATTGCACTTCCTCTGAAGATGCAGCTTCAGAATCGTGAAGAACAACAGAAGCATCTCCAGAGACAGCAGAATCAGAAGCTGCAACAAAATCAACGACAGCAGCAACTCAAGCTCCAGCTCCAACAGCAACAGCAACAAGCACAGCAGGCACAAGAGTCTTTTTCCGTCTCACCAGATTCACTCTACAGCTACTCGTTTGACGAGTATACCAACTTTGCCCACAACAGCTACAGCACAGACTTCAGTGCTGACTCACCGCTCTCCCCTGGATCACCCGTTTCGCCCTCGACGGCCAACCCGTTTGCTCCATCCGTAGCTCCAGACGACTTCGATTCTTGGAACAAGATTGAGTCGGACGACGCTGGCGAGTTTTCATTCAAGCCAGAGCCTGGCAACAGCCCCCTTCTCTTCGCCACCACCTTCCCATCTCTCGGCCGGGATCTTCTCGCGAGCGCTGCCATTGACCCCCTCCAGCTGTCCCACGACACGGTTGCAGAAGATTTTGCTCTGTCAGCCCCAGAGGAGCAACTAAAGCAAGACAACGACGACGAGGAGCAACAGGTCTCCGTTTGTCCATCGGCCTCCACATCAGATACCGCCGTGAACCCTGGCACCATGTCGGCCCAGGGCCATCGCTATGCAGTTCACAAGCCGTCGACCGCCTCGCGGAACAGCACCTCAGCAACTGCCAGCAGCAATCTGAAGCGCAAGCATTCCAGTGCCACGTCTACCCAGTCGCGCTCGCCACAACAGTCCCCTTCTCCTTCTGCAACGCAGAAGCAAACCAATTCGACCCAGCGTCCCAAGAAGACTGCTCACAACCTCATCGAAAAGCGTTACCGTACCAACCTGAACGACAAGATCTTGGCATTACGAGACTCCGTCCCGTCCCTGCGCTTCATGGCTCGTCGCAACGATTCCACGGGCGGCTCGGACGACGAGGACAACGACAATACGCTTACCGCTATTGCACCCGGCGGTGCCGTTGACGGCAAAGATTTGGGAAGCCTGACCCCGGCTCACAAGCTGAACAAAGCTACGATCCTCAGCAAAGCCACCGAGTACATTGCACACCTCGAGCGTCGCAACGAAGCTCTAGCCCGCGAAAACACCACCCTGCGCGGCAAGGTTGACGGCTTTGAAACGCTGATGACGAGTCGTCGCGGTCAGAACGGTGTGTGGTGCTAAACACACCAATAATTTTCTTCTTTCTCTTCCTTTCCTCTTCCTGCCACATTCGGCCGTATGCCACACCTGTCGTCTTCACAGCGCCATTTTAGTCTAGCTTTGTTATGTCATTTTCTTTGTTGTACATTATTTATGGCGTTATGATACTACCTTGGGCTGGAAGGAAGCGACAACTATCCACGCCATCTCGAGTGTATTTGGGCTTCATGAACGGGATCACGGCGTTGTATAATTTTTTTGGCATTGTGTCTATATATTTTGCTCCTCGTTGCATTTCCTGGCGCAGTACCCGGGAAGTTTTAATCTCACAGCTCCAAGTCCATTTTGTTTCTGCAGTAATGTGCAAATTGACATAAGAAGGTATAAACTTTGACTTGTGAACACGATTATCCTCATTCCACATTCGCGTGACCATAAAACAAGTTGAAATAAAGCCGCGCATAATGGCGTGCCTAGATT
This sequence comes from Sporothrix globosa, assembly GCA_001630435.1. Classification (NCBI taxonomy): domain Eukaryota; kingdom Fungi; phylum Ascomycota; class Sordariomycetes; order Ophiostomatales; family Ophiostomataceae; genus Sporothrix; species Sporothrix globosa. Next base: position 992,057 of record LVYW01000007.1, on the reverse strand, counting down.
GAATCGAAGAAAATGAACAAAAGAACTACGCAGATTGTAGCCCTGGACGCTATGCTGTGAACCAGTTGCTATCGAAAAAGACACTGTCGACCTATCCTCCGCAACCCATTCTTCCTTCCGGACCTATTTCGTCTTCTTGCTGCGTTTCCGAACACTTTTTCTGTCGGCGGTGTCCTTGCCTGTGGCAACCAGATCGACTTCTTCGTCCTCTGCATTGACTGTTTCTGGTTGGATATCGACCTCGTCGTCCTCGCTCTCGGCCTCGCTGTCTGCCACTTCCGTGACATTGCGCTGCAGCACCTGGCTCACAATCTTCTTAGCCTCGGTGGCCTCGCCGTTCAAAGCACCGCAGCCCATACAACGCCAACTGCCGACATCGGCCAGGCTGTTTGTGCCCGGCGGCGCCTGTCCATTCACTAGACGGCACGAGCTGCAGATGAGCACGAAGCGGTTTTTTGCCGCTGTCTCATCGTCGCCCATCAGTAGATCGAGGATGCGATCGTACCAGTGGGACTCGCCAAAGGCAGCACCGTTGGACGCGGACACAGCATACTGACCGCCAGTGACTTGGGGTGGGCGCGTCTGAGCAGGGACCTCGTCGGGACCGAAGGCATTCGGCGCAAATTCGGCTGTGGCGCTCAAGTCCGTCATACTAGACGGCGAGCCAGCAGCGGACAGGATGGAGATATTGCCCGCGCGCGGAGTTTCATGTTTTGACGACGGGGCCCGTACATTGCTGCCAGATTGGATGTTTGCCGTGGGCGGTGGCGGCAGACGTGTCCGATTGGGTGTCGAGGGATTCCTGTCGTCGTGCGTTCCTCCCCCGCCTGGACCACCCTTGCCACGTTTTTCATCCCGCTGCGCATTGTTTTCGCCGCCTTTGCCTTTGACCTGTTTGGTCTCGCCGCCCCCGTACTTCTCCAACAGCTGCAAGGTCGAGTCATATTTGGTGGCGTCTTTGAGTTTCTGAATCGTCTTAGCGCGCTCATCCTGCTGTTGTTTGAGCTTCGATGCAAGAGAGTCAATTCGGAAGCTAAAGACGGAGGTGAGGGCTTTGCGTGTGGCGTAGATGCTGTTTTCGTTAGATAAAGAACTGCAGCCACAATTGGCGCATCATGTTGCGGCTCACATACAGGACCGGCCCTCCGGCGACACCAGACCACTCCCAACGACCCATATTCTTCCATCCCACGACAAGTGCGAGCACAATGGCGTACACGAGGTAGCCAAAGGTCAGGTAGAGTGTGCAGAGCACGCGTGCGCGCCTCGAGCTGGCTCGCGTACGGTCGAGCTTCGCTTGGGTGTTGGCGATCTTGGTAGCAAGTGCGGAGAGCACTTTCTCAAACGATGCTGGAGAATCATCGGCTTTCTAAGGGTGCGAAGGCAGCTTCGTTAGCTATTTTGCCAAATAGAGCTTCCGACAAGTTCGACTCGAAGATGAGCTTACCTTCCACGGCCATATTGACACCATTTTGCAGGCTTAAGAGGTGTAATATCGAAAAAAACAGTAGTCTGTGATAAATAAATAAAAATGCCCACAACGTCAGACCGCCAGTGTGGGCGTTTTGAGTCGTCGAAGTTGTGTGCAGTGTGCGATGGGCGAGTGGGAAGTCTACAGAGACCAGGGTTGGTGAAAGTGGGAAGCTTGCTTTAGATGACGATTTGGTTGTCGGTTTGCTTGGACTCGAGCGGACGCGAAGCTGCCTGGTCGCAAGATAAAATGACTAAGCTCTGTGTTTTAGTGGCAGGGGGGGCCTTTAACAGCGCCCTGAGCTCCTTTTGGGTCTAGTGTCCACGTAAAGCTGACCAGTGAAACCCCCCAGGATGGCTGCTGCTTCCCTGCCTGTACAGAACGAGGGTCCTAGCAACGAGGCGACAAAAAGGGCTGAAGGCATCGCCGTAAATGCAAACCTGGCCAAAACTGTCTTTGTTCCAAGGACACGGAACAAAAATCAGGACATGAATAACCACAGATTTTGTTACCGAATAGATAATCCCAGAACGGACTATTTTGCCGACCGAACTACCCTTTTCGACTTGTACCTGACCCAACGACCTCGCTCGAACTTTTAATTGTCACATGAAATCGTAAGGGTCGCAAGTCGCATTCCTCCGACGGAAGCTTGAGAAGCACGACAGGACGGGCGAGTTGACGAGAACCGGGACCGACAACACAGACCGAGGGACGGAAACCCATCATGTTTCAGGTAGGTCATTGACGATTTCCCGATCCTAGGCACTACTTCCGTTACTTTGTTTTGCTGACTGGGTGCCTTTCATTAGAGAATCCGTGGTGCCATCGATCGGACCATTGCCGAAGAGCAGGCTCGCCAGCAGAGAGTCTCCGAGGGGTTTGCATCATCAGGCTCAGCATCGCCCAGCCGCCGATCAACATCCGTCTCCCGGACTGGTAGCACACGCGGCGACGGACAAGCGGCACGACGCACGCGCACGAAAAAGCCAAGCCAGGACACCACCACTAACGACGGTGTGCCAAATGTGGACCCAAGTGTCTTCGAAGATGCTTTTGCCCTCGATGACAACGACGAGCCGTCGCGCTCAGCGACTCCAGGAACTCCCGCCGCCGAGGGAGCGGACGAAGACGAGACTAAGGAAAGGGGCGAGGTGGGCGACATGGGTAAGGGAAAGTCTGTAGAGAGACACAGCGATGAAGATGATCAGACTAAGAGTGCTGTGACAACCGGCCCGCCAGGAGACAAGTCGCCGCCCTTCGAGACCGACCCACCGAAAGGCGCACCAGCTGCCGTGACGTCCAAACCAAAAGCCGAGCTCACTCCTGAAATCCAAGCTCGGCTGCGGAAGCTCGACAAGCTTGAAAAGACGTACCCAGAGCTCCTGCGGTCTTACCGGATAGCACATGGCCGCGTGTCGGCGATTGAACCCTTTGAACGCGCCCTCCGCGAAAACACTCCTCTGACTTCAATCCGTGACCCGACTGCCCTCATCGAATATCTCAACCAGCTGAACTTGAAGAGCGAGATGATCCTGGAAGAGTTGAAGCGCGTGACATCAGACCGGGACGACTTGAAAAAGCAGCTCGACTTGACGAAGGACGAGCTGGACGCATTGAAGTCGTCCAAGGCCGATGTCAAGGACGACTCGAAGGGTTCAGATGAGACAAAAGGCGAGGAGTTTTTCTCCATCGACAGCGAGCTACCACGACTACAGGCCGAGACGGCCGAGAAGACGGCCGAGATCGAGAAGCTGCAAGGTGAAGTCCAGCAGTTGAATGACGACCTGTCTGCCGCCAAGGAAGCCAACGCCGAGCTGGCTGAGCGTGTTCAGACCACGACGAAGGAACTGGGCGCATCCAAGGCAGATACGACGTCGAATGCTGCCGCCTCGAAGCTTGAAGCCGAACTGCAGACAAAAATGACCGAAAATGCCTCCTTGACCGACCGCCTCCGAGAAACCGAGTCCAAGCTCAAGGCCCTTGAAGACCAGTCCACCGACGCAAAATCCACATCTGAGAAAGAGTTAAGCGTGGAGAAGGAAAAGCTCAAGGCCTCCGAGACGCGCAACAGCGAGCTGGCGCGCGAAGTCAAGACTCTTACCGCCGCCACGACGAAGCTAGACAAGGCGATTGCCGATAAGACCTCCGAAATCGAGTCCCTTGCAAAAGAAAAAGCCGAGCAGGTTGCTAAGGTGGTGGAACTGAGCAAGAGGAGCGTTGTCACTCCATCACCTGCAAATATCACGCCCGCTGCCGCTGCAGCTGTCCCGGAACCGAGCACAGAGCAACAAACAGGCCGCAGCTCTGGAAAAAACAAGAAGAAGAACAAGAAGAAGACTGTCGGCGGAGCTGGTGCTGGTGGTAATGCTACTACGACAGCGACAACTGTTGCCGCATCGCTGGCTGCGACCGACGAGCGTGCTCTGTCTGAAACATCAGAGCGCACGCTCGTGGGTGGTGCCAGCGACGGTCCGGACACTGCAGAGCTGCAGGCTGAAGTGGCGCGGTTGCTAAAGGATGTGGAGACCAAGGACGAACAGATCCAACGGCTGTCGAAAAAGCGGAAGACGGAGGAGGACCTGCGCGAGGAGATCGAGACACTGCGGGAGAACCTGGTGAACATTGGCCAGGACCACGTCCAGGACAAGGAAACGATCAAGAACCTAGAGAGCGAAAAGGCCGCGCTAGTTAAGCAAATTGCTGAGCTGGAGAAGCAGATCGCATCGTCGTCGTCGACGTCCAAGACACAGTCGACCAAGTTGCTGGCTGAGCTCGAGTCACTCAAGAAGGAGCACGACGAAGTCAAAGCAAAAGCGACGACGCTGCAGTCCGACCTGGGCGCCGCACAGCAGCTTTCACAAACGCGGTACAAAGAGGTCGTGAGTCTGCGTGAGATCTTGCAAAAGGCGCAGCCCGAGCTGAAGAGTTTGCGTGCCGACGCCGAGACACTGAAGACGACCAAGGAGGAGCTGGCGATCAAGATCACGGAGATTCGTAACTTGGAAAAGAGAGAGCGGGATGCCAAGCTCGATACGACGCGGGCGCAGCGACTGGCGACGGACCGCGAAGCAGAGCTCAAGTCACTGCGCGATAAGCTGTCAACGGAGACGAACCTGAAGCTGCGCCTCGAGGAAGATAAGCGCGTCGCGGGCCGTGACCTGCGGCGTGCCGAGGCGGACAAGATCGAGCTCAGCGCCAAGGAAGAGAAGGCGACGCGCGAGCTGCAGCGGTTGCAGGAGGAGCTGGCCAAGGTGCAGCCACGGATCCGGACGCTGGACGACGAGGTCGCCAAGCTGCGGCGCGAACAGGATGCGCTGCGCGAGGAGGTGACGCTCAAGACGTCGCAGTACACCAACGCGCAAAACCTGCTAGGAAGCATGCGTGACCAGACGGCGGAGCTTTCAGTGCAGCTGCGTGAATCGCAGTCGCAGTCGGAGTCGCTCGACGAAGAGCTGGCCGAGTGCCAAAAGCTGCTGATGGAGCGCACACGCGCGGCTGAGAGCATGCGGCAGCTGCTGACCAATGTGAACGAGCAGACCGACAACAAGGTGCGCGACATGCGGGCACGCATGGACGCAGCGATTGAGGAACGTGACCGGGTGGAGGACGAATCCAACACGATTGCGCGGCGGCGGGCGCGCGAGGCCGAAGACCTGCGCAACAAGATGCGCAACTTGGAGCGGCAAGTCAAGACACTGACCAACGAACGGGACGACGCCGAGCAGCGTGAGAAGGACTGGCGACGGCGGCGCGAGGAGCTGGAGCAGGTGGAGGAAAAGGCGGCGGCCGAGGTAGAGGAGATGCGCGCCACGGTCTCGAGTCTCCGCACAACGCTGGATGCCTCCGAACAGCAAGTGCGTGAAGTTGAAAAGAAGAATAGCGACCAGCGCCGCGTCCTCGACGAGCAGCGCCAGCGCTACGAGAAACTCCTGCGCGACGCCAAGGGCCAACAGGGCCGCCTGCACTCGAGCTCGCCGTCACCTTCGCCGAACGTGACACCGGGCGGCGGTCGGAGCGCTAGTGTGGCTGCCGGTGCCGACGGATCGCGCAACTCTATTGAATCGGTGCGGTCATCAAATGGTACAACCGCCGCTGCCGGCGCCGATGCCATGTACCTCAAGACGATCTTGCTGCAGTTCCTAGAGCAAAAGGACAACAAGCTGCGGGCACAACTGGTGCCTGTGCTGGGGAAGTTGCTACGCTTTGACCAGTAAGTGCCCTTCTCTGCCCTTCTCCCCGCTTGATGATCGCTCTGGTGACCTTTCATGATGTTGCATCTAACAAAATTACAGGGCGGACGAGAAGAAGTGGCTCACGGCAATCCAGCATCTTAATGCTCGGTGATTGCACAGTACAGCAGCTTAAAATCTGTATCAGTATCGTAGGACGGCGCCGTTGGTGAATAAGACTTGGGCGTCGCCAGACAAACGTGTTTCTGGCCGCACATTACATGGACTTGATGGGAAAGCGGGTTTTGGTTTCTGTTTCTGTTCACTAGGTTTGTAGTATTTCAACGGCTTTTTGAATGCACTTTTGTCATGCATATTTTTATATTACATTGACTTTTTAGTCGAAAACTTTGGAAAGTTCCGGCTGACCTTTGGCCTGCACTTTGGCGTGGAGACTGGCAAACACAGCCTCAGCTTCCGTGCTACCCAGACGGCGCATTCGGTTGAGGTCATCGTCTGCCAGCTCATCCAGCTCTGCCGACAGCTCCCGGCCGCCGTGTTCATCATCCATGATGCTGTCCGTGCCCCTGCTCTCGCCAATGAAAAGCAAATGGCTGTTGACATAGTCGAGGTGCTCCGGACGAAGGGGCGTCCATCGCAGCGTCCGGAAGGACTCGCTGATCCTGTTTTGTTAGGAAAGAACTGAATCTGGAACAGACTATGCAAATATACATACTCTTTTGGATAGTCTGGCCCGCCGCCGACCATCTTGCCGCCGCCTGGCATTGGGTATGCCGGATTCTTGGTGCTGGCGATGAAGCAGCCCTGCTTCTGGGCCAGGCCCAGCTGCTGCTGGACGGCACCTAACTTCTCGGGCACGGTTAGGGCGTATGCCAGGTGGCTCTCGCGGTCGGTGCTGATGATGGCGTAGACGCCCTCGCCGAAAGCTGTGGCTGCCGGGAAGTGCCGTTCCTTGTCGCCCTCACGGCCTTGCTTCTGATCGTCCGGGCTGTCCTTGCCGCCATCCTGGCTTCCGGACAGAAACTCCTTTCGTAAATTCTCATACGACGCGTCTGCGGCGAGCACAAACGCCATGAAGCGGTCGCGCCCTGTGCGCGGCAACACCTTTTTGGGTAGCGCCAGCAGCCGCGTGTGGCCTTTGCTGCCGTCACCGCCCTTCTCGTCGGGTCCATCTTTGGCCTGCGGCCGCAGCACAAGGTACGTGCGCGCGACGTCGTCGAGGCTGCTGGGTTCGTCAATGTTCACGCGGGCGCGGAAGAAAAAGTAGATGTTGCCCTTCTCTAGTATGGTAGGTGCGTTGTCGTCCGGGCCGGCGTTATCCCCGCCATGCTCTTGTGCCGTCTTATGCCGTTTGCGACCGTCTTCGGGCGACCGGCTGCGGTCGGCAGGCTGGTGCTTGTCGCCGGCACTGGCATTGTCACTTGGCTTCTCGTCGCTTGTCTCATTCTTGACTTTGTTCGCGTCACCGGACTTGGTCGTGCCATCCTTGGAGCCATTGTCTGTCTTAGGCTTGCTGCTCACTGCCTCGCCTGGCGCATTCGTGGTATGAGTGCCGTGCCTTGTCTCAACCATCGTGGATTGCAGTTTTTGGTTTCGCTTAAGATGAAATGAGTTCGGCAACAATATAGAGCGAAAAAAGTCCTGGATGAAGTCAATCTGCAAATCAAGACAAATTGGCCATCAAGAACGATGTACACTAATCAATGGACAAAGGACACATGATAAAATGTCGCTGTCATCGACTTTGTGTGACGTCACTCTCGGAAATAAATTGAAGCTACAGTGATGGCGTAAAATGGACGTTGTACATCTTGCACCGAAAATCGACTGCTGAGTGTTCCATCTTCGCACGCCGTCTCACAAGTATATTCTGTAGTCTGTCGTCTTATTGGACGTAGTTATAATTGAAAGTAGGGGCCCAAATTGGCCCACTGTCAAGAAACCTATGTACAGGATGCGAAAACAACAAGATGTGACCTTCATGTTGCCTGCTAACATTTTTGAGACAAAACCAAATGCTTGCCCAATTGACAAAAGAGATGAAATCCGCCTTTTCACATAACAGTAAATATGGGCTGCACTCCACCGGCTCGCTGTAGTGTTACGAGCTCTTTCCTACCACAAAATATCAAAAGAAAAAAAACCCAATGGTGAGAGAAATACATGCAAACGGCAAGAAAAGAAAATAGATGAAGGGGAAGACAACCAAACGCAAAGCTAAAAACAGTAGGCCTAAGGACCTAACTTAAAATACTAAAAATAAAGGGTTTTATACAAATGCACAACGTCCGATCTCTCACATTACATGTACCAGTATGTGCTGCTCACATATTATATAGCGAGCCTCGATGGCTGCCAATGTTCGAAGAAACCCACTTGCTTCATACCGTCGTCCCGCCGCAGTCGGGGATAATGATGCCTGGCTTGAGGTTGCGGTTGACATCCATGATGCCCCAGTGATCCTCCCAGTTCTGGTCGCCCGAGTCGTACTGGATCTTCCATGGCTCGTCAAACGCCTCGAACCAGAAGTACTCGGTCCCGTTCGTCAGTGCGTCGCACACCCACGTCGACAAGAACTTGTTGATCTGAGAGATGCCGGCCACAGCCGCATCTGGGCAGACAGTTAACGTGGACCCGGATCCGCAGTCTGTACCGCCCTCGCTCGGCCAGCCCGTCTCGCTGATGATGTTCTTGCTCTTGTCGGACTTAAAGAATTGACCATTATTCGTTTCCCAAAAGTTCCACGTCCAGGCTGCTGCATCGTTGGCGTTAACACCGCCGAAGAACGGGTGGATGTTAGCCATGACGTAGTCAGACGCCTGGGACAGCTCGGCATCCCACACCGTGCCGAGATCTGACGTGGCGACGGGGAGGCTGATGCTCATCGACGACATGTTAGTACGCACCGACTGCAGTAGCGTCGACAGCTGGCTCGTTGTCATCTGCTGCCGGAACAAAATTTCGTTGGCGACAATGATGCCCTTGAACGGATCGGCGCCGTATTTGTCGAGAATATCCCACATCTGCGCGAGCTGTCGCGCGTTCGTCGTCTGGTTGTTGTCCTGCCAGACGCCCATCCAGATCTTGACTGTGTCCTGCATCTTCAGTTGGTTGATGGCGTGGATCGCCATCTCCGTCTGATTGCAGTCCGTGCCGTACAGGCGGATCGTGTTGGTCAACTGCGAAAGTACGGCGATATCCCGTGTCACGTTGTTTTGCGACGGAGGGTTGGCGAGACAGTCAGGGAATTGGGTGTTGATGGGCGTGTAATCTACGCCGGGGAAGATCTTGTGCAGGTTCTTGTTGTTGAGCAGCTTCTGGATCTCGGGGCTGTTGATGTCGAGATCGCCGTTCTTGTTGGTGTCACCAGAAGCAGTCCCAGAAGAATCGTTACTGCCGCCGCTACCGGTCTTCTTCTTCAGCACAACGCCGAAGACGACTCCCAGGACAACGCCGGCAATAATGGCAAGAGCGATACCAATGATAATGGTCCACTTCCAAATCTTTTTGCTGTGACTTTGTTTGGTGAGCCATTCGGACTTTTCGGGGGCACCACCGCTGCGGCCAATGTTGTTATATGCACCACCGTCATATCCACCGCCACCGCCACCTGCGTAGTCAGAATGGCCGTTGTTCAAGGCGTTGTAGCGTGCACCACTCGACGAGGCAACACGGTCTCCCATGCTGACATCCGGCGAACCACTCATCCCCGGTGCATGGGCATACTCGCCTGCGTTGCCGTGTGCGAGAGCCGCAGTCGCGGCAGTTCCTGCAGCCGCAGCACCGACAGCAGCAGCACCAACGGCCGCTGGACCAACCGCACCAATGGCAGTCCCGCTACGACTGCTTTTGGTGCTGTAGCCAGCCAAGCTCAGCATTGACGTTCTTGCATTACGACTGCGTCCGTACTCCAAACCGTCGTCGCCATCGTCTTCAATATCATTAGGGTTGACATAACCAAGTGACGTGTCGTGCATGGAGTACCGGTTGTACGGGTTGTCCGTGTAAACGTCGCCGCCGAAATTGCCGTGAGGGCTCCGTGACGGCGTGCGAGTTCCCGGTGTCCCAGCTCCCGGAGGGTACGCCGCACCGCCAAGGCCTTGTAGGCTTGACCTCGAGTCCCTGTCAACATTGCGCCCACCTGAGCCTCCATACGCGGGACGGAGCATCTGTGGTGAAGGCTGGCCCTGCTCAGGCTGATCGTATGGGCCATTGTATCCGCGGTATTGTTGCTGTTGCTGTTGTGACTGGTAGGGTCCAGCTTGGTATGTGTGTTGAGGATACCCCGGTGGCGGGGAGCCCTGGTAGTTTTGCTGCATTTGCTGCTGCTCTTGCTGCTGTGGTTGCTGAATCCCTCTCATGGCCGCGACTCCGCTCTCTCTTGGGTTACGATCGGCGACGCTGTAGGCAATACCAGCCATGCCACCCGCGGCAGACTCGCTGAAGTTGTCGGCTCCTGGTGTGATGTTTGACGGCGGCGGGAGCGGCGTAGCCAGGGGCTGGCGCGTGCCGCCGTGTGGCGGAGGTGCAGGAGGCGAAATGGGGGAGACGATATCTGCCGCTCCACCTGCGATTGCTGTGGTTCTGAGAGGCGCGGCTGCGCCGTATTGACGTTGGGCGGCGAGTTGGTGGTAGGCGCTGTCCGGGTGGAAGACCGGGTTACGGGGCGTGCGAGAACTGGAAGGCGGGTAGTGGTTATGTTGTTGACGGTCTTGCCGTGGGGACGCCTGCGCTTGTTGTTGGTAGTCAGGCGCCTGCGGTGGTTCGTCGTAGTAAGGTTCGTGAAGTTCCAGTTCGGTGTGCTCTTGGTGAGGTTGCGTTGTTTGCAGGCGGCGAGATGTTGGGGAGCGCTGGTTACTGGTACTGTCGAGAGGCTCCTGTTCATCCGGTCCAGAGGACTCGAAGGAATATTTGCGAGGCATGTTGGTGTTAAGAGGGAAAGAGGACGAGGAAGAGGAGGGGGTAGGGTGTAGTAAGTTCCCAAAACGGAAGAGAAAACCGGTTTCAGTGATCAGGCTGCTCCGCAGCAAATTAAATATGGCAAGTAGAGGAATATAGAAGGAAACGGCGGCCAAATGGAGACAACGCCACAAGGTAAATGGCGAGACAGTCGGCTCAACCGATCAACACTGCTTGTGTACGAGGCGGCAGGAAAGTTAGGGGGGAGTGCCAGGCCGCTGTTTGGCTGAATGGTCCAGTCTGTTAGCATCGAAGTCTGGCTGAACGGTGCATGTAAAAATACTTGAGACAGGTCGCACGACACCGCCAAATGGAGAGCAGGCGGGCGAGACGTACCGAGAGGCAGCAAATCTAGTCGCAAGCGAGGAGGGTCATATCCGCATTCCCCTTTCCGGCGCTGTCATGGGAAGAGCTGGCAGTCCTGTTGTACAAGAGTCGTACGGAGAAGTCTGCGAGCGCGACAAGAATGACAGCATACAACTGCCAGGTTCTCAAACCTTAACGAGGGTGGTGTTAAGGCTTGGCAAAATGGCCGGGACGAGCAACGGAACTGCGTGGGTTAATGCACTCGTAAAATGATCGATGCGGCTGTTTGAGGCAGAGAGAGCCCGCCCAGGACGAGTGAGCTCTTACCACCTACGATGGCGGGCGCGGAGGAAACGGGCGAAATACGAGGCTGATGTGGCGTGAGTAGAAACGAAATGAAAAAGCAAAATAGAAGTGCCCAAAGGGGGGGGTCGAAGCAGGAGAAAGGGGAAGCGAAAGATGGAATGAGCAAGACACTCGCAACAGGTAATGAGAGACGAGACAATACAAGACCAACAGAATGCAGGAGGTAAAATTGACCGGCCAGTCGAAAGGACGAGGAGGCGTTCGAGGAGAGAGAGAAAGAGAGAGAGTGTGTGATGAAAGTGGACTGGGGCTCTGGGGCCACAGGGCGGATGAGACAACGGCCGAAAAATGTGTGCAGACTGTGTGGACGACTGGGGTGAGACTGGGGAGCACTCGTGTTGACAACTTTAGAGGGGCGCTGGGGATGGAGGTTTGTTGTCTCGTATTGTCGTTAGTTAAGCTTCTCGCTGCTAGCGGATGGCTAGTGTTTCGGGCAATGTGGCAATCCTGGACCAGTGTATCGAGTTTCCTGCGAAGAAGAAAGCCTGGGTACTTCGATGTTTTCAAAGTTTGATGCGCAAGGACGAAGAGCGACTGCGAGTGTGCGGCGTGAGGAAATCGTGAAGCTTGAACTTTTGGGTTGGGAATCCAATTCCCTTGTTTCCTGGTGTTGCCCCGGGAAAGGGGCCGTTTTGGACGTTGGACGAGGCTCTCCTCGACCTGCTTCAGACCCTGGACAAATGCAACCTTGGTTCTTGCGAATGTGTTTTGGGGTGCTGGGCTGCTGGGCTGCTGGGGTCCTTGATGTGTGAGGAGGCTGTGCAGAGTACGAAAGGGACCCAAAAAAAGAAACCGGGGCAAAAGGCTGGTAGTAATGGGCTGAAAAAGACCGTATTGCAGAACGTCAACTTTGGCAAGGCAAGAACATCGCCCCGAGGCTGACAGCGTCCAGAAATGGTCGATGTGGGAAGGAGCGTCTCGTACTGTCCGTAATGTACGTAAAATTACGACCAACGCCTTTTTCGGAGAGCAAATAATGAGAGGATCGTGCCTGTTTGTTTCAGCGACGAGGGGGGGGGTTGGAGGGCTTGGCCAAGAGGAAGCAACACGAGTGTTGCGAGGGCACAAAAACGTGTAAATGTGACAATGACAGGAAGGAACGACTGAACAACGAACGCACACTGAGGAGTGGCATGCTTTACGCTTTTTACGCCCCCGGATGGCATCTTGAAGACCAAGCCATCTATCTGAGGAATACAGAGGCTGGGCAGTGATCGCCCCCCAGGAAGAACAGGGAGGAATGCTGGGCCTCGTGGCTGCCAGAGCGACGGCAATACGAAAGGTAACTGACGTCGTGTGTCTCCTGGCAATGCAAGCGACCAAAGCAGCGAACACACTGGAAGAAAGCCGGAGGCAAGCAGAAAGAAAGGGCCCTCAGGCCATCAGAAAGTGCCCGGCGGAGCGGCTGAAAGCGGGCGGCGGTGCATGTCTTAAAGTACCAATACCTTGTACTATGTGTATACATTGCGGCTCTGTGCGTATCAGTACATAGCTAATTTGGTACAGTCCAATTTAGCAACTGGACGTGCGCTAAAACAGGGGAGAGGTGGGTGTTGGTGACGATCGGTTGGCTGAGCGACCGAAAGTGGTAAGAGCTAAGCGCACGTGCATCGTGGCATTGAGACAACCTGAGCGAATGCATCACGACTGCGAAATGAAGACCAATCAGCCCTTTACACCGACGGACATTATTCCAAACGTTCGAAATGACCGTAAGTATCACGATGTTTACGGAATTCGCCGTACATTTAATTCGGCATCTAATGAACACCAGTAACCTCGACGTGCACACATCCGCCGGGTATCTCTTCACAATCAAAGACAACGAAACACCAATCCACAACCAAACATAAATATGCGAGCCCGCCGTCACAACTCATATTTGCGGCGGCAATGAGAACCCGAGACTTGAATCGCAGTCGTTCCTGTTGCAGGCCGTGGGTGTCATAAGGATAAGCAGCTCGTAGTTGCTCCACTCTTTGCGCGAGCTGTCAAAGCGTGTGGTTGGCGTGCCGGGAGGCGCACCGCGGGCACCCAGGCCGCCATCATCACCGACTGAGGCACACGCCAGCGCCTGGGACAGACTGGGCGCTGCCTTTGGGAACCCGAAAGAGTCTGTGGCGCCCCAAGGGACAGCACTGGCAAGCTTCAACGTGGCAGCGACGGGTCGCTCCAGCGTCACATATTGGAATTGACAGAGTAGGTACTCGAGCATTTTATAAAACTCCCGCAACTTGGGCGCTGCTCGTGCTGCCTCGATGTCCGTCCGGGTCGCCTCGTGAATGCCGGCCTGCAGCCGGTGGAACCGGAGCAGTTTTGTGCCCTTCTTACCGAGTTTACCGCTGCTTATACGGCCACCGTCACGTTTTAAGATCGCGTAACCCTCGTTGCTCAGACGGCCGGTTTCGATAGTCGTCAGCGGGGCAGGGTTATCCCCCCCGACCAGGATCGTATCGGAGCGGCGCGGGGCTGGCGGTGGGGGTGGTGGTAGCCACCGCCGTGGCCCCTCGCCGACACCGACCGGGCCTGGCTTGATGTGTATGTTCTCGAATGTGCTAGTGATATCAGTCGGAGTGACCGCTGTGTCAAAGGATATGTTTCCGGGGGTATAAACAGCCTTGCGGAACAGTGGATTGCTTTCGTCGTGCCTCACGCTCTCAAGATCGTCATCGTACTCGGCGCAGTAGGTGCGGTTAATCTCCAGTTCACCGACGTCGGGCCGGAAGAAACGGTAGCCGCGCGAACGGTATTTCTGGATGCATGTTTTGAGAGTTTTTTTTGCTTTTCCGGACGGCACTTGCCAGGCCAGCGAGATCTTTTGTCGAGCCAGATCGTAGTAGAAGTGACCAGCAGCCCAGCCACTGATGAAGCATTGTACATGTGTCGCATAATACGTATCGACGATGTACTCCAGCGGCGTCGATGCCTTGTGCTTGTCATGGTGGCATTGAAACAGCTGCACCTTTTGGCGCAAGCCGCCCGGTGGTGTGATAAAGCCGTTGATTAAGTGAACTGTGTTATTCTGGGCGTAACTGTAGTCGTGGTAGGCCCCGGGCCCGGTAGAGACAATGTCGGCACCGTCGACCTCCTCGCTTGTGAGAGGACGCCCTGTGTGTGGGTGGAAGCCGCGATACTGCATGTCCTGGATCAGGATCTCTTCAAAGGCATAGTTCAACCCCGGTTTACTCGAGACAGGCGGATGGTCCTGTACGACTTCGATGTTGACCCACGACCGAGCAGCCGCATCAGTGTGCACATAGACGAAACTGTGCAGTCTCCGGTACAACGCCAGGGCTTCGACGGACGGTGCCTCCAGCGCGTCGCTAGCTAGGTGCGATGGCAAGATACACATCACGGATTGAGTCCGGATAAGCGCCGAAGAACCGGCCGGTTTGCCGACCAGAGCAAACAGTTCGGCCATTGGGTCCTGCCACCGCACGCCGCAACGAGCGAAGGCGTCCATCATGCCAAAGACGCTACCTTTATGGCACGGTACTAGAAAGTCCCAGTCCGAGACGGGGTCGCTGATTGACTGCCTCGGATTGTTGATGGACCCGGGCACAAAATACTCCAGCGCGCGTGACCCGGACAGAACACAGCCGAAGTCGGTCATGGCGGCAAGCAGATACCGGGCATATTTGAAGGTGGGCTGTAAGTACCGCTCTGGGTCGAGCCGTGAGTGGCAGGCCGCCCGAATACGGCGGGACATCTTGGCCAGGCTCAGTGCGTCGCCGGCGCTGAGGTACCCGATGATCTGCTCAAGGAGCTCGAGGCTGAGCTTATCCATGGTACTTGAGATGAGGGTCGTCAAAGGACGAGAGTGACAAGTGGGGAGGAAGGAGAGAGAGAGAGAGAGAAAATACAATTTGATACAAGATGTGAGAAATGACAGCGTCTACCCAATTCCATCAAGCTTGCACGCAAGAAGATAGATTTGAAGGGTTTGGCAACAAGCCCAACAAGGCGACGTGTTTCCCAGGGAAGCAAATGCAAGGCAGAAAGCACAGTCATGTCACCTGGTCGATTTGGCCTGGCTAGCAAACGAAGGCGCCGCCATGATGTCACGTGCAGTCGTTATGGTAATGCAGCTAGAAACACGGATCTTATCAACAGCGGATAACTGATGTCAAGGGTGTTTGCGATGGAGAGCGGAGAGAAAAGAGGGCGATAATGATGATGTGTAAACAAAAACAGCCTGCCGGAATAGTAACTTAAACTGGGTGGCGATGTTGTTCGGCTGTCTTTGTTGTTAGGAAATACAGAATACTTGTCCCACTTTTAGGTTTATTTGAGAGCCAAAAAAAAACGTATTACAGTCTTAAAGAGTCTGTGGTGGCGTTTTGGAAAAACTATTGAAGTAGCTTTCTGCCTGTATTTACCTTAAACTGTTGAAGGCGAGGCAATAAATAAGACGTGTCGATTTTTTCTTTCTTTTTTTCTTTTTTTTTCTTTTTTTTTTAAAAAAAACAAAAAACAAAGAACAATGTCAATAAATAGTAAATAAAAAGAACATTTGATGCACTAACAATAATGTGTCATTATTATAGGCTAAATGATCTGAAATTATTTCCATTGGTTTTTATTGAAGCCATATTTCTTATTCCATTTTATGAAGCCCATAACCGTCATATATTCCACCAAAACAATACGCATTAGCGCGTTGTGTAGCCGCCGTTGGGGAAGATGGTCTGGCCGGTGATCCAGCCGCCCTCTGTGACAAGGAAACGAATAACGGGCGAGATGTCCTTTGTATCGGTCAGGCGGCCGCCAATAGCCTGGCTCTTGTGGAACTCGACGGCCTCGGGTGACTCCTGGGGTGGTAGGTAGAAGAAAGGGGTATCCATCGGGCCTGGTCCGACAGCGACGACACTGATGCCGCGCGGCTGTAGCTCCTTGGCGACGCCGCGGGTGAAGTGTTCCACAGGGGCCTTGGAACCGGCGTAGGAAGTGTAGAGGCCGGTGAAGGCAGCGAGCAGCGACGTGACAATGGTGACAATCTTGCCGCCGTCGGACACGTGCTTGGCAGCCTCCTTCAAGATAAAGAAGGCGGCCTTGCTGTTGATGGCAAACATGTCATCGTACTCCTTCTCAGAGATTTCGACAATGGGCTTCTTGAGGACCTTGCCGATGGTGTTGACGACGATGTCGATGCGGCCAAAGTCCTTAAGGACAGTCGCAAAAATGTCCGCAACGGCAGAGGCGGTGGTTAAGTCGGCCTGGTAGAGCTTGATCTTGATGTCGGGGAAGGCGGCGGCGAGATCCTTCTGGGTCTTCTCGGATTCGGCCTTGGAGCCGGGCGAGTTGTAGTGGAGGGCAAGGCTGGCACCGAGAGGAGCGAGCTCACGGGCGATGTCGGCACCTAGGTTCTTGCCGCCACCGGTGATGAAAGCAACCTTTCCTTTAAGAGACATGGTGAATGCGGGTCGATGATGGTGTTTGGTGAGATTCGGGTGGGATTGTTTGTGGGGTTCGATGGTCGCGAAGGATGTCTGGATGAGCTTATTCAAACAGCAATTGCCGATGCTGGATGTTCAATGTCGCGATGGAGATGGAAGAGATGGTGGAAATGCGAAAACTATCTCTAGTTTGACTATTGCTGGTTGTGGATGGACAAAGGCACTCTTTTATACAGCTAGGTCTTCCCTTCATTGATGCGAGATGTACAAGACATTGCGTAAGAGACGTCATAGAGCCTGGTACTTCTGCGCTTCTAAGCGAGTACTTATGGCAGCTATCGACGGCGCTGGCCATCTTGCGAGCTCGCTAAGCTTGTCCTTCTCGCCCAATTTAGTCGAGCTACTGTAAATCAGCTCGAAAGAAAGGTGCCGAAAGCAGGAGAAAGCTAAGATCTCCTGTACCGGCCGAGACTCGTCTAAGGCAACGAATTATAAAGGACAATAGAAGAAATGGTGCTCCGCAGATCCCAGAGATGTTTGTCGGAGCTGGATGGATGGGTGCGTTTGGTGGTCGGAATTACAGCAAACATAGTTACGCCTAATCCGGGTTTGAGCAGCCCAAGACGCACTCGGCGACGCAGATCTGCACGCCACCACTGCACGCCAAGGTACCTCCTCTTGGCTGGGAATGAATCAAGCACAATTCCACCTATTTTTGATCTTCCATGTTCGCCATTCACCAAGCCCAAAATGACACACAAAGAAGCACCGTCGCTGTTATGGCGAGCTGTAGATACCCGCAGTTTAGGTTCTTTTTCTTGAGCAGTCTGCAGATGCGGATCGGATATCTGGCCATGCTACTTTATTCGGCGGGTGAGATACCAGATTAAGGGCGGCCAATCCAGGTCCATCCCAGGTCCGTGGTACGGGGGGTCGAGGTTGATCTCCGTCTCGATCTCCGTACGTTGCGTCCGTCTCAACCTCTTTGCGTGAAATTCATGTTTAGCTGGCGTCGTCTGCGTCGCGCTGAATAAACTCCGTGCTGCAATGTATCGTTTGGGTTACGCTCTAAAGGTGTATCATTGCGGGCTATGTCCATAATAGATCGGAGTAAACTAAAACACTTTTTGCTATCCCTTCCTCACAACGCGGGATCAACACTGCCGCTCACAACTTTGAGAAAACCGTCGCCACACTACCACTCATCTCAATGAGAGTGCTCTTGTTGCGCAGCCAAGCCTCCAGGCCGCGCCGGCCGTTCTCGACACCCAGACCGCTCTGTTTCCAGCCTCCCACGGCCATCTCGGCCGGCGACTCGCCCCAGGAGTTGACCCAGGTGATGCCGGCTTGCAGGGCGCCAATGACCTGCTGGCACTGGTTGAGGTCGCGGCCAAAGACGCCGGCGGCCAGACCCAGCTCGGTGGTGTTGGCCCGCTTTACGGCCTCGTCGACTGTGTCGTAGGGCAGGATGCACAGCACGGGACCAAAGATCTCCTCACGCACAATCTTCATGTCGTCGGTGCAGTCGGTGAACACCGTCGGCTGCACCCAGAACCCGTCCTGCAAGTCGCGGGGGATGTTGTCCGGGCGGCCCAGACCGCCATGCAGCAGCTTGGCCTTGTCCATCTCGATGCCGTGGCGGATGTACGACAGGACCTTGTCGCGGTGCGTCTGGCTGCTGAGCGGGCCAAAGTTGGTGGCCATGTCGAACAGGTCGCCAGCGCGCACGTGCTGCATCCGCTGCAGCAGTGCCGTCTCGAACTCGGCCTTGCGCGCCGCCGGCACGAACACGCGCGTGCCATTGGTGCACACCTGGCCCGAGCTGTAAAAGTTGGCCATCATGGCGCCGTCAACGGCCTGGCTCATGTCGGCGTCCGGCAGCACGACGAGTGGGTTTTTGCCGCCTAGTTCCATCGTGACGTACTTGAGGTGACCGGCAGCCGCACCCGCAACACGCCGGCCGGTGCTCACCTGTCCCGTGAAGCTGACCTTGGCAATGGCCGGGTGCGCTGCCAGGGCGGCACCCACCTCGCCGGCGCCATAGACGACGTTGAACACGCCGTCCGGCACGCCCGCCTCCTTATAGATTTCTGCGAGCGACTGCGCGTGTAGCGGCGTGAAATCGCTCGGCTTGTAGACGAGCGTGTTGCCGGCTGCCAGGCACGGCGCCGACTTCCAGAGGGCAATCTGCAGCGGGTAGTTCCACGCGCCAATAGCAGCACACACACCCAGCGGCTCTTTTGAGGTCTGGACAACGGCACCGCCGGCACCCGGCCGCAGCGCAAAGTGCTCGCCGTTGAGGCCGCCGGACGCGATCAAGCCCGCATAGTACTCAAGCACATCGGCGCCCGTAACGACGTCGACCGTGGACGTCTCGCTATAGGGCTTGCCAGAGTCCAGGGTTTCGACACGGGCGAGGGCGTCGTTGCGACTTCGCAAAAGGGCGACAGCGCGGAGAAGGATGCGGGAGCGTTCGATCGGGGGTGTGGTTGACCAGCCTGGGAAAGCGGCCTTGGCGCTGTTGACAGCGGCGTCGACGGCGGCGGGAGACGATGTGTGGATGCGGGCGATGGGTTTGTTCGTGCCGGGGTAGATGGAGTCGAACGAAGAGATGGACGAAGATGATGGCGAAGACGGCTGGGGTTTGCCGTCGTAAAAGGTGTACCGGTCAGGTTCTTGTGGCTGGGACATCGTGAGTTTCCTGTGCGTGATGTAGGGAGCGAGCGGGGATCGTTGGAGATGCTGTAAAACGAGAGGACGAAGCGGTCGAGGACGCAGTATCATGAGGGTCGTCGACAACGTTCGTCAAGGGAAAAAAGAAAACGAAAAATAAAGACAGTGTTTAATTCGTAGAGATCACCAAGGACACTGTCCCAAAAGGGCAATCAGAAACGATGGCAATGGAATTGCACTCATGCAGACTGCCAAAAAAAAAGACAATGGATCCTTTATCGGAGATCGCAGAAAATGCTCGTGGCGGGAAGAAACTTTGTCACCAACAGCGAGTGGTGCGCAGAAAGGCGAACCGTGGCGATCATTTCAATACGAAAATTTGTATGTCGTATTCCTCCGCAGTACAGGGGATACGAGGGTACATAGGCGCTGTTTGCGAGACACAGAGGGAAAAAGAAAGCACGACCAAACAGTGAGGGGCAGACGGCCGATAGAGCGGGCGCACTGTGACGTCACAGCGCGCTAACGAGCAAAAAAGTTTGTAGTACGGAGCACACAGGATGTATCGCATCTTACCATCGTAGCTTACAGAGTACAGGCGGAAGAGGCTGCAGAAATGGGGCTAAAAATTTTACAATGGGGCAGCAGCGGGGCCGCTACTTGGCCTGAAGACCCTGCCTGCCTGCTGCAAGGCTCTCCACTTACAAAGGATGCCCGCAGGACCCCACCGACGTGGTGCAACTGCCTCGACACCCCTACCAAAACGCCCAAGCGGCAATCACCGCGAGACGACGGCGTGTTGGAACGAGACAACAAGACCACCGCCGGACAGAGCATGAAGGGCAGCTGTCACATCCCGGTTCTGCAACGCGCTTGCAGATACTGTCTCTGGTCAGAGGAGGTCAAGTGGTGATGCCAGAAAAGCTTGAACAGTCAGAGCCAAGAAAGGATGCAGCTAGAGCAAAAGGACGGGACAAACCAAGAAACCAGCAAACCAACCGTCTGCTACTTGCCAGGGACATCTTTGCCGATACGAAGCGGAGGGAAAAGAGGAGAGGAGACGCTGCAGGCAGGGATGGGTTCGGTGTAATATTAGCGTTTATGTACCTGCTGTCACCTGTCGCGTGTCCTTGGCCGGTGTTGACCGAGTTTTTTTGAGTTCTCAATCGGGGTCAGGGTGTTTCTCGGAGGCAAAGGTGTGTGGTTTGTGTAAGTGTTAGTGTGCGCAAGTTCGAGTTCAAAGAGATCAGCGAGCAGGGGTCCTTTGTACCTGTCAATTTTTTTTTGTTAGTCTTTGTTTTCCCATTCGACTGGTATTTACCTTGCTAAGTTTCAATTTTTGCTCAGTCAATTCACAGCGTTTCCTTCGTTTCTTCTTCTTCTTTTTTCGTTGGTCCTGCCTTTATTCTTCTGTCTGTTCTTCGCTTGGTCGGTTTGCCTGTCGAAGAAAAGCTTCACTTTGATTTTTTAGCATCTTCTTTCCCGTGCACGCTTCCCGTGCCGCCCGGACCCTGAACTGACGTGATCGGACCCCTCTTCGGCGTCCTCGACTCATCTGTCTACCTGCCTTCCTTTTGATATCACGACAACCAAGAGCATCTTCCCTCCCAAACCCACCCATCATGACGACCACTTACGTTGCCCCGTCGCAGGTCGACGACTTTGACTATGTCCTCGTCGGTGGCGGCACTGCTGGCTGCGTCATTGCCTCGCGTCTCGCCGCTGCTCTGCCCCAGAAGAAGATCCTGCTCATCGAGGCGGGCCCCAGCGACTTCATGGACAACCGCGTCCTCGACCTTCGCCAGTGGCTGGCCCTGCTCGGCGGCGAGCTCGACTACGACTACGGCACCACCGAGCAGCCCATGGGCAACTCGCACATCCGCCACTCGCGCGCCAAGGTCCTCGGCGGCTGCTCCTCGCACAACACCCTGATTTCCTTCCGCCCCTTTGAGTTCGATCTCAAGATCTGGCAATCCATGGGCGCCAAGGGCTGGACCTTCCCCATCTTCATGCGCGCCCTCGACAAGCTGCGCAACACCGTCCAGGTCGTCCACGCCAATCACCAGAACCAGCTGTGCAAGGACTGGGTCGCCTCCTGCAGCTCCGCCCTCGACATCCCCATCATCAACGACTTCAACCGCGAGATCACGAGCAACGGTGCCCTGCGCCAGGGTGTCGGCTTCTTCTCGGTCAGCTACAACCCCGACACCGGCCACCGATCGAGCGCCTCCGTCGCCTACATCCACCCTATCCTGCGCGGCGAAGAGTCGCGGCCCAACCTGACCATCCTGACCGAGGCCTGGGTCTCCAAGATCAACGTCTCGGGCGACGACGAAGTGCTCGGTGTGGACGTCAGGCTCAAGGACGGCTCTCTGCGGACGCTCCGCTCTCGGACCGAGACCATCCTGTGCGCCGGCGCTGTCGACACACCGCGGCTGATGCTTCTGTCCGGCCTCGGCCCGCGCGAGCAGCTCGCGCCCCTCGGCATCCATGTCGTCCGCGACATCCAGGGTGTCGGCAAGAACCTCGGTGACCACCCCGAGACCATCATCATCTTTGAGCTCAACAAGCCCGTCCCCGAAAATCAGACCACCATGGACTCGGACGCCGGCATCTTTCTGCGCCGCGAGCCACCCAACGCCGACCGGGGCCGCAAGAGCGCCGCCAACCCGGCCGGTCTGCCCGACGGGGACATCGCCGACGTCATGATGCACTGCTACCAGATCCCATTTACGCTCAACACCGAGCGCCTGGGCTACGACGTGCCCAAGGACGGCTACGCGTTCTGCATGACGCCCAACATTCCGCGGCCCCGCTCGCGCGGCACCCTGTACCTCACGAGCGCCGACCCCAACGTCAAGCCCGCGCTCGACTTTGGCTACTTTACCGACCCGGAAGGCTACGACGCCGCCACATTCGTGCACGGCATCCGCGCCGCGCGCAAGATTGCCGAGCAGGCGCCCTTCAAGGACTGGATTCTGCGCGAGGTCGCGCCCGGCCCCAAGGTCCAGACCGATGAGGACATTAGCGAGTACGCACGCCGCGCCGCCCACACGGTCTATCACCCCGTCGGCACCACCCGCATGGGTGACGACGCGCTGGCCGTGGTCGACGAGCGCCTGCGTGTGCGGGGCATGCGGCGCGTGCGCATTGCTGACGCCGGCATCTTCCCGACGATCCCCTCCATCAACCCGATGCTGACGGTGCTCGGCGTGGCGGAGCGGTGCGCGGAGATGATTATTGAGGAGGCCAACGGCCGGGCCGATGCGCGGTTGTAGATGCGTTCAGGAGCTTTTTTTGAGGACAAAGAAAGTGTCCTGATGCTTTTTGTACATATACCTTTTGGAAGAGCGTAGCACGGACTCGCAAGCTTTCAACCGCTCTTGAACGCTTGCAATGGAATATATGTTATATGATAATAAATATACTATGACATATCACCATAAATATTGATGGATGGAAAGTGTATGTAAAATTTGTTAATCACGTTGCAGAACCCACACGTGATGACCTGGATCGCGACTTCCATTTTCGGAGAGCTCAAGGCTATCGCGCCAGCGCGCCTGCCCACTAAGCCCGTAATTTTCAGATCAACTCTCGTCATCACCAAAACGCATTCACATAGCCACGACTACATGACGCTGTGGCACCGACCAAAGCACAGAAACAATGGCACCCGATTTTGAAGACCTGACGAGCACCTTTGTCTTCGCGGCCGGTCCGCGCAATGCCACGGCCGTCCTGGCTGAGCTGCCCAAGGGCCTGTCAATGGATCCAGCCCGCCAACGACAGGGGCACCGCAAGTCGAAGTTGGGCTGCGACAATTGCAAACGGCGACGAGTGAAGGTGACCCCTTCTCCTAAATTATGGACCCATGTTGGTAAACCGTCAAAAGGCTGTGGCTAATAAGAATTTCCAGTGCAATGAGGAGGTACCGTGTGCTAGCTGTCGGCGCCGTGGCGAAAGGTGCGAGCGGCCGGAGAAGGCGAAGCCGGCTTTAGAAAAGAGACTGCAGCAGACCGTCCCCAAAAGCATGACAGCCATGGCACCGTCCACTACATCGGCACCTGCGTCGGACGCTGTCGTCAATCTGCTGCATCTCAAGCTACTCCACCACTTCCAGGCACACACTGCCACGACACTTGTCTTTGACGTATCTGCCTGGACCGCCGCCCTGCAGCTCAGCTTTCACTTCGAGTTTCTCGCGAACGCAGTTCTTTGTGTTTCGGCGCGGCATCTGACTTCACTCTCCGGTCCAAATGCCCCCGAAGCTGCGTCCTACGCCGCAGCCGCTTCCAGCCACCTCTGCCGCGCCCTCGCTGGGTTCCGCCAGGAGCTACAGATGAAGGACTTTTTCACCGCAACCCATCTCGACGCCTTCATTGCTACCTCAACCTTGCTCCAGTTTGAACTGTGGTCGAGCATGGACTTTGCACCGTCGAACCACGGCCGTCGAGCAGGTTTGGACATGGAGCGGGACAGACTGTTCGCGTTCAGCGCCAGCCTCAAACAAGTCTTTCTGCAGAACGTGCCTGAAGCGCTGCGTCACCAGCCAAACTCGGTGTTCATGCCGTACATCCAGCATAATCCGGCCACTGCCTTGAACGAGCATGCCCGTATCAGCGACGACACGGCGGAAGCGTACCGTGCATTCTTCGCTCGGCGTTCGCCAGAAAAGAGCCTTGGATCGATGAAGGAGCGCCTTGAGGAGAAACTGCCTCTGCTCGTGCGACTGAAAAACGCATCTGAGGCGTCCCTATGGAAACCAAGAAACGACCCTGTCACCACCAAAACCGCAGTCTCGGCCGATGATGGTGGTTACGCACACGTGCTTGACGGTCTTTGTCTTCTCATGTCGTTTCTTCCAGAGAACCAGTCCTGCAAATCAGATGCTACAACACCTGAACCACTATCTGCTCCTCTACAGGCAGACCTTACACGATGTATCTTCTCCTTCCCCATCCTGTGCCGTGGCACGTTCGTGTCTTTGCTGCGCAAGAACGATCTGGACGCACTTTTTGTGCTCTATCATTTCTACCGCACCGTACGCCAGATCCTCCCAGAGCAAACATGCTGGTGGGCCCACGGACGTGCTATCATCATGGAGCAGGCTCTACACGTCTGGTTGGAGACCACGTAAGTGTGTGTCTTGCCGTGGAAACGACGGTGCCTGCCATCGAGGGAGTTTAATTTTATCTCCGACACAAACACAATGTCTCCCTGGACCTTGGGCAATCAGGAGTCGTCTTAGCGGCATCGTATCGTTAAAAGAAGTTCGTATCGCTATTTTAGGACTAGCGTCTTTTCCTCTTACACGGAACAGAGCAACAACAAGACGAGCATACCAAAGAACGGATGATTGCCCTTTGGGACTTGGCCCTAATGCTTGTATATAAAGCTGTCTTCCTTTTCCAACAGTTAACAAGAACAGAGACAATGAGTGCACAATATAAGTCTCAAAAGGGATATACAAGCAACACCACCTCATCGGACTACCTCGTCATACATCTCCTCGTTTTGTCCTGTAGCGACCTCGACACAATGGTTGCCCTTAGTGAGGCTGTTGCCTCCAACCAGCGCATTGCTTCGACCTTTCCCAAGGGATTGGTGGCTGTCTTCGTCGGAGGCACAAGCGGTGTTGGCGAGTACACGATCAAGGCGTTTGCCAAGTACACGCGCAACTCGCGTGCCTACATCATCGGCCGTTCGAAGCCCAACGCCACCCGCATCCTGGCCGAGTGCTGTGCCTTGGGGCCCAGCAACTCATTTGAGTTCATCCAGGGCGATATTAGTCTGCTACAGACCGTTGATGACGTCTGCAAACAAATTCGGGCGAAAGAGACGGCGATCAACATTCTGTTCCAAACCCAGGGATCGATGGCGTTTAATGCAGGCGAGTTCATTCGCTTTATATTTATCCTCTGTGTCCCCTCAGCTGCATTCTAATATTCTGTTCTCAGTCACCTCAGAAGGTCTTTCTCTGGCCGCTTCGCTGGGAATACACTCTCGTAACCGCTTCATTCTTAACCTGTTGCCCCTCCTCCAGCGCGCCACGACCCTGAAGCGTGTGGTCTCCGTTATGGCGGCGACTTGCGAGGGACCCATCGACCTAGACAACCTAGGCGGCATCGGCTTTTCGCTGTTCCAGCGCCGCGATCAGCTTGCCTCAGTGCAGACTCTTTTGCTCGAGAAGGTCCAGGAGACGGTCGTGGACGCAGCCAATGTTGGATTTGTGCATGATGTGCCTGGTGTCGTTCAAAGCGGCATCACGCGCGATGCGGAGGGCTTTGGTATGAAGGTGCTAATTGGCGTGACCAGCTTGCTTGGCCCTCTGATTCGGACACCCATCGATGAGTGTGCCGAAATGCATCTCTTCTACTCGACGAGCGCCCGCTTTGCATCCTACAAGGGTGGTGTGGCTAGCGACGGCGTCACCCTGAAAAACGGCCTTGAGATAGCTCGGGGCAGCATCGGCAAAACGGGCAGCGGCGTGTACACGATCAACACCAAGGGTGAACCTTCGCCGCCTCGTGTGGAAGAGGTCCTGGCTGGGCACCGGAAAGACGGCACGGCGACCAAGTTATGGGATATTGTCATGGCCGAGTCCAAGAAAATCACTGGAAGCGAATGGCTTGCGTGAGGCGAGGAGCCAATGACCATTTCGCCTATTTTAGAAAAGGAAGGGATTTATCTATTACCTTTCATTACGTTCTTCGAGGTTGGGACCTTTACTTTCTCTTCGTATATTCATACTTTCACACTTTATCATTTTCATATTTTCCACTTCCTTCTTCTGTTTACAGCGGCCAAGCCTTCTTACCACCAACTTGATCTTATCAATCTAATCACTCAGCGCGCTAGTCCTTCTGACATCGTGCCCTCCCTGGCACTTGACAGCCCACGCGGCCTTGCCAGCCGCTTCACGCGGATCCAAACCGCTATCGGCTAGGGTAATGACGCAGCCCGGGTTTTGATTTGGTCGAGTTATACCTTTGGATCTCCAGTGAATGTACGCATTCTGTCTCGGTATTACCTCTGTTTTGCTTTCGTGTTTTTCATCCTTTAAGCCAGTCGTTTGGCCTTTCTCCGAGGATGGGTGGCCTTGACCAGTCTTCGTCTGGACTTCTTTTAACCCGGTGATGATTCTGCGACAGCAGTGGAGACCACTACAACGTCCATCTAGGAACTAGTCGCGTATCTGGACTGGAGTGTTTGAGCTGCAAGATGCCCTGCTGTGAGACCTGAACTTTTTTATTTTATTCATTCCGATGTTGCCATCTCAAATATCTCGCAATGTTTGATCTTCGCATAGCTCTTCGACTCATTATAAAAGTACATGATTTTGTTCTAAATTGCTGATAGAACAATGTGACCCAACTTCCCAGTCTTGAATCGGCTTGCCTCTCTCAGTGGAGGCACTCTGGTGTGCACCGTGACGGCCGGCGGGGTTTTCCTTTGCGTATCTGATAAAAGGCGTGCCGGCGAAGACTGCGCTCCAAAGCGCTAAACGTCAAGGCGCGACGCTTGTCGTCGACGCCGTAACGCTGACGAGGCGGAATGCCGGTAACAAAGAACCACAAAGCGCCCGTCCAAGGCTGGTCCACATATCTACCGCAACGCAGGTTTTGGCAGGGTTTTCCGCTGTATGAGCCTTTGGTCGCGCAGTCCAATGCGGATGAGTGGTGACCATAACCGGGTGTAAGCTATACACGTGTTGCTGATGATACAGGGTTCTTTTCAATACGCTCCTCTAACCCGCCCATGTGCTTCATTCAGGACAGCCCTGCGGCCTCCATGGGCCAAATCATGTGTGCCATCCACTCCACGGGCATAATGGAGCGAATCCCGCGCACCTCGCGCGTGGCAATGGACTCTCGGCCGTCCTCGCCGCCCAACCACCACACGCCGCCGGAGATCTTGGAGATTTTGCTGACGGCGGCAAAGAAATGGGCAAGGACGACAAGGGCGCGCGGGCGGCGCTCGCTGACAAAATCGACAAAGCGCGACGGCATGACCATGGTAAAGCCCTGGACACGGCGGCACAGGACGTAGATGGGCTCGCCGCGGCGCATGGATAGCTGCAGCGAGCCGACGTAGCTCAGCGTCTTTTCGTAGGCGTCGCGGGTCTCGGCGTCGCCCCAATCGTCGCCGGACGGCAGGTCCTGGGCCAAGATGGCATTGAACGGCTCGCGGTTGCTGGCGTCAAAGTAGGACTCGTCAAAGCCCATGCGCGGCTGGGCGTTGGCAATGGTGAGCATGACGGATTTGGACTCTTCGCCCGTCTTGATGATGGCCTCGATGCTCGTCCAGATGACGGCGCCAGCGCCTTTGCCGAGACGCAGCCAGTCCATGGGCGGCGTGTAGGTGTCGATGACGCGCTCGTCGAGCATGGCAAAGGACTGGACGAGCATGATGAGGGAAGCCAGACAGACGGCGTCGGCGCTGTCGAGGGTCAGGGTTTCGACCATGCGGCGCTGGACGCGCATGGCGGCGACGAGATACGCCTGGCGGGCGCGGAACAGGTTGTGGTTGCGCGGCTCTTTGCGCAGCATGTGGGTGGCCGAGTGGGACATGATGGCGTACAGGATGTTGTCGTAGCGCAGGGCCAAGGGCGGCACGGTCTTGGTCCACAGGTCGTTCCAGTCTTGTGAGGGCGAGGCGGGGGACTGTACGCCGAGGTTGTAGAGGTAGTTTTGCATGAGGCGGTGCTCGAGTAGGCGGCGGGTGCGCGACTCGGGCAGCAGACAGTCGTTTTCGGCGTCGGTGGCCACAGCGGACGGCGCTACCGACGAGGACGAGGACGAGGACGCCTCTTGTTCGGCATTTGACCACAGCTGCAGCATGGCCGAGAAGTTCTGCGCGTCGTGCTCCTGGGGACTCTGGCCGTTGCCGGAGCTGGAGTCGCCAAAGTCGGTGCCGGCTGCGGAGGCGTCGCTTAGCGAGACGTGGGCGGAGGCGGCGGGCGAGTGCAATAGGTGCGACTGAGAGTGTGAGTGGGAAGGCCCGTGTAGCTGTGGATGTGGATTTGAATGTGGTTGTGCGTGTGGCTGTGGGTGCGAATGTGGGTGCGATGTGGTCGATGTGGCCGATGTGGGTGTAAGGGATGGCGAGATTTGAGAGACAGACATCGGGGCGGAATGTGGTCCCGGGTGGCGCGTGGCTGCAAGGGATGGGAGCTGGCCTGGTGGCGAGCAGCGACCAGGCGCATCGGTCATGGGCCAGGCGCAATCGAGGCCGAGGCGGGAGCAGTTGCTACAAATCGGCCGGACCTCGTCGCACTTGACCCGCCGCGTCTTGCACTTGGTGCAGCCATTTCGTGACTTGCGGTGGCCCACCTTGGCGGCCCGCCGTGCGGCAGGTCCGTCCATTGTCATGGGTCACGGGCGCAGTTTGTTGGCGATCGAGATCGGGCGTGCAAAGCGCGAAGAATTCGACGGAGGAGTGGCAGTCAACAAGAGGTCGTTTCGCTCGTTTCGCTCACTTCGCGGTTCTTGATAGTGTCCGCGCTCCGGTCCGTGTTTGTTGCATGCCGGAGGCGCACAGTTTGGGCTTTCAACTCGCAATATTCGTCGGCATTGACGGCGCCCGTGTGGCCTTGCAGATCGCAGAGTCAAAACCATACGAGTGTTTTCTTTTCAGTAGTGGAATTCGACCGGTAGGTCATACGTCAGTTCTGTAGGCAGCTAGCATACAATAAATGTGGGTCATGCCAAGGGCCATCACGTAAGCTGTCGTCGAGGGATAGACGGAAGCATCTGCGCATCATTCAATGCATCGTCCTTCGAACAGCAAGCTTTGCCAAAGCTGTTTTACGAAAGTAAGAAGCTTTACTTTAAAGCGCAGCTATTTATCGATACAATACTTATTTGTGCTGAAGTCCTATGTGCAAGGAGCACTTTGTAGACAGTCACTGGTTTTGGTGTTAATGAGCAGTGCACATAGTATTTACGGTGTGTGTGCTATGCAGTGGTACTGAATGTCTCTAATCACACATTAAGCATGTAGCCTTGGACGACGTGCTGCCATATAAGACCATCGTGGACTTGGCGACCTCACATCTTCACTTACACAAAGACGCCCAGGTGAACATCACTTCCCTCTGCGCTCAAAACATAACCACCTCACCAAACGGCCCGTTTATACTTATCAGCTGCAACACGCAACATGACGCCACGATTAAATAGGGATCTATTTTATTTTTTACTTTTATTGTTTTATATGATACATATCTCGGACATGCATTCCGCTTTGGGTCGTTTTTCTCTTTTGCCTGACATGGTGGAACCTTCCACACTCGTCCACAGCCTCTTTGTCACGCCGTTCAATCCTGGCTCTCAGCTTCTCGGTTTCTGTTTTGTTACCATCTGATATGTGCTTTGGCTCTTCGTTCGACCTTCCATTGCTTCCATTACCCCTATTTCGTCCATTCCGCACTCTACCCCAAGCTGCTGCATCTGCCTAACCCCCAACAGCTGCTCCTCTTTCAGGTTGGTACTTCAGCTGTCCAGCAGGTTGCGGGCCGCCCGTTGCTGTACCTGGCATTAGCGTTGTATCGGTACGCGAATCTGCACCAAGCTGGGGCACATTGTGTTAATACGCCTTAGCTATTTTCTTCTTCCTTTGGCGTGGTGGTTCGTGCGCTGTTTGCCGTTCCTAAACAGGAAGCTCCCTAAAGGTTGAGTTTTCAAACAGGGTCCCTCAAAGTATCAGAAAAGTTCTCAACAGCTTGTCTCATACTCGATGGCGGCTGTCAAAGGCCTAGTTCGGTGACTTAAAACGGGCAGAGACCGTTACATAGAAATTAGTCTCCGTTAAAATAGGGCGTAGGGCAGTTTGGTGCATCTTAGCCAATAAGAGGGGAATGTAAACATATCCAGGTGCTGGTGAGCATGTGAAAGTCAGGTCGCGTGATACTTGAGAATGAAAGTTAAAGAACAAAATGCAGAAATAAAACACACACACGCACACACACACACACACTAGATGATACAAAACGCCACAATACAAACTACTGCACACTTGACATCGCTCTCCATCCCCTGGACCCGTAATTACATTGCTTGTGAAGCTGCGTGGGCTTTCCCTGCAAAAACCTCACTGGAGACAAGTCGAGAGGGGATGTAACCACCACCCATCACGGTGCCTGTCATCCTCTGGAAATGGATAACTGAGGCTTTGTGCACTTCCGCTTGAGGGAATATATCAACGTACGAACTACTTGCTACTTGGCCGCATGGCCGGCGTTCAGGGGTGGAAGAAGCAGTTAATGCTCCGGCACCTCTTTGTCACCCCCCTTCCAGTTGTCGTATATAGAAGGGAGGGGGCTGTCCTTCTTCGTCCTTGGCACTCTCTTTTCTTGGGTCGTCGCTGGCTCGCCTTCGTTCGTACATGAACACTCTCTCTTCTGTCTACACAGCTGTCTGCCACCGTCGCCATGGATGACCGTGGGCCACAGCTCGCGGCTGTCCTCGTTGCCTTACTCGTGCTGAGCATTGCGTCGACCATCCTGCGCTGCTACTCCATGGCCGTCCTCCTCAAGCGCTTCTACCTTGAAGACTGGCTGGCTGTTATTTCGTTGGTACGTCTGTTTCTATCAAGATGTTCGAGCCGTACCAGCTCCCGTCACACTCACACTTCGGTGTAGGGCCTCTACTGCGTGTACACCGCTGCTTGCCTTCTCGGCGTCCATTTCGGAATCGGCCAACACGTCGTCAATGTCCCGCCTGAATCCCGCGTGGACGCCGTGCTCTGGCGCTGGGTCGGCTCGTTGCTGTACATTGTCATCTCCACCTTGTCCAAATACGTCGTCGGCCTGTTTTTGCTGCGCATCTGCTCGCACTGCCGCTGGCAGCGCTGGACCATTTTTATCCTCCTGGCCCTTGTCACCGTCTTCAACATTATGTATGTCTTCTTCGATGTTTTCTCCTGCCACCCCGTCGAGTATGAATGGACCCGCTACGCCGAACCGCCGCGTCCGGCTACCGGCGCCAACTGCAATGCCACCTCATTTGCCACGGTGACCACCTACGTCTCCGCCTTTCTCAACGTTGTGGCCGACTGGGCCCTCGCCATCCTGCCGTGCTATCTTGTGTGGCAGGCCAAGATGGAGCTCCGCAAGAGGCTTTCTGTTTGCTGCGTCCTCGCCCTGGGCTCCGTCGCGTCTGTCGCCACGATTGTCCGCATTCCCCATGCCGACGGTATCTTGGACAGACCCGATTTCCTTTACAACTTTACTGACCTCGCCATCTGGAGCACGCTCGAGATCGGCATCGCCCTTACCGCATCGTCGCTGGCCACGCTGACGCCGCTGTTCCGCAAGATAAAGTTCTTTTCACCGACGTATGTGATGTCACGCACGGGTGGCGATTCGGGTGCCGTAGCCAGACCAGGACGGTTGCCATCCTTTGTGCAAACAGGCGCACAGCCGGGGGGAGGCAGAGGTACAGAAGGAAGCGGCCAGAACCAAGAACGTGGTGATCGTCTTCGGATGGGCAGTGGTGATGGCGATTTTGGGTCTGATCTCGAGTTGCAGCCCATGGAACGGCTGTCGTCTGGGAGTGAACGTCGTCTGAAGGGACCCTTGCGGTTTGAGCAGCTGCAATTGCAGATGCGATAGTAGGCTAGTAATAAAGCGAGATTTGAACGGTATCAACGTGTGGACAGCGTTACACAAGAAGTAGGTCCCTTACTTTGCTGCCCCAGAACAGGTCGACGTGCGGCGATGCTTTGTCCCATGTTACGTAGTGCCCATGGCCAAATCGCTCCCAGGCACCTGGCACCTTGGTTGACGGCCGTAGAGCCAAAAAATACACGGTATGCGAGCCAGCCTCGCGCTTGCGGAATACTTGCATGAGCATAGAAAGACCGGGGACGAGTGTCGTTTGTGGTGTGGCTTTCGCCATAATGTTGGCGTCAATATCCTGCCATGCCACGTCGTCGCTCGGCCACACACGGCACGTGCTGCACCATCTTTCCTTGGCGGTTCGGCCAGGTTCGTCTTCCTCGTGGACAATCTGGCGCATGTGTCGACCTCGATTGTGTTGGCAGCTGCGGGTCAACCCATTGTCTGTGTCGATATCTGTGGCACTGCCGTTCGTGATTAGCCATCGCTGCCGCACGCGGGTGTTGTGCATTGAATCATCTGCAACCCAGCACGGCAAATCAGGGCTTCCCATGAACACGTCTGGAGTCTGCACGTCATCGCAAAAGACGCTGTATGAAAAGCCATTGCATGCACGCACAATGTTGGGCCGGAACACGAGGGGCCGGGCACGACTTGCTGGACCGCCTAGACCAGTCATTGTGTCCGCAGGTGCCATTGTGCGTACGGCGGCTGGTACAACAGTTGCCGTCAGTTTCACGCCAGTTACCTTGGCATTTGTGGCAACGATGGTGTGCGGTCTGAAGTCGTGGACGTGGAGCAAGCTCTCTGTATCTTCTGAGTAGATCATGGAGTAGCCCACAGGTGCATCAATCGAGGCCCAAGACCATGATGGAGCGTGCAATTCTGGAGACTGCCGTCGCGTGGTCGGCTGTGGCGGACTAGATGGTGGTGGTGTTGACGATGCAAGGCTATTTTGCGACACCCCCCACATCAACTGCTGGGCGAAGTCGGAGACAAAGAGGCCTTCGACGTAGGCTGTCCGGATCACGGTGTTGTCGAGGCTGAGTGGCGGAAGGCGAGACACGGGCGTACTGCCTTGGCTGGACATGATGGTCCCTTCCACCATGCGGGCCAAGCCGTCCATAGCAATAAGCTTGTCCGAGAGGCGTGTCAAACTGCGTCGTGAATATTGCTCCACAAGCGACATCCAGTTCAGCTTGGCGATCACGCTGCGACCATCGTCGCTGTTGCTGCCAGAATTTTTCTTCTTTATGTCGTCGTTTAGAGAACGTAGGCTACGGCCCAGCATGGGTAGATGCGGCGCTTCGAAACCGGTGGTCTCACCACATTCACAGCGGTGTGTCGTCTGGCATTCCCAAGCCATTTCGTACTCAAAAAAGTGCAGGATCCGTCGCGGTAGCACAACTTCTTGCAGCGTCCAGGCACGCGACCCAAGTGGTGCTGTAGGAAGCGAGTGGATTTGTTTGTATTCAGCACGGAGAATCATCTTTGTTTTTCTACGCGCCGTGGCGTCCCCGTTCTCGCTACCAATCTCCTCGGTCCAGAAGACGCGCTGGTGCTCATCTTTGCCAAACTCTTGCGCCCCTAGAAAACCATGCTGGCAAGCAGATGCCCGGTGTGCGGCAATCGTCACATGCGACCGCTGGTAGACGTTGCACATCTGAGCAGCCTCGCGGCGCCAATCGTCGCCGTCGTCTTGAACGATACAGAGCGCATCAATCCACAAATAGCGTACATGTAGACGCCGGCATACCAGAACAGCATCCTGAATGGTCCGCGGTAGTGTCGATAACTCAATGCCGCGCTGGGGGTCCATGTGGGCGGCCACATTGCCTTTCTTCGTAGTGACGGTGCCGCTCGGGTCTGGACCCCAGCAATAACTGAGCGCAATGTACGGCGAACCGGCTGGGGCATTTTGGATAAGGGAAATGCGGTCTCTGTTGCTATCGCTAACGTCAAGCACGCGTGTCGGCACAAATGCGTCTGCTGATGACGATATCGTTTTCGAATTTGGCGTCGTCGAAAAGAACGGTTGCGCGCAGCCCGTGTGGTTCTTCACACAGTTTTCTAACCACTTGTTGGCCGTGCGAAATGCATCTTCGCTCTGGGTATTAGCCACCACTTTGGAACGGAGAGCGAACGCGAACTGGCTGTTGAAACTTGGGCCGTCAGCGTGACCGTAGATGTTGAGTACGCCCGTACTGTTACGGCCGCGGAGACGGATGGCAAGGCTGTTTGGGCACAATAGCACCGAAATCGTATGGCTCTGCACTTTGGCTGCCCAAGCCGGTGTCATAACGGCGAGACCGTCCGCCACAACGCGGCAGCACGGGCATCCGGCTGCGGCGGCCGCCTGGATGCGGTCGACGGTTGTCGTCTCGGTGGTAATTGACCCCATGTGCCACATCTTGAGCTTGAACCAGTAGATATGGCAGCCTTGACAGACGTTGTTTGCAGCACCGATATCCATCGTGGTGTCCGGCATGGTGCGCTCTTGTCGATTGGTCTCGTGCTTTGGGCATTTTGCTCGGAGGGCCTTCGATTGAGGTTATTTTGGCCGCCTCACCATCGCAAACCTGATCCCCTGGCTCTTCCTGCGTGATCTACCCAATAGCTTGTTAGCCTAGGCTGGAAGGATGCGAAACGGCCATGCTTTGCTGCAGCTAGCTGGCGTCTTGAGGCTCTGTGCAGAAGTCGTCCAGCACAACCAATTGCATGAAGGCCTCTTCAGTCTTCTGTCGAGAATGTCATACGTTTCATGTTTGTTGATTCTGCGTCTTCCCCCCGATCTTTACCATTTCCAGGCTTTTGCAGATGCTGCGCTATTCTGTTATTTGGAGAGAACGCATAGCTCTGAAGGCTGGTCAGCCATCTGCGAAAATGGGGCAGAACGAATATTCAAACTTACTAGCACGTTTCTTTTGCTGTGCGTGGTGCCCCGTGTCGTGCGCTGACCTTGGTCGAAAGGTAGATTGAGGAATCACAGTCACAGTCGCCGTCGGTGCTAACCTAGGCACAGGGAATCCCGGCTTGGTGGGTTGCATTTGGGTTGGGTTTGCGGGGCGACCTGGGGCTAAGCTTTTAGTGGCTGGTAGTATTCCACAACGAGTTTGTTTCCAGTATTACAGTGCATAGGCCACTGAAAGGGAATCACGAACGGCGAAAACAGAAAGCCCGACATTGGATCGCACCTGCCGTGTTGACATCTGTGTGATGTTGATGCGGAAGCTGAGATTGGTCCTTCCTTAAGGATTTTCTGACACCCTAAGTGTAACCCAAGATGACCCAATTGAGAAGGAGCATAGTGGCGTTTGGCAAAGATTCGACGTCACGCGAGACTGTTCATCAGGACCTGTAGAACGACAATACACGGCTGCTATGTATTACAAGTTCTGCCCTATGCCAATTGCTAACACGAGGACTGCGTGATCCGCTTAAATCAGCCTCAAAACGTGTCTCTTATCCAGGACGGCATTTCTGTGGAAGGTAATGTCCGCTGGGAGTTGCTCTTTCCCATGCCAAGTCGGGGGGCAATCCTGGAG
This sequence comes from Sporothrix globosa, assembly GCA_001630435.1. Taxonomy (NCBI): domain Eukaryota; kingdom Fungi; phylum Ascomycota; class Sordariomycetes; order Ophiostomatales; family Ophiostomataceae; genus Sporothrix; species Sporothrix globosa. The sequence goes on along the minus strand of LVYW01000007.1, from coordinate 956,526 downwards.
CTTTGCCCAAATGGGTAATGTTTGTTCATCATTGCACCGATTCCAGCAGGAACGAAGGATGGAGTCCCTTCCCGGATCGCGCTTTCCTGTGCGCCCTAAATTTTTGACGGAACCCCCATTAATTTCCCTCTTTGCCATCCCCTGTTAGACACGCTGAGATGTGTTATGAATATGTGACTTCGGTCGGCTGCATACGCTCTCCTTTTCAACTCTTTCTCCCATTGCCGTCACCTCCACCTAGCACAAATTTGAATTTGCAACATACTTAAGGACGGGCTCTCCTCTCCCCAACCACTTGCCAAGCTTTTCTTTCCTTCGCCAGTTCCTCCCATGCTTCTGCTGGCTGATCTCTCGTTTACCCTCCGCTAGCCCTCTTACGGAGACCTTTGGCTTCTTCTGTATTGTCGTTCAGGCTATTTCGTGACAATGGAGACTCTTTTGCGCGGCCTAGCACAGAGGCCACTGCTCGGCGGCACTGCTATTGTCGTCATTGGCCTCGTGCTCTACCTCGCCCTTGTTAACAGACGGATGCGCGGCGTCCCCGACGACGCCATGAAGGTGAAGCAGCCAAGCTGGACCGCCAAGGTAGTGCACGAAACCTACGCCCGATTGGAAAAGAACCCCATCAATGTCGAGACAACAAAGGCCGGTCTGCCGCCGAAACTGGAGCGCCGCTACATTGTAACTGGTGGCTGCGGTACGTGCTCACATAATCCACCATGCTATTTGGAAGCCTTGCTGACAACAACACGAAGGCCTCGTCGGTGGTTATCTCGTTCTACAACTGTTGGCACGCGGTCAGCCACTTGAGAGCATCCGCATCGTCGATTTCCAGGGGATGCATCGCCGAGACATGCTCGACGGTCCCGCACGTGATGTTGAAGTCATTCACACTGACGTCTCGTCGCCTGCCTCCACTGATGCTGCGTTTGGCAAACCGTGGCCCAAGTCTGTGGCAAAGCTGCCACTGACCGTCTTCCACACCGCTGCTGTTATTGTGCCGTCCGACCGTACGCAGTCCGCATACCGGTTTTTGGAGCGCATAAATATCGAAGGTACCAAGAACGTGCTGGCTTCGTCTCGTCGCGCAGGCGCCGATGTGCTGGTGTATACAGCTTCGGCATCGATTACCATTCGCTTTGTCGAGTTCTTTTTGGCCCCGTGGCGCCTGCTCACGGGCTGGCCCAAACATTTTGTGCAGCAACTCAACGAGGACGACTTTTTCCACCCCCTGCGTCCTTTCAACCAGTTTTTCTCGGCCTACGCAGCGTCCAAGGCAGCCGCAGAGCGCATTATCTGCGATGCCAATTGCGAAACTCTGCGGACGGGCTCGATCCGTCCGGCCAACGGCATATATGGCCACCCGACGGACAACACTGTGGGTCAACCGCTCAACGGTTCTGTGCTGCCGTCGTGGTCATTTAATATCGTAAACTCGTTTGTGCACGGCATGAACTGCGCTGTGGCGCATCTGAACTTTGAAGCTGTTCTGGCAGACCCTCGTTCGTCGACAGTGCCCCAGGCCGGTCGCCCGTTCTCGGTGACGGACCCCAACGGTCCAATCCAGTTCCAAGATCTGTGGTTTGCGATTGAGAAGCTCAGCAACACGCCATTCCGCACAATCTCGCTGCTTCCGGTGCAGATGTTGTTGATGTCGTATGCCGTTGAGGCGTACATCAAGCTACCCCAGCGTTTCCCCGTCTTCAAGAATTTCCTGCCAGCCCTGACTGGTGACATTAAGCACCTACAGCCTGCACTGTTTTCTGTTGTGACGCATTTGTACGCAACCAACGACCCCGTCGGCAAGTCGGTTAAAGAGGGCGGGCTGGGATACCGCGGCCTGATCACAACGCTAGATGGTGTTGTACAACAGCTGCTCGATTGGAATATGGAGCACAAGGGCGTAGATAAGAGCGCCTGGGTCAGATACCGCAGCAGTGTTTCGATGGCGGAAGATCTGAACAAGATTGGCGCAACGGCGAAGACATTGCAGAAGTAGGTGCTGGAGAGTGATGAATGAAGTGGCCAGATTTGGCAGAAAAGCAAAGACAGTATTTGCGTCCAACAGCCTAATACGCATCGTCATATCCTATTTCTTTTTCTTGCTTCCAGTTAAAGCATATCGTGTGACAATTATACTTTTACGACCTTGCCTTCGCGTACGTTTAAACGTCTAATATTCATCACTGACATCGATTTCAGATCTTCACCGAGTGACCTAGTCGAAACTAACGGGCTGGCCATTCAAACACCGGACAGGGTTCATCAACCAATATTGGCTATTCTAAAGCGTTAATTGTGTCCTCTTTAGGATGCATTACATGCCGCTTGCACAACAAGGTGTCGCCTCTACGCATTCACCTGGCCACAACCTAGTCCCGGATACGCACACGCACGCCTTTGCTGCCCGGATAGGCATGGGCTGTGACATACTCAGAGTGCAGCTCAATGTCCGCCACTGTCGTCTCGTACAGCTCCATTGTCGGCCCATTTTGCACCTTCTGGGTAGGATCATACGGCGAATACTTGCGGAAAATGCCGGCGGTAAACGTCTGCAGCTCCTGGTAGGCCAGGTTGATGCCGATGCACTGGCGAGCACCGCGCGAAAATGTCATGCTGCGGCGGGCGAGTGTGGGGTCCTCGAGAAAGCGGTCCGGGTCGAATGTGTCTGGGTCACGGTAAAGTTTGGGCGACCGGTTAAGGAGCGGCGCAGCCATGCCGATGGACGAGCCGCGAGGCAGGACGATGGAGCTGCCGTCGTCGTAGACATACACGAGGTCGTCGTCCGGGGCCACGCGGTCCTGGCGATGGGTTGCGCTCGGGTACATGCGCAGTACCTCTTCGATCAGGGCGTTGAGGAAGCGTAGACCATCCAGCTTGACCGGATCCGGTGGCAGCGTCGGGTCCGGCATAGCCGAATCGAGCTCGGCGCGCAGACGGCGGAAGATGGTCGGGTTGCTGAGCACGTGGTAGCAGAGAACTGCGAGAGACAGCGCAGTGGTGTCGGCACCGGCAATGGCCAGTACCATGGCCTCGTCGACCAGGCGTTCGGTGCGCTTGTTGGATTCGTCAATGTCACTGTCGAGCACCTCGCGGAAGATGCTACCTCTCTCGGACAGCTCGCCAGCATTGGGCGGCTGAGCTCGAATGGCGTCGATGGTTTCTGTCAAACCGTTCACGAAGTCGATCATGGCCAGGACCGACGGCTGTAGCTTCACCAAAATGGCCGGAGGCAGGCGCGCCATAGTGGCCAAGAGCCCGTGGAAGTGGACGGCAACGTGCGCAAGCCGGCCGGAGTCAAGCACGGCGAAGAACGGCTCGTTCAGGTCGTCCATCTCGAGGCACATCTGGCCACCGCCAAATGCATACGACTGGATCACGTCCTTGGTCGTGGCCTTGAAGTAGGGATTGAGCCGCAATGGCTCGCCTGACTCGGCGAACGCCTGCAGCCGCCCCAGAAGTGCGGCCAGCGTGTCGTTGATCACCGGCACCAGGCGCCGGACATTCTGGTGTGAAAAGAAGCGGCTCAGTACGGCCCGCCGCCTCCGGTGAAGGTCGTGGTCTTTTGTCGGCAGCATGGAAAACTGTTTGGCAAACATGGCGAGCACTGTGGGGGCGCGCTCGCGCCGGAACTTGGGCGATTGGGTGTAGAGCTTGTCGATAAACGCCGGGTCGTTGACGTGGACGACATCGGGCATGATGCGCAGCACGGGACCGTATTGCTCATGGAGTTCCTTGATCTTCCAAATGTACTGACCGCCCAGGTAGACATCATAGTAAGCGCAGTACCAAGCAGTGAGCGCCGCGATTCTAGGCCCAGGTACTTTGGCCAGCGGGTGGAAGAAGAGACGGTAGACGCCAAGGCCGACGAGGTAGAGGACGAACAGGCCGGCCAGCGCCAAAGCGTTTTGGACTGTGAAAAGCTCCATGGTCGCAAGACAAATCGAAGCAATATAGAGCAAGACAGAAACAAGACAAAAACAAGACTATACGAAACAAAAGAAGAACGCTCAAGTTGCAAATAGGAGAAAAGGATGGATAGAGACAGCGTTCTCCTTTTAAGGCTGACGTCCTGTTGGAGAAAATGACGGGAGTTGATGGGCTGTCAAAACGCATTGCTCGGGTTGTTAGTGCTTACAGCCTTAGTGAGAAAAGGCGCGACGTCGCATCCTGGGCATGTTTGGCGGAAGATTTGATGCTGGGCCGCTTTTGTACTTCTATTGATATTGGATATGTGTTGGCTATGCTTCTATGGCTTTATTTCCAGGCCTCTTCGGATGTAGAGTCAAACAGAATTCGCAACAACATATTATTGAATTTCAAAATTAAACGCGGTAAGAAATACTAAAGGTAAAGCATGAAAAGCTAAGCTATTGAAGACTACTGAACACCAGATCGTGCACATACCCCAAGCACCACTTCTCACACCACTCCTCACAGCTTGTTGAACACCTCAACAGCCGCGCGCGCAGTCGATGAAGCACTGGCCGGGTTCTGGCCCGTCACCAGACGGCCGTCCACAACGTGGTAGTCGTCCCAGATACCCGCAGACCGCACATACTTGGCACCCAGCTTCTCGGCAAGCTCCTCCACCAGAGGCTGGCCCCACGTCTTGAGCACTGCGTTAACGCCCAAGACGTCCTCGGCCTCACTGGTAAAGCCCGTAATCGTCTTACCCTGGATAAGCGGCGCGCCCGTCGCCGTGTCGAGCACGTTGGCAAAGATGGCCGGGCCGTGGCAGACAGACGAAACAACACCGCCGTTGGCCCAGACCTGCGTGGCGACGGCCTGAAGGCCCGAAGCCGTCGGGTAGTCAATCAGCGCAGCATGGCCGGCCGAGGCGTAAAAGAGGCCGTAGCGGCTGGCGTCGAGGTCGGCTGCCTTGGGCATGTTGTCCAGCTTCTGGCGGAAAGCGCTCTTCTCGTCCTGCCAGGCCTTCAGGTCGTCGCCGGACAAGAAATCGGGCTGCAGGGAAAGCCAGTCCGGGGTGTAGGTGCCCGTCTCCGAGGCCAGGTCGACCTCGAATCCAGCAGCGGTCAGGACGTTGAATGGGTGAATTGCCTCGCTGATAAAGAAGCCAGTGGTCTCTCCCTTCATAAGCGGGGCGTGGGCCGAAGTGACGGCGATAAGGGCGCGGCGGGGAAGTGTAGCGGCAGACATTTCGATAGATGTTTGTTGTTGAGAATAGATTGAGAAGGTAGACAAGGCTGGGTAATTGTAGAGTGAATTTAGTGGATTGTTTGTGAGTGTGAGTGAAAGCGCGGTAAGTGTGAGATGAGGTTGTGATTAAATTGATGAAGAGTGGATGATGATTGTGATGATGAGATGAGGACAAAACAAACATCATTAATCTGGGGAGGTGAGGCCATATTTATAAACATTATCCGCAAGATACATTTATGTTTGAGTGGCTGAGGAAGCACCACCATCATGATACAAATTCCATGACGCGGCGATGCGTACACTGGACTTGTCTGGCGTTGCATTTTGCTGACATTTTCAGACAAAGAATTACAAGCCCGGAACGCTTCCGGACATGTTAGCCAGTTGACAAATTCGGATGAACTCCGACCAGCTGCGTCCTGACTCCGACGTATGACCAGCGACAAGTTCCTGGTGGCTTTCCCATTGGTCGGACCTACTTTTATCGGAGTTGTCCATTTTGTATTTCATTGTCTTCAACTCCGAAGCGACACCATCGTTTCTACCTATTTTATTAGTAATTTTCTCCACGTAGATCTTACAAATCATCAATTCATCGATTCTTTTCGTGTTTTCATCACGAAGTTTAACGAATTTTATTAAGTCGACCTCCAAACTTTACATTAATGATTATAATAAAACGATTTAGAATCGTAAAGTAATAAGTTAAATATAATATAAAAGAGAGAGAGATTTATATAATAAAATCTTATAACTTAAACTTTACGGTTTAAAGGGCGTATTTCCTACGGAGCCTATGCGACCTCTTTTCAGATGATACCCCATGCTTCCTGATTAGGAAAGCTACCGGCTGTGGGCCAAAATAGTGAAAAGTGTCTTGTTTTTTACTAGACACTTTCCTATTTATTTATTTTTTAACTCTTTTTTTTAGCAGATGCAGACTGACTTTACAAATAGTAGAAGTCGTAACGAAGGACAAATGCAATCATGGCTATCTGTCAATTCGTGGAAGTATTGTGGCACTTCTGTCCGGCAATTTGAGATGCCAGCAAAAATCTAAAGTCAGCCATAAACAATGTAACAGAAAAAGGAAGGAGTATATGTTCTTGACAGGTCTAGCCCTATGTACTCCTTTTCACTCTCGAAAACAGTAGTTGAATCGAGGTCCGCCACTTCCTTCTCACCAATCCTTTTCCCAATGTCTCGCTCTTTCCTCGAAAGAAAAGCATTTGCGGATACCGAAAATGGCAACTTTTCGAATGTCGCCGGCCATGGGGCGGTCTTCCTTTCTTTTCATTGACCAGGTATCAGAGGCGCTCTTTCTTCGCCACAAGATAAAACGTAAAACAAGAAGCAACTCCTCACGAGCAAGGAGCGAGCCTGTTCGTTTTTCTGCATGGAGAAAGAGACGCCGTGGGTTTTTCATCATTTACCTCAAGAATATGTCAAAAGAAAACCTCCCCACACCGCCCTCCCCCGGGGTCGTTCCTTCTGTATGCGCAAAATCCCCCAAAATGTAAGTAGCAACCGCCAAACGTCGTGCTTGGAAAGAACCAAAAAGCACCAGCACTTTCCCAGGCACAACCGCACAGATTTGCACTACTCTTAGCTGGCGCGATCTCAATGGGAAGTCGCAACCGCAAAATATCGTGATTGGAAGGAACCACCGACAGTTCAACAAGACCAGCATCAAAGAGAAGATCCCCGGCGCTTTCCAAATTCAAACCCCCTGGAGGCACTCTTTCTCTGCTTGTGCAAAGGCCACTCAGAGTAGAAGCAGCAACCGCCAGACGTCACGAATGGGAAGAACCACCGAGGATGCAACGCAAGCGACACCAAAAAGCCCCCCGACACCTTCCCGAGCGAACATTTTCTTCCCACCTTCCCCTGGCCATATGACGTTTTTGGCCCATAGCTACTTCCTCTTTTCAGTTACTCTTGGCCGCGATAGACGTTCAGGAAAGAACTCTGCGCATGTCCCAGCAACGAGCCCTCGGGTAACGGAACCTGCACCGACATAGAAGGTGCGATGGTAAACAGAAGTCAGGGGAGACGAAGAGTAAATTATCCCCACCCCCTCTGTCCGTCCATTCTTTGCCTTCTTCTTTTTTTCTTCTTTCTCCCCAAACTACCTTTTTCATAAAGCCTATGTGACTAGCAAGATCTCTCATTTAGGGAGATACCCTTGCCACATACCAAGCCGAAAAGTGCGTCGGCTTCAGAAAGGAACAGTTGAAGGGGACCGTTCCTTAAAAGCTAAACAAAAATACTGCAAACTCCACCCGTTTCGACTTCACACTCTGACGTCAGGGGAACAAAGTCGTGTGTGTCAGATTGGCCTTTTCTCTGTGCTCTTCTGGTTTTCCTTTGCGGGTGGGACATTCAATTTGATCTCTTCACACTAATGACAGGCACCGACACCGGGGGGGATGACGGATGGCAGCTTTGAATGCTCAGCAGGCGCTCTTGGCAGGCACTTGGCTGTCATTATGGAACCTGGGGGCTCAGGAGCAGTGGGCTCAAGATCGACACTCGGGTGTCATGACGGAATCCAGAGGTTTATGATAGGGTCAAGGGTGGCTGTCAATCAACTTACTGGGAGATCAACATATGCACAAACGCATCGACCAGCATATTTTCGTCATCGACGTCACAAAGTCAACAACTTTCCACAGACCTTTTGCACCGACAACATTTTGCACCACGGCACAAGCCGAGAGGACGAAGACTGCCAATCGTCGCCCGACATCAACACCTCCTTTGAGTAGACACTCTCTCAAGTCGATGCATCCTTAAGACGACGTTTTCTCAAGCCCATGTTTTCTTGGGAGATGGTCAGTTTCCCCGTTGTTGCGGGGTCGGACGATGACGTTATTTTGTTGACACCTTTTGACAGATGGACGCGCCTTCCAGCGGCTCTCGCATCGTCTGGCATCCCAACATGTCCATGTGATTGAGCTGGGCTCTCACATCAAGCAGGCGCAGGCGACAACTGTCCGACAAGAACGACATGCGCATCAAGCAAGCTGAGCACATAGCCATGCTGGCCAAAACAAGCAGCGCCCATGCGCAGTGCTGCACCATACCAATGCCGACACACACAGAGGGAGGAAAATGAAGGATACCAGTGGCCGCTGCAGTTCGTCTGTTGGTGATCCACCGCTGCTACTTTTTCCCACTGGGTTTTAATGAGGGCAGTGCACCACAGCCTGTAGAGGCTGGCTGCAGCAGCCCCCAAGAGATACCAAATGCATCATTGCTGCCGCCTAATCATCAGTGGAAGGGAGGGAGTACATAGACTCTTTGTCATGGAGACGCAATGTTAGCTTGGGACGGAACGGTGGAACGGGTTGGCTTTTGGTACTCCCCCAGGCAGCAAAATCAAATCATGGAGCTTTTTCTTTGCCAAGTTGAAAGGTGACGTTTGGAAAGGTGATATTATGCCGCACACTCACCGAAAAAGTGCATCAATTTCTGGAACAGGTTGAGGGACCGCTTTATCAGGATGGAGGGAAGCGCGTCTTTATATGCGCGGCTGACTTTGTGGTTGAACTTTAAATTATGGCTGAATGAGCCGCAGAAGCCAGGGTTTACACAGCGTGCGTGTTGGTTTGAAAACAACAGAATGCCAGTCACAGCCACGACTAAAATAGCTAAATTACCCACGCTTTCACTACGTTAAACCACGTCGTTAGAAACCTACTGTCCTCCCAGCGCTCGTTTAGCGTCTGTAGAATAAAGGTGATGTCCTTAATGATATGCAATTTTAGGTTAAACAATGTCGCATCTGCGAACATCTCCAAATATGCAAATTTACTTGGATTCCCTTCATGCTTGTATCGCAGGTGAGGGTCATTTGTATTTAATGGAACGAGGAAGTGCCCAGTACAATATAAACTTCCTCCAGAAGTTGAATGCAATGCGTTCGTTTCTTTTTATGTTTTATTTTTAAAGTCGTTTAATTTTTTTTGGACTAAAAAAAATACCGAAGGCGAAAATACAAATTATTTCGTTTGAAATTTAAACCACGGGTAAGAACGAGACAGAAAGCCACAAAATTTATACGAAAAAAAAAAGAAAAAAATATAGCTCAAACAGTTACGATTGGTTTTCATAGGAAGATCATTAAATTTGTCATCGAATCAAAGATGCTTCTTGCTCGCGTTGTGATCGTTTGAAAGTATGAAAGAAATATTGCGAATTAATCCCACATGATGAGTATCGTCAAAAATAAACGCCAGTGCACTGCAAGTCATGATTTCGTCCAAACATGGTACTGTACACGCCCTCTTACATGGAGAATAAGACCCCTTCCGAGTCGGGCCAGAGAGCATTTAGGTCCAGCCACTGATCCACATCAAAAGCCATGAGCATCGTGTCTTGGAGGACAGACGCATCCAGTCCGGAGAACATCACCTCAGGTTGCTTGTCTGGGCCCGTGTTTAGGTCTGGGATGCCATTGGCCGGCGGTAAAGTGGCACCGTTCATGTCAACGGGCTGGCTTTGAACAGCGGGAGAAGCTTGCGCCTGTACTACATGGTCTGAGTGTACTTGTGCCGGCGCCTGGTTCTGTTGTCTATGTGCAAGTGCGCTCTGCTGCGCTAGATAGTTGACCTTGTCACGTAGCGTGCGGATTACACCCGCAGCACTGCTGGCAACCGCAAAGTTTCGGCCAAACATGTCAAACACGGCAATGGCCAGCTCGACGGCGGCATGTGATTTGCACACAATGGGTACCTCGCAGATGTCGTCGGAGCGGTGGATGCCTCGTGTCTGTTCATGCATAGCCAGCAAGAATCCGACCAGAGTCATGGCGGCGTTCCACTGCCACTGGAAGACCTCGCTCCAGCCAGCCAGAATGCTGGTCGTGGACAACACCTGGTGGACGATCTGGGTGAGGGTGATGGCATGGTGGGCACAGGTGTCGGCGCACTGGCGGACGGGGGCAACGGAAAAGGCGGAGGCCTCGAAGCTGATGAGGGGACGGTACAGGTTGATGCATAGATTGTGGTACATGAGCTCCAGTAATAGTCGCTGGCGCTGCACCCAAAGCGGCGCAAAGGGCTCGATATCGAGCGGCGAACCGTCCGTGGAAAACGGTCGGCCGTCACCACCGGCACGGCCGCCCACTCGCGCTGTTGTCAAGGACGGGGGCACGCTTCTAGCCCACTGGGTAAAGGCTTCACCGTGCGTCAAGGCTGTTCGCGCATGCACCTCGAGTGACTCTGGGTGATTCCACAATGTTTGACCGGGACGCACGGGTATGGGTGCCTGGTTGCCGCTGTAAAAGGCAACATGCGCCGGCCGTGCCACCTGAAAGAGCGAGCTGTGGTATAAATGAAAACTGAGCCAGCTGCGGTTGTCACCGAGCGGTGCAAAGGACGAGCCAGACAGGGCGGCGACGGCGACGCTGTCGTCGAGTTGTCGCGGTGTGGTGGCACCCTCTAGGTGCAAAAGGAAAGGGCGGCCCAGCTTCATGCCAATCTTGCTGTCCAGCACGTAGAGTGCCCACCAGATGCGTATGCGCAGCTCGCGCTGGCGCAAGGTCATATCGGCCGGCGGTGCCAGGTGGAACCCCAGCATGTAGGCCTCGCGCACGGCCAGCGCACAGGAGCTGTCACTCATATTCTGGAACGTGCCGTTGCACAGGTAGACACCACACAAGATGTGGCACTGCAACGTCGACAGCGACGGACTCTCGAGCTCGTACTCGAGCAGCGCCTGGCATCGGCGGTAGTACCAACGGCCGGCAATGGAGGTGTCGTCGTTGTCGACGATGAGCTTTTGGCGCATGCCTGGGGCCATGGTGGACACGCCAATCTGGAGGCAGAGGGCCAGGGCGATGTCGACAAGGGCAGACGGGGCACGGTCCTGGCCTGACTTGGCCCACAGCGACCGATAGTGCTGGCGGAAGTCGGCTTCGTCGAGGATGGGGAACAGTGCTGCATGGTAGGAATGCCAGTAGAGATCGAGGAAGTACTCCTCCTGGGTGAGCGTGAGAAAGCGAGCGCCCGCTAGGGGATCTTGTATGCTCGCATGCGGTCTTGATGTGCTATCGTGCACGTGGGCTTGTGCCTGCTTTTGGGCATGTGTTGGATTGGTTCTGGATGTTGATGTCGATGAAGACGATGTTGCTGGGCCGTCCACCAGCATTCCAGCTGGGTTCACGTCCAGCATGTTATCGATGCTCTCCTTATTGCTTTTGTTGTTTGTGTGACCGCTACTGTTCTCGCTCCAGTCCGGATGATGGAAATTTAACGAGTCGTCCAGATATGTGGCCGTCCGGCTGATGAAATAAAATAGCGATGATGGGCCGTACCACGTCTTGTGGGGTGACCGGGCGGTGCTGACATGTACGCCACCCCAAAAGGCGTGTGCAATGCCGGTGTCAGTGGCCACCCAGCTTGAGATGTCCCGTGGTGTAGCGGATGGTGGCAGTTGTGGCTGCTGTGATGTCGGAATTGCGGATGCGTCAGATGTGACGGGCATGATCGAGGGGGGTGCTGTGATATGGGTGGTGGCCGTCCCGGTCGGTGTTACCACAGACGATTCCGGACCGTCGGAATAGGGCGACACCTCCGATACGGATCCGGCGGTGGCGGCTGTGTAGGGAGCTGCATGTCGGCTGGCCAGTCTTGCTGCGTTCAGCTCTTGCTCAAGCTGAGCAACTTGCCGCCGAAGACGGTCGATCTCGCGATGTGCTTCTGGCAGCGACGTGGCATTGAGAATGTCTTCGTTGCTGCAGTGGCCGCCGCGGGTCTTGCAATTGGCGCACGGCACGCTGGTGTCGCACTTGATACGGTGTTGGCGGCACCAGTCGCAGGCCCGTGATACCTGGTGCCGCTTGGCCCGTTTCGGGGGCGGCGGCTGGGAGCTGGACGTCTCTGAGGTGACAGACGCCCCCGACAGACCAGGTGGATGAGAAGAAGGTGAGGATGGGTCCATGTCCATTCCGGAAGCAAAGGAGCTGAGCGGCTCTTGGCGAGTATGCCCGTTGATCGGCTGCTGGTCAATGTCTGTTCCATGCGTTGGGGTGACTTCCCCAGGTGTGTGGGGTGCGAAGCGGCGGACGAAACACGACGACCAATCAGTCGCTGTTGTTTACAATCACGTGATGTTCTTTTGGTTGCTTTTGGAGCTTCTCGGACTAACTCCGAGTGCGTTCTGACTTGACTCGAAGTAGATATTGAAACCCTTACGCGCCTGATTTTCCCAAACATTGAAACATACTGTATTATTACATTTCTGGATCCATTACGGCTTCGGCTCATCAACCGACGGAGCAGTAATTTGTCTTCAAAACGTTTAAGCGTTGTTGAAAAGCTTGGTCATCATGGTCGAAGGAGATCTCCGAGACAATTTTAGGACTGTTGGAGGCTTTCCCATTGGATGGAGAGCAGATGTTAGATCAGCCTGTTATTCGAATGGTGTGCTTGATGCGGAGCAACTCCAGCTACTTACCGTCTTCAGCGGAGTTGTCCGAATCCTGTCGGTTGACTCGGGCGTGTTCCACTTTTACTAATCTCAAAGTTGCTTCAAGGAGGGTGGTCTTCAGTAATCAACCACTCGCTGCAGCGCCTAATTGGATGTTCCACTTGTAGGGCCATGGGCGTTGTAACAAACAGGCACAACTCCGAGTCGAATATGGATCGAGATGGAAAAGGCTGAGACCAAAAACAATCAAAAGATTTCCTTTATTAGTTTTCGATTAGCTATTGTGGAACTTTGTAGAATTCGTCAAGATGGATATAAAAGACCTCGTCGAGTCCGCCTCTCCAGAAGTAGATGTAGGGTATCGACATCACCAACAACAATACAATATCAAGCAATCACACATCAATCTACTAAACACCCTCAAGCTCTCATTCTAGTATTCTTACATACTGCCCTCTTTTATTCATATCACAAAAATATCCCACCCCACTTCCACCATGCCTTCATTCACCGTTTACAAGGGCTCCGAGGAGGGTGCCATCAAGAAGAGCAAGACGACCAAGCCGGATGAGCTCCGCGGCGACCAGGTGCTGCTGCGCGTGACAGCATCTGGCCTGTGCGGCACTGGTGAGTTGACATACCGGAAGTTTTCTGGCTTTAAAACTGGATAATGATGATTGGACTTTTGCTAATACGATGCAGATCTCCACTACGTTCGTCCGCCCCGTTTGACTCTATTCCGGATCTCTCACGCATCTCGTTAATGTCTACTAACACTCCTTCTAGATACATAAGGACATGGTCCTCGGTCACGAGGGCTCTGGTGTCGTCGAGGCTGTTGGTCCGGATGTCAAGACGCTGGCCAAGGGCGACCGTGTCGGCTGGGGCTACCAGACGGATGCCTGTGGCCAGTGCCAGGAGTGCCTGAGCGGCCACGAGACGTTCTGCGCCAGCCGCCAGATATACGGCTCCGCCAATTTTGACCAGGGCAGTTTCGCGTCGCACGCGGTGTGGCACGAGACGTTCTTGCACAAGCTGCCGGAGGGCCTCAGCGACGAGCACGCGGCGCCGCTCCAGTGCGGCGGTGCGACTGTGTTTACTGCCCTCCAGGGACTCGCACCGGGTGCCACGGTCGGTGTTCTGGGCGTCGGCGGCCTCGGCCACCTGGCGATCCAGTTCGCCGCCAAGATGGGTTGCCGCGTGGTGGTGCTGTCCGGGTCGAGCGCCAAGCGCGAGCAGGCACTGCAGCTGGGCGCGCACAAGTTTGTGGCGACCAACGAGGGCCAGACGCTGGGCGACGACGGCGAGGGCTGGACGATTGACCGGCTGCTGGTGACGTCGTCGGCGCAGCCAAAGTGGGAGACACTGCTTCCGATGCTGAGCATGCGGTCGCAGATCTACCCACTGTCGGTGTCGCCGGGCGACCTGGTGATTCCGTATATGCCGCTGATTATGAAGGGCATCAGGGTCCAGGGCTCTCTCGTGGCGACACGGGTGCTGCACCGGGATATGCTCAAGTTTGCGGCGCTTCATGGTGTGAAGCCGATCACTGAGACGTTCCCGATGTCGGAGCAGGGCATCACGGAAGCGATTGGCAAGCTGGAGGCCGGCAAGATGATCTACCGTGGTGTCCTCGTACCATCCAACTAGGATCTTTGTTGTTTTGTTGTTGTGCATGGGAGATGAATATTAATGACCATGGAGACAGAGGCAGGATGGGAGCGTTTTGCTGTTCATTAGTATGGAGACAGAGGCCGGATGGGAGTGTGTTACTGTTATTTACTATAGATTGTTTGTTACTTGGGTGGAAGTTTCAATATATTATATAATCATAGAGTGGACGAAAAGTAAGCGTTGGGTATATTTTGTTGCTATTGATTTGTAGAAAAAGAAAGAGGAAAACAGCCGATGCCAGAACACCGGATGAAGAAATCAAAATGAAGCGCACCCAGAGTCTAGGAGACAACCAAAAGAAACCCAAGCAACTATCAAACGCCATGCCAAGCAATCAAAAAAATAAAAATCATGTATATCCCGTCTATGCATAATCCACCAATGCATGTAAAGGCCCTCTCGCAACATCCCTCGACCAACCTAACCAACATGCATTCACTACCTCCTCATCGTCACCCACCACCTGCTTTCTCACACATAGTGAGCAGGCATGTGGACACTCTCGGAGCTGCTGTTGTCGTGCTGCTCGTGGTAGCCTGCGGGCATCTGGTAGCCGTTGTAACCCTGGTAGGCCTGCTGCTGCGGGCCCTGTGGCACCATCTGCTGCAGCTCGACGTGGCCCTTGCCGGTGCCCAGCTGCTGCTTCTCGGCCTTGCGCTGGGCCTTCTCGTCCTTTTTGGCGGCCTTCTTGGCGGCCTTGGCAGCCTTGCGCTCCTTGCGCGGGATGCGGGGGAGGTCGGCGTAGGGCCCGCGCAGGAGACGGCCGGGGTGCATGAGCGCGAGGAGGAGGAGGCACAGGGCCATGGGGAAGGCGTCGAGCATGTAGGCGTAGATCTCGTGGAAGGGCACAGGGTTGGAGGGCTTGATGCCGCCGGCGAACTCGGCAATGCGATAAAAGAGGCGGAAGGAGATGAGGCCCAGGATGATGTAGAGGGTGTAGAGCATGCCGCGCCAGCCGCGCAGGATGCTGGTGGGTTTCTCGACGCCGAGACGCTCAAGGCGCAGGCAGTCGCGGTGGAAGACAATCATGAGGCCAACGAAGACCAGAATGCAAAACTCCTGGCAGCCAAGGCCGGCCATGTAGACGTCGATGCCGATCTTGATGACGTCGGCCGAGGCGCCGGGCGTGACCATGACACCGCCGGCGGCCTGGACAAGAAAGGTGGCGACGTCGGCCCAGACAAAAATCTTGCTCATGCTGACGGCCTTGACCTTCCACACGATGTGGTCGGGCTCGTAGCAATACACGGTGCGCGCAAAGGTCATGTAGACAAAGCCGTTGATCCAGAGCGGGGCGAGCAAGAACAGCAGCGTGTAGGACGTGGCATAGCCCGAGTTCTGCTGGTCGTGGGCGCCGATGGAGTGCAGTATGAACGCAAGGGTTTCCCAGGAGGCGGCCATGATGATGACCCAAGCATAGCGCTTCTTGTAGATGATGGCCTGGGCGAGGTGGGTGACGGTTAGGAGGCCGAAGATGACGGCGGTGGCGATGGCGGGGGCGTAGGCGGGGTTGAAATTGTAGTTGGAGTTGCAGGCGTCGACAGGGACGTAGCCGTACTTGCCGGGGACGGCGGTTGTGCAGGAAACCTCGGCAGATGCGGATGTGGAGGAGGCCGTCGAGGCGACTGTTGGTGAAGGAGAGGTGGACATTGTGAAGATTCGGGTGATAGGAGAGGAAAGGAAAGGAGACGAGAAGGGAAAAGAAGGGAAAAGGAGAGGGGGGAAAGGACGAGATGTTCACGTGCAGCAGGGCTGTGATGAGACTGATAAATGTGTGTAAGTGTCGAGTGTCGAGTGTCGAGTGTCGAGTGTTTAATGCTGAGTGTTGTGCTGAGTGTTGTGTTTGTTGATGAGAGAGTGTGATGAAGAAGATGAGATGAGACATGGAACAGAAAAAAAGATGAAGAATGGTGGATGACAACAACGGTTTATATCATCCATCTTGCAGACTTTACATTATTGAGATTGATATTGTCTGGCAAGGCTTGATGGAGAGAAGGTATGTCGACAGCAAACAACCGTACGACAACAAACGACCGTACGACATGCATGGCACAGTTTCTGTTGTCAATCCGCAAAACTCGCCCGTCTCATTGGCTGGCCTTGATCCTTCAGACGGCTTACATGGCTTACACGCAGGGGGCTCCATTTGTCAAGCGACATCGTCGGGTGGCTGCCCCTGCCGCGGGTCGCCAGGCAGACGAATAAACCTAATTTAGCAGCGCTAAGCCCATACCGTAACCATACGAGGTTCTCCGTACGGCGCATACCACACACACCAATCGGCGGGAGTCAAATGTGTGAGTTGGCCGCTAGCCACACCGGGCGGGCCAGCCTGTGTCTAAAAACACCCTGAACCGAATACTTTTGTTTTGCTGGGGCAGACCCGGGCCGCAGGATTCAGAAGCAAGCTTGAATCTGCTCCGTATCCGTGCACAAGACTGCGTTGGTGTCGATCGACAGGCTCGCTCGCGCTTGTCTGGATGTGTGGTCATTCATCTTTTGCAGTTCCGTCTTTGACAGCCGCGATGGCCCTGCGTTGACTGCCTCAGCTTGCCGATCGAGAGATCCCTTGTACTCCGTACGCGTGTACTTGGCAGCCCCACGTTCTCCGTGTTTTGGTAAGGCGGGCTTGCCAGGGACCTCGGAGCCAAAACGGCGAGAGGATTTGGCTCCGAATTCGACTCCGAATTTGACTCCGGCCATTTGTCACTGGTCCATCTCGCCAGCAATGCCTAGCATCTCCACCCCTATTTGTGGACGTGCCGTGTGTCAGAACTACTGTGGTGCGATCGTCGTTTGGAGAGTGCGACGTCTGGCAGAGAGGAGGACGGAGAGGCGCGAGGGAGGCAAGAGGCTGGAATTAAATTGCTTGGGCCATGACGATCTCTGTGGCCATGTTGCCATTCTTTATTTTATCCTTGTCCAATATACTGTTGACCAGCCACAGATTTGCAGTCAATAGACGCGCTCCTAATCCGATGCCAATGGTTCGATTGGTTTGTCCCTGGGCCGAGAAACAGGAAAGCATGGAATACACGTTCGACAATACAAACAAATGAATAAAAATAAACAGGGCTGAAGACGGGAAAGACTGGAGCAGACTGGAGCAGACTGGCGACGAGATTGCTGGCATCGTCTCACCACCTGCGACGACAAGCGCAAGGCAGCAGCGATTCAGAAACCGGGGAAGCCACGGTGAGACGAGAGGATACGGAGAGGGAAAAGAGAAGACGGAACAGAGAGCTGAGAATAGGGCCATCCTTTTCAGGCACCCACATTATTGGTACTATTCCGGGAAGCAAAGCGTAGCACTGCTGAACAAAGCCATGCGCAGCCATGGCGGATTGAAAACGTAAAGGAGGAAGAGCGAAGGAGTAAAAAAGATGAGACAAGGCTACGGCGCAAAGGCGACGAGCGAATCCGGGATTGGTTGAGACACATCAGGAAATGCAGAAAACGGACCGGCTGTTGGACGCAGAACCTTATTTTCACAGCAGCCCTACAGGGAGGAATGGCGTTTACCAAAAGAACAAAGAATGACCCGACTGCACCGTAATACAGTAGCCGGGAAAATGGTGCCCCTCCAACCACTGTAAATGCGGCGCCAGCAGTCGTATCGCCCCGTAAGGGCATGAATGTTTGTCCGAGTGGAGCGCTGAAGCCCCCTGTTGGAGCCTCCTTATCCCCGGACTGTTGCACGTTGCAGGTGGCTGAGCCAAAAATAGAACACTACCCAACCGATGTTTTGATGGCATCCTAGCAAACTACCTAGCTAGTCTGCCAGTCCATTCATCACGCAAAGGAAATGCTACCTTGGACAAAGCAGCTCTCCACAGCCACAGCCCGATCCAATAGAATGTCAGCTGTTTGGATGATCGACAAATGTGCACGACACAACACGTCGTAGACATAGCCAAGGCTGTGGCTTGAGCCGTCGCAGCTATCTTGGCCTCTGCAGAATTCTTCGAAACGAAGAGCCACGGCTGTTTCCCGTCCGTCTGACGCTCTCCCCTTTGCCTCAACCTTATTCTTGCTTACATTTGACTTCTTACGTCTTCATTGTCACTGCTTCTTTCTCACCTGCTGTATCTCCTTTTATTCTTATCTCTGTCAACTGCCGAAGCCGGCACATACTAGGATGAATCGAAAGGTAAAATATGTGGTAAGAATTGAAGGCAAGCTGATCCAGACAGACACACACGCACACGCACACACAACTATCCAACATCCGTCGACACCTCCAGCCCTGTCAACGACTGTGGCTGCTTAGGACGATTCCGACCCTGGAGCGGATGCGGGCGCAGGCGCCGACGTCGGCTTCGCTGGTGCCACCGTCGTCTCGCTCGCCGGCGCGCAGTTGTACACCACGTGCGTGGACGCGCCCGTCGGGACTACCGTCGCCGTCAACACAACGTATGTCGTGCGGTGGTACGTCGTCGTCGGCGCGGGAGGAGCAGGTGCTGCTGTCTCTGACGACGTGGGAGCCGGCTTCGACGGGGCTTCCGCGGCCTGCCGCTTGTGAGGAGCACCCACCGGTCCGGCCAGTGTGCTCGCCGTCGGCTTCGCCCCCGGAGGACCCGCCGGTACCGCCCGCTGTGCGCAGCTGAGGATGCTGGTCACAGTCGTCGTCGACGACCACGACGTCACGGTCGCGGAGCGCGTCACTGTGGCATCGAACGGCAGCTGGATGCACGCGTACGACGTGACCGTCGTGACTGCCGTGTCGCTGACGACCGCCTGGGTGTAGGCCGTGTTGGTGAGGTGGACCGTGGTCGTTGAGATCACCACGGAACCGGCCGCAGGAGCAGGCGTTGTCGCTGGGGGCGCAGCGGCCGCGGAGGACGAGTTCTCAGCGGGCACATACACCGTCTCAGGCGCCGGGAGTGTCTCCAGCTCCTCTTTCTTTGGGGCGGCTGTCGGGGCAGGCGCAGGCGCAGGCGCCGGCGCACCGCCACCGAATCCGCCGCCACCGAATCCACCGCCAAATCCGCCACCAAATCCGCCGCCGAACCCACCGCCGAACCCACCGCCGACACTGTATGGGAAACCGCCAACACCAGGGCACGTAATCTGTGCCGCTGCCGTCGCCGTCGACGCATACACCGTCTTCGGGATCGCCACTGTTGTCGTCGTGTCCACCGTGAAAGCGTACGCCAGCGTCGTGCTGCAGCCGTAGCGTGTGCGCACATACGGCGTAGCCGCTGTCTCTGTTTTCACGGCGTAGACGGTGCGTGTGCGCGTGCGGACGGCCGGCGCACTCGGGGGTGCAACCGGTGTCGGCGTCACCAGCGGCGAGGACGGGCCCGACTCCGCCTGGCGCTTGTTGTGCGCGGGCGCAGGCACAGGGGCGACGGGTGCTGACGTCGTCACGACCACGGGCGGCGCTGCGGCCGACGTTGCCGCCGCAGTCGCGTACACGTACCCCGTGCAGTTGAGCGTCGCCTCAACGATCGCCGTCGATGTCCAGCGCGTGCGGACAATCGTGCTCGTCACCGTCACGACCTCCACGGACGGCGCTGCGGGCGCTGTGACGACGGCCGTTTCGGTGGTTGACGCTGCCGGGTCCTCGCCCGCGCGGCGCTGGACGGGGCCGGCCATGCTGCCCACGGCCAGGGCCAAGAGGCCAATGGCTCTGAGTGAAGTCATGTTGCAGTAGAGTGTAGACTCAAGAGGCAGACAGCGTAGAGACAGCGATAGTTAACGGATGTAGATCTTAGTCAACATAGGTGTCGGATTCGACTACACTTGCCCAACAAGGAGACGAGATGTGCTTAGCAAACAACAAGGCGCCGGGTCACCACCCCTTCATATAAGAAAGTTCATACGGACATGCTTCGGGGCAAAAACCATTGACCAAGCTTTTATCCCCCTTTCTTCTTTCTCCGCTTCCCGAGAGCAAGAACAGGGACAGGGAGTAACAGGGAGCCAAAAATATATCCCAATATACGACGTCCCGAAGACTCGACTAAGAATAGCTTCGGCTCTATATCCCGTGGCGCTATATTCCATTTCCTCGACAGATGCCGTGATATCGTCTAGTAAATGAATTGCAATCATCAGATTGAGGTAAAATAAGCCGACCCGCTCTCTATCGTCTCGCGCCTCTTGCCTCTCGTCCTAACACTGATGTATATCCCAGACTTTACGGCAGTTATTCTCGCGGAGAAACAGAGGGGAGATTATGGACATACGGAGCGGAAGTCTAGACGATGCGGGGGATCTGTATTTTATATTGACTGGTGAGAAGACAACACAAGCTTTCGGTTGTACCTGGAACTATAACCAAAGCGAAGCGAGGTGGAGATGGAAACAAACATGACAGGAAGGGGAAAGAAAAAAAAAAGACATAGCCCGCTTACTGTCAATATAGTCCCTCACTCTTTGTCAAGTTGTCAGATTGTGCAATACGGAAAGGTACTATCGACGGCTCGCGATTTCCGGTCAAATGAAGATGGTCGACAGACAGATTACAAGTGAATGCCAGACGACATATTCCAGAAAACGTCTCAATCGTGTCACGTTGTTGGATGCCGTAAATATAGCCGGTTGGATCAGGTCATAAATGTGTCTGCCGTGCACGTTTTTGCCTCGTTTTACCCGGAGGAGAAGTGGTTATTAATTGAGATGGATGTACAAAGAGGTTTACTGGATGCTATCCTTGTTTTGAGAATTGCAGAGTTTTGTTTAGTTTATCTCGGGCATAAAGATATTACTTCTCCATTATTCGATAATGAAGGACATACATAACATCAACTGTTATTTTACATTATCATTATTATTGATTTCCTTCTGTTTCATCGCCACGTTTTTAAAAAAGATGAAATCTAAGAACGAAGTGTTAATTAGCCAGAAAATAGAAATAGAAATATATGCTTGAAAAGAATGTTGTCGCTTTTAAAAGTATGACACAACGGCCGCCTATGGTGTGCTTGTATGTTGTCTGATATCTTGTTCAGGTGAATACGAACTATTATGCGTGACAAGCTCTGTCACGTTACCGCTTGCCATACGAAAGGCTGCGATGAGCTTTGTTTTGCTCAGGGGTACGCGGAGCTGATGCGCAATTACAGCGCCAGGAGGTCCAGCAATTTGACGGAGGATATTGGCGCTGCGCCATTTGGCAGTCTACGTTGGACAGGAGAACTTGCCAGCTGCACAGTCTTTGTTGTATCGCTGTAAGATGACCTCATTCGTCATACTCCTCCGTCTTCTACGAATTGTGTACACCTTCTTGTGTGACAAATCGCAATTTCCCCGTCCATTATCTAGAGAGATGGGACTGTGGACATGAGAAACAGAAAAGCCGACGCGAGGTGAGGAAGAAGAGACGCTGAATTGGCCTCTTGTATGCTCTTCATTCGCAAAGCGGGCGGGAGAAGGAATGCGAAGTAGGCGAAACTGAAACGGACACCGTGCTTTGACACCAGCAGCGAATACGCTCTCTATTTTTTTTTTTTTTTTGAAGACAAGAACTCATTCCTCTGCCCTCGCCTGCATGGTGAAGCAGGCTTGGCAGGCTCGTGATAAAAGAGAAGCGGAATGTGGCGGCCATTCTGGGCAGGAGGCGGCCGATTGCGCTGGCTTCGTAAGTAGCTCAAGACAAGCACGAGAGCACCTCTGGGGGGACCATGGGGGCCACAGGGCTTCTTGGGTACAAATGGGACCTGAGCGAAAAATTATGACGAGTTTGTTTTTACACCCTGCCCTTTGTTCTTCAGGCTTCAGGGGTCCAGTGACGTCATTACCTCTCAGCAAGAAATAACCCCTGCAAAAGCCCCCTTTTTGGCCCCCCAAACTGCCCGCGCCAATCAACGTCCGCCAACCATCAAGTAGATCCACAGCGCAAACCAACCCCACGCAACTGCTGTTCCACGGCGGCCTGCCTCATTCTGCATTTGCATATGCAGGCTGCCTTTCACAAACCACCATCACGTTCATGGGCCATTCTGTATTCATGTAGAACATGTTGGTTTGATTCCCCACGCCTTGGTTTGAAATGGCAATCCAAAAGGTCACACAAACACTTTAGTCGGGGGTCACGGCCGTCATTCGTATACATAAATCGTATTTTTGAAAGAGTCTCAATATATGGCGTACTCCGTACAGAATGGAGAGGGACCAACGAGTACGTGCGTAATAAATAGTACGCATCAACAACAGTCATCAGAAAAAGGCCAGCAAAAGAAAGAACAAAATACACCGCAGATAAACGCAGCCGTGTGAATGCAGTGCTATGCTATAAGGGTCGCTAACAACACATCAAATGGTAAGGCAATTTTGAAGCAACTGGTAACAGAAAGCAACGCCAACGGACGCTTGGAAAAATCTGTCGTATTCCGACCTGAGTGGCGAAGATAACATTACATCCACGGAAGTGACTGGGTATTCGGGTATCAGAAATGACCGAAAGGCTTCTGAGGCCGCCATCCCTAGTCGTCATCCGTGGTTGTCATCTGTAGAGAAAATGATCGGGATATGGAACCGGAGCGTAATTGGGTCAACGTCTTGCCCGCCTTCACAAGCTCGACTTCCTGCATAATGATCGCTGAACTGGACATAAAAAATGGAACCCTCCGCGTCCATAACCAAAACGTGTGGGTATAATGTTTTCCGGATCGTATCATCATCCAGTAAGACCGAGACAGGAAAGCTTGTAGTTGGAAGATGCGATGGGGGATATAGATAGCTCGAGCGCATGTGTATCGTCTCTCGAGATGCTGTGAGGGAATGTGATGCAATAAACCGTAGATGGAAATTTGTGTAGAGATCGTGCCGCGTCGTTTTGATGTAAAATCGACGTGCAAGAAATCCACAAAACACCTTGTAGAAATATGACGAACCCAAAGGAAAGAAAGATAAGAAGGAAAGGCCGTAATATGAAGATATGAACGCAAAACGGGAACCGTTCCCCCAAAAATCGCAATAGTAAAAGCCAAAAGTGTATCGAAGGCGCCGAAAAAAATGACCCAAAAGGACAAAAAAGATTCGTATCAGTACATCGAGTCAGTACATCGAGGCAAGGCACAGCAGTCCGAAACGGGTGATTTACGGCGAAACAAACGCCGAGCGGGCCGTGAGATTAGTCGACTTGTAGTGGGCTTCCCACGATATGCACCGGTGTTGGGTGGACGACGTGATATCGTGCCGGCACAGGCGGAAAGCTGCGTTCGCAGCTGACGTCATTGCAGCCTGTTTGCCCGAGATGGATGCGGAGCGGTGGCCACCGTAAGATCGTGGAACCGTAAGCCATTCGTTCGCCTTTGTGGTAAGCGTGTCGTATTACCGCCTTGCCGTAGCGTATCGTCCAATGTGAACCTTTGGCACCGACTCGCCTTAGCTGCCGCAATCAACCTCTACTTCGTGCCTGCCGCAAGCCGCCGAGACCTCGTGTCTGTCATTTCTTGCCGCGACCGCCTCCTGTTGATGTGATCTTGCTTGTTGTCATGAGATCGCCTATGTATTTCTGGAGGAATTTGTTGTTGTTGTCAAGCTTGTCATGTTCTTCCTTAACGGCCTGGATTCGGTGGAAAATCATGAGGAGGGAGTCTTGCAGCATCTTTGCGTGCCTATTTTCAAGTGTCAGTCGTCTGTAATACGAAGGCAAATTTACTGTGTCGGTAGGTGATTACGCACTTTCTGACTTCTGCACGTGTTTGGCGACCGAGCTGCTCGAGGTCTTCGCTCGTCCGCCGTGGACTCATTGCGCGCACGTCACCTGGATCTAATTTCGTCTCGATTGGTCGTGACGCTTCTTCTGAGTCGCGGGGGACGATGATGGTACCGCTACTCTTGCGGTTCGGCAACCGAGGTCTTGTTGGTACCGGGGCATGGATGGTGTTGGCGTGTGTAGTGTTGCCATCGGAGGAGGTAGATGAGGAGTCGGTGCGTTCGATCGCAGGTGCTGTCGGACGCGACGCAGTTTGTGAATCGGTGCCCTGAGGCTCCTCTTCGGGTATCGTGATGTGCGAGGTGGGAGGCTGTTCATTGTCCATGTTGACGTGTATTTGGGAATCGTTAGGAGAAGGCAGAGGAGGAAATGTGAGGTAACGTTGTTCGGAAGCGGCGAGGAGCTCGCTGATCTCGGAACGGTGTGTTCAGTATTGGTTAGTGGGTTGGTCAAGCGAATGTGGGCGGTGACGTGCTGTGAGAGAGTCGACGAAGAAAACGAAAGGGCGATGCGAAGAAGCTGGGGTTCAGACGCGAGGAAGAAAAAAAGAAGAAAAGAAGAATGTATCGAAGAAGTAGCTGAAGAAAGGAAGCCAAATGGGACAAATATGGGAGAGCAAAATCAACAGGCTAGGGAGGATGGAGGAACGATTAAAAAATAGAGGGAGAAGCAGCGCAGAAATTGATGGGCGTCGTGGGCCTGAAACAGAGAAAACAGGGTCCGGCGATTTCGTCAGCTGCCGAGTGCCAGAAGTTGGGTTCGCCACCACCAAACAGGAAACACGCACGGGAAGTGGTGCACTGGGAAAACGTGGAAATAGATGACAAAAAGAGGCAGGTTGTTGAAGCGCGGTAGGTGGAAATCTGAAGCAAGAAGCTTGCAACAGGCAGCGAGTTCACAAATAAAAAAAGTAGAACCTTGAAAAAGAAGTCACGAAATAATAACGACGGAAACGAAGCTGCTCGGCTGGACAGAGCAACTTTTAGCGATCAAAACCTCTCTGTCAGCGACGCCAAACGTATAGTGGCGGTGTTTGGTCGTCGTGGTGTTGAATTTAGAGAAGTTTGCTGACCCTTTGCTTTGGTGCACTTCGAATTTGGCGTTGGAGCTGGGGGTTTTGGGTCGGGTTGACGAGTCTGCCGGACAAAGGTAGGCACTGGCAGGGTCCACTGGTGCTGCAGGGTCATCTCTCGTGGGAGGGTGGCTCGGTGGGTTCACTGGCACTGGCTGAGCTTTAAGTCTCGTTGACTGCAAAATGACGCCAGACTAGTCGCTATTATCGGTGGGGCGGCGGAGCGTGTCAGGTGGGTTTATTGTATTGTTAAGGGTGACCTCAAGGCGAGAGGGTCACTGAGCCGATATTTGGGGTTGTTTGGCTTGCTAGACAGACCGCAAACAACGACAACTGGATTGCCACCGAGAAATAGACATGGGGTGAGGCAGACAGGTCGCGCATAGCATGCAGGTGACGTCCGGGAGAGGCTTTTCGTGTGGTGCTTGTCAACAACTGCATATATCTTGTAGTCGCGACGAAAAGGGGGAGGTGTGGACCCTCCTCTCAACAGCAAATCAAGTGTGTGGGTTGCGTGTGGAGAGTAGAAATGACGGTGTTGCTCACAACAATGGAGACATACACCAAGAGACCCTTGCTCCCTGGACGGACGACAGAATGCAGGCCTGTTCCCTGTCAGGCGGCTCTGGTTCTACTTCTCAGCCGTTTTTGTGCGTTTTCAAGGGTCGCTCTTCGAGTCCACTGAGCCACTGCTCTGTCGAATGTCGAGCTGGTCGTCCAGTCTTCTTGGATTTCCCGTCTTCTTTTCTTGTTCCCGTTTGATTCTACCCTCGTCTTTGCAGTGTGTTGGCCAGCCGAGCCTGCCGATCCTGTTTCCTTTCATTCACCGTGTCCGTCTCGTACACTCAACTCTTGTGTTTCGGTGCTACCAGGCGTGGCGATCGACAGCTCTCCTGAACATCTCCTGAACCTCTCCCGGACGGCGCGAAAGTTGGAAGCCCTCGAATCTGTTGCAGGTCGAATAACGAACGGATACTGCTGTGGTAGGGGGTCGGAGTGTTAGAGACAGAGGTAAAATCTTGCACGGTGCCGTGATGGCTCGCACCCGCAAGCCACTCGATAGACAAGGAACGCCGGGTAGGCAGACATTGGATAGAAGGGCGTGCCTTTGTCAGATGGCCCGTACTTCGTACATTCGGGCATTCGCAAGTCAGCTTAAGAATGTGGGCGCCGAGGCCAGGAGCAACATCGTGACTGGCCGTGTGGTAAATACACCTAATGTGCGTAAAGCAAAGAGGAGAATGGCATCAGTGGCTGCGTGGGAAAGGGAAGGAGCACTATAGGCCTACATGTGAGAGTTGGAGCCTCAAGCACACTCAACCAGTGCATCCACGAAGGGTGGGAGGAGAGGAGGGGTGCAGGCTTCACGATTCTGGAAAGAGCTTAATATCATTCTGTCATCATAGGAAGGAGCAAATAATTCTCGTCATCAGGAGGAAGGAGAGAATGGGGTCGCCTGTGGGTAGAGAAGAACAACGGCTGAACCGCGCTAAAGCCGATCGCAATCTATTCAAGGATCTGGGGAATTGTGAGCCGACAGCGGCGTAGTTTGCTGTATTTCAGGGACCTGGGGCCATGCGACTCCCGTTGTGCAGCCCAACCTAATAACGGCACCCGACCATTAGTTGGTGAGCCTTGTCTTCAGATGGCGAACGACCAGGGTTAGTATGAGAAGACAAGACAAAGGGGACTAGGGCAAGTGCAACTGACATGGGACTTGCCGCGTCAAGGAAGCTTCACCGCACTGTCAATGACACGGTGTACGAACTAGGAAACTGCTGTGTTAACATAAGCGGGGAACCCTCCGCCGGTGGATGCGGTGGCCCGCTCCTGCAGTCGCTGGCCGCCCAAAAAGAGATCGGCGCAAATCAAGTGACGCCACTGGATGAGAATTTTGGGAGGGGGGAAGATCCGTGGCCAAGTTTTTCCTGGTTTTCGACTCAATCAAGGCAAGCGACATAAGAGAAATAGATAATTAGAAGTGACAAGGCATGAGGGAAAAGGTCGACGATTCAGGGCATGCATCGGTAGTGAGCAGGCAGTTGGGAGTGCCTTCTTTTGTCAACATTGCCAGATTGCCTGGTCCCGGCATCGTTCCTTCCTGTATTGCTGTTGTTGCCCGCGCAAAGGAGATTACAACTCGCCTTTTACGAGGCCGTAGCGCTGCCAACTTGTCATGAAATAGAAGGAGCAAACAACAACACGAGGAATTATTAGGCAACTGCCGCGGGATCATACTGGCGTCAGAGGAAGGAGCGCCCATCATCCTATGACAGAAGAAGAAAGACACAGAAAATACTGTCCAGCAGTTGGCAGCCCCCTTTTGGGGAGAAACTCGGGGCCTGCTTCTTCCGTCACCTTTCCTTTTCACCGTCATTGGTCTCACGGAACATGATCCCTGTACGGCTTCTAGAAAATGCCCTTCATGTGGGGTTGTCGTCTCCTCTCCCGCTCTCCTCTCGACGAGTATTCAACCAGTATTCTATTCCTCTCTGACTCTGCGCAACACTTCCATCCCTGTTCCGTCGAGTTTCCGTTTGTCGTATCATTACGGCTACTCTGGGCATGATGTCGCTACTTTATGCACTATCTTGAAGAAGCAGTACGACGTACGTAGTACAGTGTCGGAGTGTGCACCCCGTACTCCTCTCCGACAAATCATTCACGTACGCTGGTCGTCCGGATGACCGCTTTCCAAAAAGAAACGGAAAACGCCCCTGGGTAAGGGGTGACGACCTCCGACTGCCAGCCAGCAAAAGCCTCCGATTAGTGCACTTTGAGGGTGGGAACGTAAAGCCTTCAGAAGCATGCAGGCGAGGTCTCCCTCCGACTGCAACATCCGTTCTTACCCCCACACATACAGTGCCAGAGCCCGCAAGTCTGTTACCCATGATGTTTATTTTTACAACCTCCACATAGGGAATACCCTCGTTTCCTCCTATTCGTTCACATTCTTCACGGCGAGCGGATCTTGAAACAGAGAAGAAACAAAGATGGGGAGCATACGAGAAAACAGGAGGAGAGTATTGGCTTCACAGTGGATATTTGGCGATCTGCAAAAGGGGAGCCTATGGCATTTTTGTTTGATAGGACTGGTGCCAACTCTAGTTCGCAAGGCCGCCTGATTATTTTGAGCCGGCCCACCCTTGACATAGAAGGCGAAAGAAAGAAGAGGAAAAACTAGTACCGGCAATGAAAACTTTAAGTACGACATAAACGATGAAACAAAACAAACGAACAAGCCTTCTTTCCCACAAGCCAGTGTGCCTCACCCATGTTCCCTATGGTGTCATGATCGTCACTGCTGGCTCGCCACAGTGCGAGTTGTGCCAAGACGCGCACGCGTGCACTTGGCCCTGGCACCTGCGTCCTCAGGCCTGGTACAAGACTGGCTTACAGTACTTCCTTGAAATACCTGAGCCTCTCACGAGACAAAGCGTCCACGCTTCAATACCCTCCGGCTGTTGATCGGCATGTTCCAGCGGCGCAGCAAACCACCACTGTGTTCCAGTTGGCTGACTGGCTTGCTCCTTGCTCCGGGTTCTGCAGCCGGGCACCGGGCCTCCTTTTCCAAACACAAGAAACAGGTTTGCACTTTTATATTATTAATTTTTTTTTTTTCCTCACGTCCCCTCGGTCCCTCACCCTCGAGCAAATTTCATCGTCATTGTGTTATTACTGCTGTGTTGCCGGAGCCTCTTCCTTCTCCGCTGTAGGTCTATCCATTTTGCGGTGTGGCAATCATATCCCAATCGTCCTTACCGCGGAGGAATAACACATTCTGTCTGGTTGGGTATCGCCCCCTCTTGCACATCGATGATTCTTGATCCTTTGCTTGGATTTGTCTTGGTCCCTGCCGGCCACGTTTGATGTTGAAAAGCTTGGCAACTTATGCTGACCGACCATCCTGACCTTGGTTCTCCCTTCATTTGGCTCTGTATCCAGTCGATCCACGCATTTTTGAAGTGCTCGAGGGTTCCATTCGGTTCGATGAAGCAAGAAGCACTACGAATATAGGCCATGGCGCAGCTGCCGAGAACGACTTGCACAGAGGCGATACAACAAAAGCTCATTCTGGCCGGTTTGACATTCTCAAAAAACATATACACCTAATACTTTGTGGAAAGCTGCGCAAGGTAGGGAGACTTTATTCCACAACGGAAAGAAAATGATGCGAGAAAAAATAAAAATAAAAATAAAAGTCGGGTATTATGATTGGCTGTGCGCTTTTCGTTCCCGACTCTACAAGCATGTTTTGGCGTTTGGCTTGCTCCGCACCCCCTTTATCGGAAACGTAATTCTAGCGTGCTTGCTGATGGTGAGCTTGAATGTACCAAATGACTAACCATAAGACGTTTGTATTTCCGTACCCAGCATCCGTATTTCCCATATATGACCTATATTCCTCACATGTGTCAAAAGACCTCGGGCATCAGCACCAACATGTGCATAATGAGTATACAGCCTCTCGAAACTCTCATGGCTTTTGTAGCCGATCGTGAACATTCAAATGCACGTGTTAGCATATTTGTCTACCGTAGGAGTAGAATGAGCGAAGAAAATGCCTGACTAGCGCGCATACTTTGTTGACTTTTGAGGGTTTGCTAACAATAGCGCCAGGAGTATTGTGTACAAGACTGCACCCTTAACATCAAAGTGGACATTAGATCGAGAAAATAGAATTAAAAAGGTTTTCAGACACTAGAAGCAGATCACTACAGCTTTGACAATACCTAGTTTGTGAGCTAGAAAATCAAAGAAGCCCATTTCCAAGGTCGTACCACCAAAGACAGCCTTTCAAATACCGCCGGTTTGCGTAGGTTTTTCAAGTTCACCTTAACGAGAATACCTACCTTAACGGGCGCCTGTCAATCAACATTGAAAGCTGTCTTGCGGTTGTTTGTGTTGTCTGTCGGTTTGCCGGTGGCGATGTTGACTTCCCTTTCCTAGCTCGTTTAGGACAAGAGAAAGGATATCGTGTATCAGAATCGTGATTTGCATCGCGAGATCCTCGGTGCAGTGATATACCGACCATCCCCTAGGGCCCCATTGGCAATGTAGAAACTATGTGCAGCACATAAAGTGTATGCCGCAATGAATTATGCCTCGTAGGACATGCTAATATCAAAGACGCCAGCCCTGGCCAGTGTCTGACCACCCCCATAGAGGCGTCCAGTTCGAACCCGGTATCACAGATCTGGACTTCTGGTTTCGGTGTGACAGACATCAGACGCGTATGCTATGGCCGTCTTGGTCTCCGAGGATACTTGTCAAGCTGCTAGCGACTATGTCCGCGGTGAAGAGGAGTCGAATGGGAGAATGCCATGGCCCTAGTGGAGACTATATCGGACAAGTCACTTCTGCCCCGTGATATCACTCGTGTGGTGAGGTCTCCAAGCCGAACTTCCGACAATGAAGATGCTCTCCCAGTTGGAAATGCTTCATCGTTACGAACGAGAGGTTTTATTTGCTGTTATGTGAATCTCGATTCAACGAGATTAATGAGCGGCAGGAGGACCGAGAAAACCGGTCTGGTCGTTGTCGCGCAACTAGCTTTGTCGATCTCATCGGCCCCGACGCTGGCAGTGAACTGTTTGCAGACGATCATGGTCACGATGATTTGAACATCATATCGCAACACGATATCATGGCGACGAATTGTGGAAAACCAACAAGCCAGCAAGGGACTTGGCATCCCGAGGCACGATATAAAACTAAAACATAAACCTTTTTGCGACAGCTGCCACACATCTTGCTTTAACGAAGGGACACCACAAGCGCCGAGAGGTACAATACCAGGCCACGAATGTGCCGCCCGGACCCGACCGCGTGACCACTTGACGTATGCTTACCACGCCACGGTGCCGGATGGGTCGTCATGGGCCTAAAGGTGCAGACAACGGATATGAACTATGGCTTGAAGAAGAAGCGGGACAAGCAGTGGAAAGCGAAAATGCCAAAGGGTCATGGTTGCCAGTGAACGAGACGGTACGACGGAGATATTCGGATTACTGGAAAGACGTTACAGCAAAGGGATTTGAATGACGCCGGGCGTGTCTAAGATACGCTGGTCCGATCTTGCCGCCGTCTTGTGTCCTGCTGCCGGTCGTTAGTGATGCTAACCTATGCAGTCGCTTACTTGGGGCATGATCAAACGTCCAGGGAAATGGAAAAGGCGCTGCGCTACGCTCATCACTAGAGGAGTCGACAAGAGAGAGTGGTATAGAGTATAAATGTTAGGGACAGCCAGTAATGGCACAAAATTAAAAGAGAGACATAAAAGGCTGATGTGAGACGACTGTAGACAAAACAAGGGGACAAAAGTCAAACGAGGGAAGTACCTAATAACTTCCGGGACTGGGAATATGGCTGTCAACGTCAGGATTGCACCCATCATTTTTGTTGTGTTCCAGACTTGACCTCTAAGAGTAACCATGTGAAGGAGACTGACGTTTACACGCATATAATATTATGAGAATTGCTTTTCCCAATCACGATGACACGCCCGTTTAGAATGACCACGCCTTGGCGCACATTCCTTATCGGCAGATAGGGACAATATATTGAAGCGTCAATGCCAGCCTCATTGAATGAGAATGGTGCGCAATGCATTTTCCGGATAATGCCTGGGCCTGATCTCGATAATCCCTTCATTCTTTTCACGCCCTCAAACCCGTGTCGAATTCGTATCACCCTTTTTGGGTCACCTTTGTTTCTTTTCGAAGAGGAAAAAAAAACACAGGGAGAACCGTTGCGCCCAAATAATTTCTCAGCTGTGCTTTTGGTGCATATGATTGGACTTGTCCATGGGCATTCCTCTATGCATGAAGACTAGGCCACGTTTGGTCACAATTCTCAAAGGCATATTTTCTTTGCCCTCGCTTCTGAGCACAGGGCTACCAAAATTATATTGGCTGTCGTATCTCCGAAACTGGCTCGACTGGGTCGCGAATCCCTCGAAGGCTGAAAATGACCACCCCTGCCAGCGCCACGTTCCTGCCACGTCCCGGAGCTGAATGGGCTAACTTGCTAGGCGTTCGGCCGAACCAGTAGTGGCCGCCAAAATACCGTAACAGTACAGATTATTTGGACATCGATCAATAGTTTCTGTCAAGGGGGGAGTGGATTAATAGACTGTTTGAGCCGCAGACGACGAATGAGTCTTTGTCGATTGCAGCCACTCTACGCCCCCAACCCAGTTAAAGTGGAATGCCCAACAGGCGGATATTTTTGGCCGAGCTGACGGCTAACGGTAGTGAAAGACGCGCTGGATACTCATATCTCACAAAGCATATACGAAATATGTAGAGTTTGTCAAGCGGGCGGGAAAGGACGTGGGTGTGCATAGGGAGAGGGAGAAATGTGGAAATGAGGTTATGGGGAAAATAGGACAGGATACGATTGTGCTGCTCGCTTGACTTATTTTGCGTTGTTGTGTGCTATGCTTTCCAACTCCTCCTTCTTCCGTCTCTTTGATTCTCAAGGGACTTCTGAGATACCATACGAAGACAATTTCGATGGAGACTGTCGACACAGTCACAGCACAGATTGCCCTCAGGGCCAGCTGGGCCTACGACTCTATCCGAACCTACGCCTCTTCCTTCTCCTATCAGCGCCTAGCACAAGACTCTCCGCCATCACCATCAGAAAGTGTACAACTCGAGAGTTATTCAGCTAGAAGCCGGAAAGAGAAGCCGTACCTCCGCCTGACGACACATCGCCGCCGATGGCTGGCGCCGACGTCGATGGCCGTGGCCTTGTTACTGATGTGCTGGGCCACGAGCGTCTTTGTTGGACGAAAGCTGCACACTGATCCATTTGCCGAAGCACGACGCCGCCTCACCAAATACGAATACATTGATGCCGTGATGCGGAACCCGGTAGAGGGGCTCGTCGACGTCGCACCCATTCAGAACCGGTGCCAGATGGTGGTCCAAAAGCCCGGACTGGTGTGGCACTGCGATTACACCCAGGGTGGCCTAGGTAACTTAGGCAACTTTTGGGTCGGGTGCATGTTGTTTGGCATTGAATCGGGAGGTGAGTACAACATATACGCGGGGGATAGATTGTGGTACTGGCACAAAATTTTGTAGCAGAGATACTGACCTGCAAGCCACTACGATTATCCTCCCTCGGGTCGGAATGCGCGACGACAACAACCTCATCAATAACGGCAACCGGGGCAACACCACCGACATGTCCCTGCTATACGACCTCGACTACTTTATGGAGACATGGCAAGAGGCCTGCCCCCAAGTCCGCGTCGTCCACTCTGCCGACGAGGTGCCCAATCTCGAGGGCGGCCGCGCCCTGACGCCGCACCAGATTCCTGGTCTTGAAATTGTGCGCTTGACCGTCGTCGATATTGGCTCCTGGCGCGTCCTGTTTGAGGACTGGCTGGCGAAGCACACAAAGCCCGAGGAGCTTGCCGCAATGTCGCCGGACAAGCCTGTGCGCGTGCTCGGCAAGGGTCTGTTGTTTGCATGGCATCGCGCGTCCATGGATCAGCAGTTTGCGTTTGCATTTACGCGCATGTTCCGCTTTAAGCCGAGCCTGCGGCGGCTGGGGGCCGCGGCACTCTGGGGTCTGGAGCAAAAGATCGGCCATCCGATCGTCTCGGACGCCATCCTGTTCCCGGAACTGTACGCCGACGTCTACGGGCCACCAGCCCACCAACCCCTTTTCAAGCCCATGCTCCCTCCGCCACCCCGAGCAAACGTTTCGCTCACCAACCACCTCGAACCCGGCCGCGTCCTGCCACACTCGTTTATGGGCGCCCACCTGCGTGCCGACAGCGACGCCTCCAAGATGCACTGGCCGGGCTACGACGTCCAGGTGCCTGTTTACCTCAACGAAGCCGTCCAGCGCCATCTGTCCACCATCTACCTGGCCGCCGGCACGCCCGAGTCCATCACCAAGTTCAAAGCCGACGCCGCCCCGCACAACCTGACCGTCTACACCAAGGACGATGTACTGACCGACGACGAAGACGTGGCCGAGTACCAGATGTTGACCTGGGATGGCCATGCTGTCATCGATTTCCAGGTCTTGTTGTATTCCAGCTACTTCACCGGCTTCGGCCAGAGCACCTTCAGCATGACCCTGGCCCTGCGGCGGACGTCCATGCCAGATGCGGGGCCGAACCAGGTCAACACATGGCGGCCGTTTACTAATGCGAGCTTTGAGATGCACCGGGACAACCTGTCGAGTGTCATTTGCGGCTTGCACGGTCAGACAATGGACATGATGTGGCCATAGTGGATTCGGTAATTAGGGGACGGGGAGGCAATTTAGGGACACGGCGTTCATGTTCATGCGTTGCAATTGTGTTATAATCTTATTACTTTATCATTTACACGGAGCTTCTTACACATTTACTCTTACGGCTATCAAAAAAGGTAGCGCTCGCACTCTTTCGGCACAATATAAATTCAAAAACGTGAACATTGATGCGTTCTCCGGACATACGATACCGAATTGTCAGGATTTTGTGCTTGTGCACAACGATCTGGGGCCCCTGAACATCTTAGTCTATCGAGACACCTTTGAAATTGGTGCCATTATCGACTGGGGGCCCTCTGGGTTTTCCACCCAGTTTTGAGCTTCCACTATAGACGGCAGGTTGTATGGGAAGACCGGCAAAAGATCTACAAGACGGCCGAAGCATCCGAGCTCGCATTCTTCGGTTTGGAGCCGAAAGATTTGAAGGATTCCTTGGTTCATCTTTGACAAACCAGTCCGGTTGGAGGCCTGTATATATAAGGACCAGAAATATGATCGGTGTTCTTGCTGTCACCATCCTTTCTAGCTAAACTTATAAACAAAAAGAAATTTATAGATTTTCTGTTGTCCATCGCTCTTTCCAAGTGCAAAATGCACTGGGGATGGCGTACCAATGGCGTGCCAGATGAGCTTAGTCATCGCCTAGTCAGGCTAGCGTGGTTTCAGACATATGATGCCAGGGCGCATCACATGTGTTCAGCCTACAACATACGTCAACCATGACATGATGCGTCCCTCAAACACAATTCACAACACAAATGGTTGAACACCAGTAGGAACAAACCGACATCTGGTCTCTTTGCGCACCAACTCGTGCGCTCGATGTGAACATGGCACCACCTGACCCCGGAGCTATCGAGACAGTAGCGGAGACCCATCAGGAGCCGCATGAGCACACAGCTCCGGATCAGAAACAGCAAGAGGAGCAGGCACGACACGAGACGGGACTTCAACAGGAGACGCGGGAGGCGTATGCACGACCACCGGCTCGACGACTCCTAATACTCGTCAAGACCCGACATACAATCGCTGCGGCGGAGGCGTGGAACAACCCTGACGCTCTGTTAGAACGTGCTGTCAGCTACCTTCAACGCAAGTCTCTGCCAACACTCACGCGCGAAGACTGTCGCCTCATAGCAGTTGAACGCTGGAACCCGTACACCTTTGTGGTATGCGACCTGTTTCACGACGACTACGACTTTGACACGGCACATTTGGACGACAAAAGGAACAAGCTTCCTGTGATTGTCCTACGTTCGCGACACAGCGAGAATCACCCCTTCAAGCAAGACCCAGACGTACCCGGGGGTGTTTTGGAGGACACGGTGAATAGGCAGGTACGGGAAGCACATGAAAAGCATGGATGGCGCCTGCATCCTCCCTTCAAAATCGACCACAAAGACGGCGTGTACCCTACGTATTTCTCACCACGGGCGCTGGGACGGGACCGTAAATTCTGGCCAGAAGTGGACGTCATATATTCAAGGAACCCTGTACGAGATGATAACGAGCGGTTGGAAGTCCAAGAGACAGCGGGGAAGTAGAAAATAATATTTATTTCCGACTCATAAAATACTGCAATAGCCATTCTCTACTGCCACTGACACGACACTCCTTATTCATTCGCTGGCCGATCCCGATTCGTCGGTTGTGTCGGGAGTAGGTAGGCTATGTAAATTACAGTAGCCTCTGATAATTGTGAGGACCGACAATTCATGGCCGATGGGATGTATAGCGCCGTCTGGGCAGTGGACAATGATATTCTCGTCGTAGATGTCGTCGCATCGCCGACAACGCATTCGGCGCCAGGTACACATGATGTTGTTGGACTTTATTCGTTCACATTGTCAGCAGGGTTACCAAGAAGCTAACGTAAGATTCCTTTTTTTTTTCATACCGTTATTTTGTGCTAGACGTTCGGTCGAGTATGATATGGCCAAGCCAGCAGTACTGGCGAAGCTAGCAAGAAAGAACGACGGAGGATAGTTGTTAAGATTTTTTATTTTTTGCAAACGTGTATTCTTTTCTAATTCACATAGCCGATAAACGGGATAAACATACCAGAAAAGGACGATTTGACTTCTTTCCTTCGAAAAAGTAAGAGAAGGTTGTCTATTTATGTTTTGTGTTGTTTGAAGGAAGCATTTCCTGCCGCCGAATTTCCCCTCTTTTCCCGCCCCCAACTCGGCTTGCCTCGATGTTGCCTCAACGTGCAGGTGTTGCCCGCGACGCAACGCATATTTTCACTCGATCCCCCGCGCGAGTGCTGCCTGTTGCAGAGCCGCAGCAATTATGCTGTTCCACATTCCGTCACAGTCCACTTGGTTCCATTTGGCGTGACGTACCCTGAGAGATGCATTCAGAGACTGGAGTGGGTGTTGATAGTCGTAGCTGTGCGTGGGGTCATCGACTAACAGCGTAAAGTGGCACTACAGTGGGCGGCACCATGCACGCCCCTGAACGTTGAACCCGGCGCGATAATATTGCGTTTGCGTGTTGTCAGGTGCACTCACTGGGCGTATCAAATCACGACCGCATGAACCTGGTCAAAAAATACACTGCCTTTCACGTTCGAATTTTTGCATTACAGATCACTTCCGCCTCTGCTGGTGAGGACCAGCTGTATACGATGGAGAGAAAATTTCACCCGCAATATCGCAAGTTGATACGTGAACGTGTGCGGAAAGGCCGCCAGGATAGTCTATAAATAAACGAAACATAGTACACAGCGTAGCATGACCGTCGTAAAAAATTTAAAAAAGAGAAAGTATCATCATCGGGTGATAAAATATAAGTATCGGATTCCCTGAACGTGAGATGGAACGATGGAGTTCGAATTCGCCAGGGTAGAGATGATCATGAAGCTGCCGGTTGTTTACAAACAGGTCTCGCAACTGGCAGATCTTGTCCGGCGGCTCCATGAAACCAATTCGGTGGTATCTGTCGCTAGTGGTACCGAAGGAACTGGTGCGTCAGATGATGAACGAATTCGTTGCTACCATTTATCACACGATTTATGGTGATTGTTATGGATAGATTGATTGTATTGATTGCGTCTATCAACTAAAACATCGCGACGCGTAACAACAACAACAATAGCACGATTGTGGCTCCGGACAAAGGTCCATCTGTACCGGACAGTGACATTACCATCCATAATCGTTCCGTTCGTTTGTAGTCATATGCGAGAAGGTTTTTTCTTAACAACATGACGATGACAGGCTCTCCTTGCCTTATCTGCTCACGGTCTTGTTGCTGGCGCCGTCTCACTCCAGATGTCTGGCCCTAATAAGCAAGTCACCGCATTTGTGTCCCAGATCCTTTGGGGATAAAATTGGATGTGGTGATGGGAACAGCGCTCGCCACATAGGAAAGCCGTTATAATCTTAAGCCTTCCCGGAAGTCGTTGGTAGAGTACATGGCGTCATTACTTAAAGCACACCTGCTCGACCGTGCACCCCGTACAACCGTCAAACTTGGAAGCATGCTTTTAGACAATAGCTAGGAATTGTAGAGCCGTGATAACAGCACGACTGGTTTGTTGTAGACACGGGCTTGTTGACATTTTCAAGTCGGCCTTTGCGGGAAGGATCATCTCGAAAACTGCGTCTCACTGAAGTGGCCATGTTGTCTGTAGTGTGTCTCATGATATCTAGAACAAAACCTTGCTGAACGACCCTTGTTTCATGATTCGTTCCAAGTGTCACATACACACTCTCGTGGATGCGGGCGTCAGCAAGGAAACTATCATGAGACCCTGAAAACAGATCGCTTGACCGTATTCCTGGAGACTGTGTCTAACCGCACTGAAAGGGACAAGACGCAAATTTGGCTGACCAGTAGTAATGGCTGACGTCAAGACGCCGATACAGCAACAAGTTCAGGCCGTCATGCGCACTGCGAAGTTCGAAACCAGATGATCCTGTGAATTTCCGGAAACCCAAATTCATTTGTAAGGAGTGGTTTCTGTTGCGGGTGTTGTTATGCCTTGTGCCTTGAGCCCCATGCCATTCCCAACGATGCTACTGTGCCGGCTGATGAATTTTATTGGAGGTCCAGTCTGTCAACTGCGTCGATGAGTCTGGCCGCCCTCATGTACCACCCATACTATGAGTGAGATAAACCAGCAGTTGGCTTTTATGGAGCTCGTGTAGGAATCAGACGCTGTTCTACTTCTGTCTTTTGGCTAAGATTCCTGGGCCGTTTTTGGTAGTTGGCCCACCGTCCGCGTAGTGTACAAATGCATTATTCAAGTCTTGGGCGTTGAGCAAACAACGGAACTTCATCTTGGAATTGCAGATCATGTTCCTGTGCCTTACCTGTCCTTGAATAGGGACTAAATTCGGTATGCTTCGTCTCCATGCACGAGAATGCGACGCAATAGCAGACTGACAGCTATTTAGCATGAAACTGGCGAGCACTCCAACCTGCATTGCTTTGCGGATGTATTTGTCCAACTTTCGCAGTGAACATCGCTCTCTACATCAAGACTGTAGAGTTGATAGGAAGACGTCTCATCAACCGTTCCTAGGCGTATTTGACAGTGTTGTCATCAATCCACTGCTTTTATCCTGCTGTACCAACGGATGCGTGAATCTATGTATCTTTCAGGGCGTAGTCAGGGTTCCGTTCTTTCGGATATATCCTTGGCTTTCACCGTACGAATAATTCTAGCAGGCCAAAATGCAGAGCTCTTTCCAACTCTGTTGGAGCAGATCGAAGACATGGAACAACGTCTTGTTCTCGTCTGCATGATTCGGGATACCTCAAGTCTGAAGCTGCACCAAGTCTCGCCACGAATTCCTTTGTATGTCAAATTCCGTGCCGCTTGGATGCCTTAGTGAACATAAAGTATTACGGCATTGCTTCACTGCCGCTATCGCTGTCTTATTATCAATATTTCTATTCTCTCAACGAACGCGCCTTGGAAGATGCCGATGGTGACAAGGCTCGTGATGCGGTCTACATTGACCGGCTGTGCGGTCCTTATTTGATACAAGCCGCCACAGGTCAGCCCATTCCAGTGTCGTAGCCTTCAACGTTGACGTCTGTGAGCTGCCGATGTTTGGTAATGAGAGCAAACCATTTTCTCAAATAAAGTGCATTTTGACCGTCATCAGATCGACAGGAAAGTGACTGAAGAAAGACTCCGGCGTCGGCCCAAGTCTGGGATAGTGTAGGCAGTCCTGGCTATGCGCCCAAGACAAGACTGATAGAAACGGCGCCCACATTAAGCGGTTGACAGCGGTAGTGGAATACCCACATCCCTGCTCTGGTGGAAACAGCGTCAGAGTCGAAATTCCGGAATCTATAGAGAAGGTCATCGAAATGGGTGGTTGGGTCGTCACCGCCAGTCAGCATCATGGGGGAGTTGCTACTATATCAAATCTTTCCACGACCAAATCATGACAAATCACATGTATATGAGGTGGCTTGCCGTTGCTACTGTTGTGAATGGTGCCAGTCATGTTTCCAATGGACACATTGTTCCTTCATTGCAAATATGTCTCAAAGACGACGTTATAATGCTGGACGGTCTCAACCTTACATGTGACGAGTCTCTTCAGTTGGTGTTTGACCGGCTGATAATCGGGGTCCTCCAGCTTCTTCCCGAACAAGACGG
Source organism: Sporothrix globosa (assembly GCA_001630435.1). Taxonomy (NCBI): domain Eukaryota; kingdom Fungi; phylum Ascomycota; class Sordariomycetes; order Ophiostomatales; family Ophiostomataceae; genus Sporothrix; species Sporothrix globosa. The sequence goes on along the minus strand of LVYW01000007.1, from coordinate 916,608 downwards.
ACATTTTCCGATGTGCCACTTGCATCAAGTAGACTCCCAGAACATCGTAGCGTACCACGTCTTGCTTGTTTCAGGTGGGGAATCAGTTAACGTCCCGATGGACAAATCTACCCAGACCACATGAGGCGAATATATAAAAATGGGCGTATGAAACTGCGATGTAGACGGCGTTTGTAGTGGACGTAGTTGCTGTTGGCAGGCGGAGACTGTCGTAGATAGACAACTGGGTAGTGAGACGGTGTTAAATGAAACCGGTCTCCATGTTGGACGATTCGAGTTTTACTAACTTGCTCATATATCCTGTTTTTCAGCCCCTGGCTCAGCGTATGGTTCCCAATAAAAATTCAAGCGCCTTAGTCTCCACCGTATTGACCAATATTCGACATCGAAAAGCTGTTAATAGTCATCGTAGATAATACCCGTAGGTGTTGTAGTCTTTGTAGTCTTCGCTATTTTAGAAAGTAAGATATTATAGTGCTTTGATGTAACATCTCTAGAAAGGCTGAATATTCACTCTTCTATTCAACAAAGCGAACTGTTTAAACAGTCGCGTTACACGTTGGGGGAGACCGACTAGGAAGAGCGACTTGTATGAGAATATGAGTTTTGAGATTTGAGACACTGGGGTAGCAGGACATTCCGAGTGCTGTTTGTTTGTATTCTGTAGTCGTCAAAGTTGTGTTGTACCGAGCTCCATTCGCCGTGGACTGCTTTAAATGCGATCCGCTGCAGGTTAGTCCTAATGCGCTCATTGACAATACCAGCAGAGAACTTTACATCAACCTGTCTCTCGTCTGTATTATAGGGTAACAATGGATGTCACAGGCGGACGTCACCATCCACACATGTCGAGTATACTCTGCCGGAGTGGTGGATAGGCGGAACACAGAACATGTATGACCAGGAACATGTTCATGGACGTGTTCATCGTAAGTTTACGGCTTTTATGCCATAAACTGGTCTACCCAGGATCACTGGACCAGCCAGATGTTTGACATCAGAAAACCTGATGGCTAACTTGTGAGTGGCGGTTGGTGTGACAATTTAAGTACGTCTTTCAATTTGAATAGAATCTCAACGATGGTTGCAATTCTGGTATATGCCATCCGTTTTGCCGATTGTGGTGTGTTATGTCGTAGGTGATGCACTGGAGTCCAAGTTAACCGACTTGGTTTTTCGCTTCTCCGAGTCTGCTCAGAAGCATCTGCGAGGCTATGTTGTCGAAAGGAACACTTACTACCTGGCTTTTCATGCGGCCCAAACGCCCTTACTAGACTGCAAGGGCTTGATGTTCGATATTCTCCGCCAGGAAACGGGTTTGTTCATCTATCTCGTACACATCGCCATGTTTTCGTTCGAGTTGTCTATGGTTGAATTGAACCCAAAAGGTACGTGACATTTTACCACGGAATCCAACCACCAGTCTTCATAAATCCGGTTTGACGGTCTGAAGATCGCCACGAGGAAGACGTGTTCATTCTTGGCATATCGTACGAGAAATAAGCCGTCCTCCCAGCTCAGAGGACATTTGCGCACCAGCTGCGTGCATTACTCCCGAGTATAATACCACGAATCAGAATGGTTGAACGCATCGAGACTCCTAGAACACAGACTGGTTGGCCGCCATGTCCTGCCCGGAGCGGCCGACACATCGGAGACAAGGCGTCTACCTCTCGTTAGTACGTCGCCGACTAGGACTATGCTTAACCTAACTTACCCCTTTGTCCATGCGGCCGGGGCACAACCGCCAGCCACAGGCATCGTCGAAGGCGACGATGGACGTCACGTCTTCACGGCTGAAGTCGCCATCAATGGTTAGCTGAGCAGGCGCCATCGCGCTGATGCGTCAAAGACAATTGGAAGATAAGTAGAAGAGGGCAGAGGGTCTCGTTGGCTGGGCGGAAAACGAGGCGGCAGAACACCGCCAAAATCATGAAAATTGCGATGTAGGAGGCAAGTTCGCGAGAGGTGCGCGCCGGGGCGGCGAAGGGTATTTATACCCATGCAGTCTGCTAGGCGTACACCACTCGCCTGACCTTCGTCGCTCTTTAGAATCACTCAGACACGGTTTTGTGGTTTTATTTCCGGGCAATTGTCGTTAACGATGTATAGGCCGAGTGTTCCTATGAGCACTCTGAGGAATCGCATGGATTGTTATGTCTGTGTATTCATGAATCGCCGCTGCCTGTAGTCGGTTGGGTTTTAAGTTACCCGTGGGACGAAATAAGAACAATGGGGATTGTGTTCTTGAGCATCTTCGGCACGAGGTCCGAACGAGATCTGCAAGTGGCGGCGGCGTCAATACCGTGAGCTGGGTTCCGGTTGCCTCGATCCCACACTGTGACGATACGGAGATGCTTCTGCACGGTTATACGACGGGAGCAGCAGAAGCCACCTCAGGCAGGGATTCAAAATATCTGGCCGTACTGGGCCAACTGCCTTTCTTAATCCAACTTCACTGGAAAACCGATCGGGGCTCTACCCAGGGTAACACGCTCATAAGGCAGTCATTTCGCAACACATCAGAAGTACCATCACTTAGTCCGCTCGTGGCCCTTGTGTCCAACCGATTTGATCTGAGTATATGGCGAAGATATATATATAAGACACCTCGGTCCTTGGCAAGGCGAACACAATAAATTGGTTAAAGTGCAAGAACGTCTTGCAACTCAGTGGCTTCGATACCCGCGTGCCATCCACATTCCACTCCGTATTCCGTATACGGTTCCTTGCGGATGCAGAGGACTGCTCACTCTTCAATAGAAAGCACAGAAAAAGGCGCGGACTGCAATTCAGTTTGGACGCCCCGCTTTCATAAAGACCCTGACGTCTTGCAGGCGTGCTTCCGATGCAATATAAGCCACCCTGTCGAGGAGAGAATATCCAGGCCTGGTGGATATGTCGATATTGTCGGGACATCAGGTCGACATGGCTGTGCGTCCAAGGCAGCTGGCCAATTTATGGTTCTAGCTTGTGAGTCAGGTCTCACCCTGCACGCTCGAAGAATTGGGGCCTGTATTAAAAACTCGATAGCGTGTTGTTTGCGATGAACGTTCAAGTCGACATACACTCCTAGGAATTGGAAGAACAAAGCATATTAGTGACGCGAAAAGCCTGCCCATTGCTAACCTCCGTTTTCTTCTTCGTTCTGGATAACATATCTCCAGCTTCGTGTCGCTTCAGTCTAGGATTCCCAGTGACGTGGAAACAGGAAGCTCATAATTTTTCTGAGACCTTGTACGGCCTGATGTACGGAGTACTTTTGATAAAAATAACTCCTATGTTGGGTTTCTCGATGTATGACTGTATCGCAGACAAAGAGGGCATTACTGGCATTAAACCACCGCAGCAGATGTCTCATGATAAGAATTGTGACAGGTGGCCAGATGCAAAATTGCCAGGGAGCATAAACGGAAGTGACGGCGACGCGTATCTGCCTACAATTCATTCTTAGTCTGCATCTTGGATAACAGTTTGCTACTTGCTTTGGTAGCAGTGGCCACGATATCGATTTGTTCACTTGGTGCCTCTGCAATCAACGCAGATGATTCATGTTCCGGAGTAGAATGGCCCTCAGCGTAAGGTCTGGTAACTCATTTGATAGCCGGTTTGTCCTTGTTGTATGAACCGTAATGGGAGATGACTTTCACTACCTTCGCAGGACGCCATTGGCAAGTCAGGTCCCTTAGTCTGTAGTAGTGATGCGTTCGCAAGTATCGCTGGTAATCACTTTATGCTTCCTCTGGAGCATCGGCGTTGACGAGATACGACAGTACTGCCTGTATGGCCCTTTTCATCAGTCTGTGGATATTGTGTCAATTTGGCACCAGTGTAACCGCTGTGAGTATGGATTTCGTCACTGCATGAGGTGCAATACCTTGACTGTTTTGGTTTTGGTGTTGGTTTTCGTCTGCTGGCCGAACAGTCTACCTGCGATCGCACAGCAGCGGTGGCAGAAACAGATACTTTTCGCTGGACGGAAATTCTCTTCATAAGTCATCCTGGAAACAGCCTTGATATCCTGGGCGTTTGGCATGCTCTCAACTAGTATTCCAGGTCATGTCGGTAGCTGTTCATAGCTTTTGGTTTTGCTTACCGACAAGGCTGGGCGCAGCGACCATGGCCGATCGAGGAACTGCAGTGCTGGAAAGGTTTCCATTCCACCATGGTGTTGATTGTGGTGTTAGTGGGCGCTTTGGGAAGATAGCAAGGCGTAGATAGTCGGCCTTATCGTCCTACTTTTCTATCTTCGCTGGTCAACAGTGACTACTGTTCAACTATACTTTCGTCTGCAGGACCAACGTCCTCCAGATAAGTGGCAATGTGAGTCCAATGCAGCTCAGATGTACCAAAACGACCATTGGTCCGCAGAATCTCATCCCAGGGCGAATAAGGGCTCACCACCGTATACTAGTCCGAAAATACTCCTATTCTCTGTGGCCAGATGAAATGACGGCGGGGATAAAACCTGGCTTTGTGGTCAACAGACACACGTCACTGTTGTTGTCACTGCCACATATCTCTGACTCCAAGTACTCGCTTCATTCAAGTCCCGGTTGGGCGAGCTTCCGCTCTGCATTGGATTATGTCTGCCGGTGCTTTTCATTTCGGTTCGTTGATAAACATGCCGCATTTCTCCATGGGTAGTTGGGGACGTGTGAGCAATGGTTGTGATATCTTCATGCCTTCGTTCCCACATCATTTGCAGACTCTTGTTTCTCAGGAGACGAGTCCTGTTGTACGTTGTACCGTAGCCACATTTCGCCAACTTTATTGGTTTCTTGTCGCTGGCCTCGATGAGTCCACGCTGACGGCTCAGTACGTGGACGAGAACTGCCAATGGTAGACACCATAGGCTCCCTGTAAATCCTGCACCCGGTCGATAATCGACAAGAGACTCTTAATGGCCGCAACGTCACAGGAAAGACGGATGTGGTGTTGCTTGAAACTCATGAAGTCACCAAACTTCAGCCGTCGGCCTTGTCCCCAAGTCGGAGTTCTTGTTGGACCGACAAGGAATACAGAAAGCCAAACGTGTCCGAAGTTTTCTTAGCTCTGTTTGGTGTTCTGGAGAGGTATTCGGACGTAGTTTCACATAGCGTCAGTGTTTTTTTGGCTTCACATTAAGCCGGTAAAAGAGATGCAGCGTCTCTCTTCGACAGTCCCCTTATCGATCCATTTGCGTCTTGGCCTAGACCATGATGTGACGTCAAGTCGGAGTTCGCAAAGAATATGGTACTGTTCTCTGCGAGTTAACGGAACGAAGAACAAGTTTTGAGTCCTATCATGCATCGGCGTGAATGGTCGTCCTGTAATTCGCAGTCTCATGTTCCACGTCTGTAAGAGGTTTTGCGAGTGCCCGAATCGACCATTGCTTTGTGTCACATATTAATTTGCATCCCCCAGGTACATATGCGGCCATATAAAGCGCATTGTCCCATCCGTCCTTGATGGTTAGTGATGAGCATTGTGAGAGCAAGGTGTAAACATCAATGGAACAAGTATATTGTAGAAATGTAAGAGAGACGTATAAATTAAGAGTATAAAACAAACATTGGCTAATCACCAACGATGGCGAAGAGCGAAGGTGGTTGATGAAAGAGGAGAGAGGAGGGTCGAGAGAGTGCGAGAGGAGGTGGGCGAGGCCAGATATTTATACTCTAGCGGTGGGCAGACACGGAGGCAGGAGGTCCGCGCAGTCAGCCATGACAAACGAAGCGCAGGGGAGTGACAAACGATAAGTGAGCAAAATATCAAACGAGATGTGAAACGGTGTTGACGGCGGGCTGGGGGAGGGTGTGAGTGCGTAGTATTTGGCATGTGTAAGTGCTCAAGGATGCAGAATTGACCGTGAGGTACGGTGAGGTTGATGTAAACAAAACATTAAGGGGCCTGCACAAAATAGCAGCTACGTGCCAACAAACAGGTTTGCTTTATCAAATAGAATTTATCTTGGATGCAATTCAATGCCATGCAGAAACTAAGCGCGACACAAATCTACGGTGAAGTAGTCATGACACGAACATTGTAGGAGACTTGAGACGAAAGACGTGTAAGTGATAGGTGCTGTTGTGCTGAGTCCTGCGTGATAACAGTTTGATTGCCGAGATGAATGTAAATAAAGAAAATAATCCAAGAGCAGTAAACTAATATTTGATAAATTTATAAATACAAAAATAACACTTTGATGTAAAATACACAGAATAGGTTTCATGTAAAGTTCACATATGTAAAAAGGCACACTACCTGTATCCGAGACGTATATGAGAATTATTGTATTTTGAAACAAACAGAACAAAGGAGATAACCAAACAACAAAGCGAGAAAAGTGACAACGAGAAGATGAAAAGACCACCCAGAATACAATAACGCCTTTGTACAGCACAGCCATTATCTACCTGAGTGTGCATTGTCCCAAACAAAAGAAAGAAGAGAAAAGAAAAGAAAAAAAAGAGGAAGATGCAGCAAAGGATGTTGTTTACCCACTACAACACCCCTCACAGGATCCTGCGCCAGACGGACTCGAGCACCGGGTGCCACAGCATGGTCAGCACGACAATTAGCCACTCCAGGACCTGGATCGACTTGCCGCCCGAGACGTCAATGGCCGTCGCTGAGTTTGAAATCTCGCTGCCGGGCAGAGACGTGCCCGAGAACAGCAGGGCACGAACCGCGACGGTGGTTGAAATGGCCGCGGCCAGAGCGGACATGATGGCGCCCGTGGCCAGCAGGACCGCAGCATTCCAGGCGTTGCGGGTGTGCACAAACCCCTTTTCCTCGGCGTAGTCGGCCGAGTCGGCCGAGTCGGCACCGCGGGAGGCGACACGGTGGGTCAGCAGACTGCCGGCGGCACCGACAAAGCAGAGGGCACTGAGAAAGAGCGGGACGTAGACAATGGACAGGACACCACCGGGGCCGGTGCTGCCGCTCTGGATGCCGGCAGCAAGGGTGAGCAGGGGCTGGAGAGTGTTGGGCGCGACGGTGGCGGTGCCGGGCAAAAAGAACTTGGTAGACGGAGAGGAGGCGTTGACGGCAATGGCCTGGGCGACGGTGCCGGAGCAGGTCAGGTTGGCGCGGTCGGTGCCGGCGCAGAGACCGAAGAGGCCGACATGGACCTCGGCCTTGGTGGCGTTGTTGGCGAGTCTGACGACGTAGAGGCCAGGAATGCCGGGCGAGGTGGAGATGCAACCGACGAGAACGAGAATGTAGAAGACGACGATGCAGATGGCGAGGAGGGCAGCGATGCCCTGACGGAAGTCTGGGACGTGTTAGCAGCGATGCAGAGGCAGATGGGGATGGGGGATGGGAATGGAGGGCCGATGACGTACCTTTGCGAGCCAGCATTATTAATTAGAAATAGAGTAACAAATAGAAACAAACAGTAAGTAAAAGATTGTGATCGTGACCGTGATTGAAAATGAGTACGCAGGGTACGTCGTGAAGCGAGTGGTGTATCAAAATGACCAGCAGATTGATGTCGACAGTAGGAAATGAAGACGTAAAGAAACAAAAGGAAAATGGAATGAGATTGTAATCAAAATGAGTGATTGAGTTGTACGGCTTCTCTCTTTTTTTTTTCAAAGAAGGGTCTTCTATCTTTATATCTCGTTGTCTGCCATACTGCCATCTATTTTGACACTTCTTTCGCGACAAGCATCATTGCCGCCGACCGTTTCATGGCCTTTGTCTTGTGTCTATTCCTCCTTTCTCTTTCTTATTCCTTTCCATGTTCATTCCTTCATTCAACATCGATTCTGGTCCAAACACTCTTTCTCCTGCTCGTGCGACCCAAACAAAGGCCCACGCTAATAACAGCTTACATCCTCACGGACAGCGTTCCCATTGTCTCGATTGCCGCCGACTGTGCCGTTGCTGCTTCAGAGTGTGAACAAGGTCGTTTGTTTGTGAGAATGGGAGAAAGACCCGTCTAAAAGACCCGCCCGCGGCTCTTTGTCGTTCAGGGCCGCTGGCGTGCTGATTGGCTTGACTCACGCCCCCACTCACACCAGGTCGCCTAGTATCAGGCCGTCCAGGGCCGTCCAGGGCCGTCCAGGGCTGTGGTCCACTAACATTTTCCACGTCAGGGACAATTGTGAACCAATCGACCCCCTGGTTTAATATTTACAGTGATCTGTTGATTTAGCGCATTCAGCGCGTTCATCACACCCTGCACTCTAAGTGCACTCCACGCCGAGACACAGCATGTCACGGCGGCTGCTCTGACAGAAATGAGAGGCAGTTGGCGATTGCAGGCTCCAGTCTGCTTTTAGAACGAGAAAACATACTTTGAGCGAGCTCTTTATATGCTTTTCCATGTTTGTTTCATCGTCAAGCCAAGCCTGGCCATTCAAGTCCAAGGCGGCAAGAGTCGGGGGCTGTCGGCGGCTCCTTCTTATTTTGGGTGATGACAAAGAAAAACGCGTGATTGATGTCTTTTATGTCCTCTCCATTTCTTATGCACAACGTCAGTGAGACTCTTATACAGCGTCCATTATCCCACGTATCGTGCATTTCCTCAAGTTAGATATATCGACGGATTTATCGGCGGTCGAAAGCGCTGGTATGATATGCGGGTGTTGTAAGTTGGCACTGTCAGCCAACGTCATCCGGACTTTGCGGTGCGGTGTAAGTAGACAGTGCTAGTAGTGGAAATTGTCATTATGCACTGTATTAGACTGTATGAGTACATAGTTCACAACTAAATGTAATGTGCATATTATGTACACAGTACCACAGTGTGTACAGCTCACTTACACGATACTGGACGTCAACGTACGTCCATCACCGGACTTCTTACGACCGACAACCTGGCACCATGTTCGGACTGTCTTGTGTCCGGAAGGCCGTTGGCGAATGCTTTTGAAGGCTGATGACGTGTCCGACGGAGAGAATGGAGAGTTAACATGAGCGGTAGGTTGAGATATAAAGATCGATGGCGTTGCTGTCAAACCCAGCGCATCTCATCAATCTTTTACATCGTCATGAACACCTTTCAATTGACCTTTAACAAGAATCTACATCCTATCACACGCTACCATGGCTTCACCTATTACCTCCCGTCCGCTCGGCAAGAACGGCCCTGTGCTACCGCGCCTTGGCCTCGGCCTCATGAACAACAGCGGCGCCTACAACGCCATTGGCTCCGACGAAGAGCGCCTTGGCTTCCTGGACCGGGCCTATGCCTTGGGAGAGCGCTTCTGGGACACGGCCAACATATACCTGGACTCGGAGGACCTGCTGGGCAAGTGGTTTGCGCGCAACCCCGAGAAACGCGCCCACGTCTTCCTGGCCACCAAGTTCGGCATTGACATGACGGTGCCGACCGACATCAAATTCGACTCGTCGCCCGAGTATGCGCGGCAGCAGTTGGCCCAGTCGCTGAAGAGGCTCGGTGTGGACTACATTGATCTGTTCTACGTGCACCGCCTCGACGGCAAGACGCCCATCGAAAAGACGATTCAGGCGCTGGTGGAGCTGAAGAACGAAGGCAAGATCAAGTACATTGGCCTGGGTGCGTGTAGCGCCGCCTCGTTGCGCCGCGCCCACGCCGTCCACCCCATCACGGTCGTCCAGAAGGACTACTCGGTGTTTTCCCGCGAAATTGAGGCCGTGAACGACCCCAAGAAGGGCATCCTGGAGGCGGCCCGTGAGCTGGGCGTGGCCGTCGTCGCCTCCAGCCCGCTCGGCCGCGGCCTCCTGACGGGCGGCATTTCTAGTGCGGCCGACCTGGGCGAGACGGGCGACCTGCGCCGTTCATTTGGTCTGCCCTGGTTCCAGGAGGGCAACCTCGAATCGAACGTGGCCACGGTGGCCCAGATCAGCGAGCTGGCAAAGCAAAAGGGCGTGACGACGGCGCAGCTGTGCCTCGCTTGGCTGCTGGCGCAGGGCGACGACGTGTTTGCCATCCCTGGCACGCGCAAGACAGAGCGTCTTCAGGAGAACTTGGCCGCGCTCAATGTCGAGCTGACGGCCGAGGAGCAGACGAAACTGGGCGCGCTGGGCAAGCAGGTGGCGGGTGGGAATTCCCGGCCGGAGCACGAGGTCATCAACTTTGCCGACACGCCGGAGCTGTAGCTTGGCGTGGTAGGTAGGCTTGTCAACAGGAAGCGCAACTTACGTAGCATAGTACATTAGGAGAGTGAAAGGGGTTGAAGTATATGTACGCATTCACATAAATACTGGACTGTCGATTGGCATTTCGCCTGCACCGGCGCCAACATGGTCCCTACACTTTGTCAAAAACGTCCCAGCTTGTACAATGTCACTTGCAGTACCTGGTCCCTGCTCATGAGGTTTAACAAAACATCGTTTATCGGTATTGAAGAATGGTTTATGTCCAATACAACTCATCGTCGACGCTCACTCTCGCCTACTGCTTTGCTTTTCCCGCCGCGACCAGCTCCGTCAGCAGCTCCGCCCCCTTGGCCACCAGGCTCACGTGGCCCTCGCCCTCAATCAGGTGTGCCCGCAGAGACGGGGCCGGCAGGTGCTTTGCAAACCACTGGCCGTGTGTGTACGGCACCATCTTGTCGTCGCTGCCCTGGTACAAAAGGACGGGGACGTTGATCTCGGCCAGGTCAAAGCCCCAGGGTTGCGTAAACTCCAGATCGTCGTCGACCCAGCCGTCAACGCCGGTGCGGAGGCCGTCGCTGAGGACGTTGAAGAGATAGTCGCCCAGCCCGTTGTCGGGGTTCTTGGCCGCGGCCTTGTCGACGTCGCTCAGGATCGTGTCGAACGCGGCCACCACGCCCTCGGGCCCGCCGGCGTTGATCTCGGTGCGCATGTTGTCGCAGAATGCGCGCAGTGTGGGCTCGCCCGCTTCCGCCGCACGAAACTCCTCAATGTTGTCCTCGCCTTGGCCAGAAAGAAACTCCAGGTCAGGCGCGTCGGCGGGGCCCACGCCGGCAATCGTCAGGACGGCGCGGGCGCCCGGAAGACGTGCTGCACAGGCCAGCGCATGCGGCCCACCGCCGCTCCACCCCATAAGAAGGCACTCCTTGACGCCCAAGAAGTCGGTCAGGGCCTGGGTGTCGGCCACGGCGTCGATGATGCGACGGCCCGTGTGGCGGCCGGAATTGCCATAACCGGGGCGGGCGGCGGCAATGATCCGGATGCCCTGCTTCTTGGCGGCGGCTTCAAGAGCCGGCGGGGGTTCCGTGCTGGACGGCGTGCCGTGGAACCAGATGAGGGGATAGCCGTCCGGGGCGCCGGAGTCGCGGTAGGCAATTTTGCGGCCGTCGAGGAGGGTGAAGAGCTGTTCGGACATGTTGACCACGAGCAAGCGCAGCAACTGGGCGTGGAAGTGGGGGATGGTGCAAGTGTGCGTGGGTGTGTGTGTGTGTATACGAAGTGCAGACGATTGTGCCAAGCCTGGGGGGAACTGTCAGCTGTTTATACCCAGACGGAAGGACTCAGAATTAGATGCAAATGCGACAATGCGACGATATGACGCACAGTATGATACGAGTTGACAACGGGCAGACCTGGTGCGGGGGCGTGTCGAAGGATGAGACGGGAGCGGCGACGGAGAACAATTGATCGCCAGAACTCCAAAAGCTCCAGTTTCGAGCTTCGGTCACAGCTCTGTCGCATTTTGGCTTAGCTAAGACAAAATGTAATACGGATGAATGAAACGGCAGCTTCCACGTTGTAAAAGTGTGGCGATTTTCACTGTTTGGTGGACCTTCCCTTTTGAGACAGTACCGTCTATTTCTACTTGCCTAATCAGGGCAGTCTCTGCAATGGCGTCCCACGTAAAACCGAAAGGCGGCTTCCCTGCATGCTCCTTCACGATGGCGCGCATGTCCGGTACACTGTAATGGCGTCGTCTAGGGCGGTCAGGGCATCGGCCAGTGACTCAATTGCTGATCGGCAGTGTTCTAGCCAGACGACGGCACGATAAGCTTACCAATCCATCCAATCGACAAGGCTGTACGACGTACCATCAGAGTGAGTACGAATGACGCAGAATGCGGCTGCGCTACAGGGCGAGAGTAGACAACATCACGGAGTGGATCAGTAAACACGTCAAAGAAACGCTGGACTGCGCTGTTCATTACAATAGAATAAAAATGGAATGTAAGCCAAAATGCCTAAATACAAACAACCATACTAGAAAATGGTATCGACAGAGAAGTAATGCAAGAATACAAAAACAAAGAAGAACCGGCCGTATAGACGTAGATGCAATTAAATATTAGTAGTAGTCATTGCTCACAAAATCTCCTCCTCTCTCTCTTTCCTAGGCATACCGTGTCGGCGACATCGGTGTCTTCTCGGCGGCACGCGGCGACGACGGCCAGCCACCGGGTTGGCCCGGTGCACCAGGTTGACGAGACTGAACAGGCTGCGGCGGGTAGTACATGCTCTCGTGGCCGGGCAAGCCGCCGACCGGCGCCGGCGGTACGGTCCCTGCGCCCATCGCGCCGCCCTCGGCCGCAGGCACCATGACGTACCCTCGCTGGCGCATGTCCTGCAGCACGTCCATGGTCATGGCGTTGGTGCGGCGCATGCGGTTGCGGCGGTGGGTGTCGACGCAGGCCCAGACGAAGAGGGCAAAGTGGAGGACGATGGCGAGCGCCTGGAGGATGCAGAGCAGGAGATCGAGCGCGTAGCGGCGCGGCTTCTCGTGCCAGAGCTTATTAACGAGGGCGTCCTGCTGGGCGCACGAGGAGAACTCGGGGGTGCAGTCGCGGGTGCGGGTGTAGCGCGGGGACGTGGTGGTGCTGGTGGCATAAATGTAGTTGCCATCGGAGTCGGTCGTGTAATACGAGGCGTACGGATCGTAGTAGTCCGAGTAGGTGTAGGGGTCGTCGTAGCTGTACGGTTCGTCGTAATCGGAATAGGTGTAGGGATCATCATACGAATAGGAGAAAGGGTCGGACGAGGACGAGAACGACGACGAAAGGCCGAGCTGGCGCTTGGCACGCTCCGACAGGACAGGCGCGGCCGTGACAGCGGCCGCGGCAGCAGCAGCAGCAGCAGTGGCGGACACAGCAGCGGACACAGCGGCGGACACGGCCGAGGCCACCGACGTCGTGGCCGTGGCCGACGACACCGACGACAGTGCCGACGGTACCGTGGCGGCGACACCGCCCGTCTCCTGCGCCAGATTGTAGTAGTTGTAGTAGTCGCTGGTCGTCGTCCACACCCACGAGTTGTTGGGCGCCAGCGAGTACCCGCCGCCCGAGCCGCTGTACACGTACGGCACGCTGTTGTCGCCGAACCCGGACAGGGACAGCGCCGCTGCCACGGTGAACAGCAGCGTGAAGATCAGGGCCAGCCACAGGACCAGGTCCAGGCCGACGGCGATGCCCGGGTGCACGGCGCGCGGCGGGCGGCGCAGCAGCAGCACCAACACGACGACGACGCACCAGATCAGCGACAGACCCAGCGGGATCAGCGTGAACGGCACGACGTACGAGTCGTCAAAGTAGAACCAATTGTAAGACACGTCGCTGCCGTTGCTTGCGGTGACGGCGGCGGCGGCGCCAATGGCGATGATGTCGAGGACAATCAGGACCAGGCGCAGGGCCAGCTTCCACTGCCAGTGCTCGTCGCTGCCGGCCATGCGCTGCGAAAACGTCTTGGGCTTGTTGTCGCCCGCGGCCAGCGCAGCCGCGGCACCGGCGCCGGCAGCACCGCCCGCTAGAGCAGCATCTGCCGCACCGGGAGCGACACCGGCGGCACCCGTGTAGGGGTAGCCACTGGTCGCCTGGGGAGGGTAGTAGCCGCCCGCGGGCGGGTAGTATGCCTGGTACGGCTGGCCCTGATGCGGCGGGTACGACGCCGTAAAGGGCGTGTTCTCGCTGACGCCAGCGGGGCTGAAGCTGCGTGGCGGCTGCTGGATGGGGCCGCCGGCGGTGGCGTACTGTGGTTCGGACGATGGCCCGGCGACAGTGACCTCGGGGACGGCCCGCTGCTGCTGTTCACCTGCTGGCTGTGCCGCATCGTGCACCGCCTCTAGGTCGGGGTGGACGGGGATGGGCGACGGCGACGTGGCCGGCACAGAGACGGCCGACGTGGTCGCGGGTGAGGGCGTGGTATGAGACGGCATAATAGGCCCGGCAGGCCCTGCAATGTCCTCGGCGGACGGCTGTGGGCGGTCGGGCATGGCGAGAGCAGGGGACCAGTGATGTCAGGAATGTGGAAATTCAAGATATGGATCGTGAGAGACGAGGCTGAAGAACAGGGAATCAAAGTAGTGAGATCGGGATCAGACGAGCGAATGGACGCAGCGGGCTGCATAAATACGGGGAGGGAAAGAAAAGGAACAGAAAACGAAGGGAAACGGAAAAGCGAGTGACTGCGACGCGTGACGGGAGAGTTCACAATGTCAACAAACGAACAAAGACCACCAAAACGACAGGAGCACGCGAACAAACAAACGAGAAAACAAGAAGGCCAGAAAAGATCAAAACTCGAAAAGGAAAAAAGAGGCGCACGGCCAGGATCTTATGAAGAGCCACGAGGAAAATATGGACTGGCCGAAGGCCGCCCACAATGGATGGTGAAAAGGGGGGACATCAAACGCAGAGATAAAAACGGACAGGGGTTGGAGAAGAAAAAAGAAAAAAAAACGACATAGGCCGCCAAGCACATACAAGCGCCAAAGTCGCCAAATTGGCACTACTACCACAGGCGGTGGCCGCCAAGCTCTTGGCTCTTGTCTACCTGCCTGCCAGCCTAGTTGTGCCTGGCTCGGCCCAGCCTTGCCCTGGACCTGCCTGGACCTGCCTAGACCTGTTCATTTCAGGTCCCCACTGTCATGTCCATCGGTGCAGTCTAGGCCTGTCGTATGCTTCGATCAGCAGTCTCCCGTTGCCTGTTTCTCGTCGGAGAGCGGCATTCAACGTGAAAGGAGACGTCGCAACCACTTGCTCCAGGATGGGCCGTCCTTTTTTTAGATTTAAACTACGACGCACACGCGAAAATTTTTATGCTTCAGTGGACGCCAGGGGACGCCAGGGGCGCCAGGGGGAACGTTAGCGCACTGCGCCTCGTCGTCTCTGCTGGTCTCGGGTGGCTCGAACCGCGTCGGACGTGCTGGATTACAGTTGAGACCCGCCGCGCTAGACTCCGAATCGCCTGGCGCCATCTCGCTCGTTCCTTGCCCTATCCCATTTTGATGAGGCTCCGGGCTTCTCTGCATTTGTGGCTCTCGACACTGAAGGCAAAAGACCATCGCTTCGTCGGCTTCGAATGCCGGCCTCAAGCCACAGACTAACCAAGTCAGTGCAATTGCCCAGTTCCATCCAACTCGAGTTCACGCGGCACCCGTTGTCTTGATCTGGCCGGGACGCGGCGGTCGCATCATGCGAATGGCAAAATGCAAAGTCTCGTTTTGTTGTGATCCTTCGTTGGTGGAGCACGTATCGTTCCCAAAACACGGATGGGCTCCACTTGCTGCTTTGTTCTGTGTGTCTGTCCCGAAGAGGCAACCACAGCGAGACAAGATTGTGCCCACAGATTTCATCTAGAGTAAATGTTGTCTCGTGACCTGCGATGAGCAAAGACGTCGTCAACGAGCTTGATGAAAGTACGGCGCAGCAAGGCATGTGCGGCGAGGTCAACGGGCGTAAAGTGAAATGTAGATGACAACACGACTGCCTACAGTCGAGAAAAACAGGGAAATGAAAAAGGAAGAAAGAAAGAAAGAGACAAAGAAAGAAAGAAAGAATGAAAGAATGCATCAGGCAAAACAACGCGCCGTGACAATGTTCATGTGTTTGCCCAACGACGACAAATGTGTGTAGTAAACCACCGGGTGTCATATTGAGATTGTATTGACTGAAAACCTAAAGTCACGGTTCACACCGACTTCGAGTCTACGTATGAATGCAATGTCCTGAAAGCTGCATCTGTCGAACTGAGTGAAATCTGAGGCGTGTCTGATTATCATGGCGATTTAATTGCGTACATTTCACGTGCGTGAATACATCAGATAAGTAATGGCATAATAGCACAAAGGCACAGGCAATAAAAATGCCCAAAAAAAGTGAATACGTGAATTTCACTCCTCGTGGCAACTTGGTCTTCTACTACATCCCATTCTATTTGACTTCGTCTCCAACAACTCAATACCAAAGATGACTCCTTCTCTTTTCTTACCATCATCATCCCCATCAACATCGATCGTCTCCTTGATCGCGACAGAACCAATTTCCACAATGGAGCAGTGGTACGGAACAGCCCCTGGTCCACCTGTCTCGTCTTCGCCGCGCGTTGTGCACGTTCGGCCCGTGCGACCTCATCGACCTCGACCTACGCTGCCCGTCAAAGCCAAGATGGAGCCCGAAAGCGACGACGACAAACTCAATGCGTTTGAGAGGTATTTGCCCTAACCGTGTCAGAATCTGCCTTCCACGCGTGCTAACAAATAGCGCACCCAATGTTCACCAACCAACTACTGGGGGCAGACCACCCAGCGTGGTGTCTGTCCAGTCGGACGACGGGACGTCGTCGACAAACTCGTCGTCGTCGTCGTCCAGCGGCTCCGACGAGTCAGACAGTTCGTCGCAGCATTCGTCAGCACAGCGCTCCGGGATGTCGTCTTCGCCCCGCTCGACGTCCTCCTCCGACGTTCACCAACCGTCACCCCCGACGCCTCCAGCCAATGCCGCCAGCACCGTTCCGCTTGTCACGCCACTACGCGACCTCGACTCCTTTGACGCCTGGGAGACCAGCCTGCAGGCCAACTTGCGGTACCATGGTCTGGCCGGGTTTCTCGAAGAGGGGGGCGGCGGCGAAGTCAAGCCCACGCACCCGGACAGCCTTGCCTATGCTCAGTAGGACGAGCGACGCAAGTTGGCCAAGGGGATTATCCAGTGCTCGGCACAGGCGGTGCTGACGGGGCTGCTGGCGTTCCAAGGCAACGTGTGGCCCCCCGGCAACGACAGAGAATGGCAGCGGAGGGCAACGAAAATGGAATGCAGGCGCAAGCGGAAGCGGACGGCGGTGGCCGGGGACAACGTGGGCGACAGTGGTGATCTGCCAGCGAGCCAGGGCAGCCTGGCGGCTCGGAGCGACGGCCCATCGTCCACGCCGCCCATGGATAGCCTTACGTTCGCCACCACCAGTCCCACAACCACAACCACCTCCACCCACCCCGGGCCTGCGTTGCCGGTGCGCTACAACCCCAAAATCAAAAGCCCCCGCCACCACTACGACGCCGCCGTCGCCTGCATGGCCCGCCGCGCGTGCCTGACAGGGCACGCCGCCGCCCTCGTCCTCCGCTTCTGCTCGGCCGACCGCGCCGCCTGCGACAGCTTGGCCGCATACCAGCACCTGCTGATGGACACGCGGCGGCGGCTGGCGCGGCTGGGTGCTGATCCGGGCGACGGGTTTGCCGTATGGGTGGCCATGGCCGGCCTCAAGGAAGCGCACCGGCGCTGGCACGGGACGTTGGTGGTGCAGCGGGCCGCGGGGCTGCTGGACTGGGACGGGCTGATGGCCGCGATGGCGGGGCGTGCCTGCCGGGAGTGAGACGGCCGAACAGGCGGTCGTAGGGACAGCAGTAGAGCGCACGGAGGATCAGAATGACCGATGGATAGGAACGTGGCATCATGTCAATTAGAACAAAACGAAAAGTAATGCAACGCCAGTCTATGTCTATGTCTCGTCTGGGATGCCCCTTGTGAGTAGCTCGTGTGCATCGCTGAGCATGCGTTGCACAGTAGCAGCATCCGCTACGTCGACCTCGGGATCCCGTAGACCCAGTTGCATCGCCAGCGCAGCCGCCCATTTCGCTGCAAAGGGCGCCGGCCGCAAGTCCCAGGCGGCAGGGACGCTGCCGAAGCGGAGACGTGCTTCGTCGGCGACGGAGGCGACGCCTTTGCCGGAGAGGCCACACGGGTCGAAGCGGGTCCAGGGGTTCGTCGAGGGGTGCGGTGAGGAGGAGGCGTGCGCTGCTGCCGTCTCACCAGCACCGCCCTGCGCGGCGTCAGGCGAGGACACAAACGAAGACGGAGATGGAGACGGAGATGGAGACGGAGAAGGCGCCCACGTCACGGGCGTGTCCAAGTTGACGGCCACGCCCAGCGCACTAATGTGCCTCCGAAGGTGCACGCCCAGCGCGGCAACCTTTCTTTCCTCTGTGTCCGTGTCTTCGGCGTCGCCCCGTTTCTTGTCCTCGGCTTGGCCTCGCGCGTTGTCCGCTCCGTCTCGCGCAGTGCGTCTCGACGCCACCCACAGCCCCGGATCCCCCGTCGTGTACGCCTCCAGTCCAAATCGCCGCTTCAAGACCGTCGCCGTCGTCGTCTCCAGCAGTCGACTGTACGCGCGGACCGTCAGCGGCGCGGCAAACAGCGTCGACTTGAGGTCGAGCACGGGCCACAGCACCGCCTGGCCCGGGCCGTGGTATGTCGTCAGGCCGCCGCGGAGCGTCGAGATGAGGTCGGGGGTGTATGTGTGGTCGTCACCAGCGTCCACTCGCAAGGGAGCCGTGAGGCGGTCGCGCTCGGCCGGCTCCAGCTGGGCTTTGGATTGGCGGCGGCCGAGTGTGTAGGTGGGCAAGGGCGTGAAGGCGATGACGGTCGGCGGCGGCGGTTGAACAAACAGGGAGAGGAGGGTCGACGAGGAGGACGATGGCGTCGCCCTCCTTCCTGCACTCTCCTTTGCGTGCAAAAACTGCCGGCGGACGAGTTCCTGGACAGCCGCCGCCAAACGGTACGACGGCAGCGGCGGCAGCTGGATGAGCCGCAGACGCATGGTGGCAACACAAGGGGAGATCTAGGATCGTTGGATCGATCGATCGTCCAGAGGAACTGTCGGTGGCCAAAGACCCGAGGCGGTCGCGGTTGTCGTGGGTGTTTTGGCCAGAGATGTGTCGTTGTCGTTGGGGCCGGTGGAATCAATTGATAATAAATCAACCCCCCCAAACTACAGCGTGTTACAGGGCATGTTCACCAATCAGGCGGCCAGCATCGGCACGCCTCAGCTACAGTGCTAGCAGCGCATGAATTACTCCATAATTACACTGTGTCGAGAACCAACAGCCAAACAATGAAACACAATGACTTCAATCTTGAATGTTTTATTCGCTTCTTCCAACTGTCATCTACAGACTAAATTCCAACCGGTTGCCGGCATAGTCGCGCGCAAAGAACCGCGTAGGATACTCGACTCCTTTGGCGCCTGGTCAATGTTAGTACGAAACAATGCAACACAAACAATAGGAACCACAAGGGGCCTACCAGATGACTCGCCGCCCGGCTGGTCGCAGGCTTTCGGGGCGCCGGCCGTGCCTGCCTGGTGGTGCGCCCACACGCGCTGCTGCAGCTGCTGCAGGGCCTCTTGGGACGGCAGCTGGAAGCACGGATGCCGCGACGACGCGGTGGCGTCGCCCTCGAAGTCAAAGTCGCGGCCAAAAGCAATGTGGATCTGCTGGGAGCCCGGCTGGTCGACAATGTTGAACCACGCCAGGCGGCCGCGCTGGAGGGCCGGTACGGGCACGGAGGTGAAGCCGAGGGTGTCGCCGTAGAAGGCGTGGGCGGCGTCGAGGGTGTCGCGAGGGACGACGAGGTTGACGTGGATGATGCCGGTGATAGACATGATGCGTAGCTGAACGGGTGCGGAGCTGGTAGAGAAAGTGAAAGGGCGTAGCTGGGTTGAAAGTGAGAGGAAGAAAAGATGAAGCGAGGAGACGTACTGACGAGAATGACGTGACGAGGACGAAGGCGAGTCCGACGGTCGGAGAGGCTCCGAATCGGGAACGGCCGCCAGCAGTCATACGCTCCCTGCCGCTAACCTGAAGTCGCAACACCACCGCTAAACGACGGCAGTGTGTAGCCGAGTCGGCCAACGAGCCAATGGTAGAGGTCGAGGGTAATCGTTTAACCAGAGACGGAGGTGGAAAACAAAAATCAACTCAAAATCAAAAGGAAGCAAAAGAAAACAAAAATGCATATGTACTCTAAATGCTGTCGCTGTTTTTGTACAGTCTCTTTCGGGCCATCCGTTCGCTGCTTAGCCACTCCATCCAGCCGCCCGCCGCCTACGAATTCTTCGTCACTAGATCCGCAAAGTTGGCATTCTGGCCCACCGAGAAATCGTGCTCCCAATTGTTCGTCACGTCGTGGATCGTCAGGCTCGATCCCGTGCTCGACGGGTTCGCCGGCCGCGCTGCCGAGTATGCAAACGCCAAGTGATTCGTGCCCGTCGCATATACCCAGCTCTTGCTGCCCATCGAGTTTGTGTAGTACGTACACCCTGTGCACTTCACCGTGTACTGCCAGTGCGTGCCGTTGACGTGCGTACCCGGCTTCAGCTCCGTGTACTGCGCGCCGGTCCACACGGCCGGCACGGCTGTATGGTCGCTCGCGCGGCGGGACGACAACACGACCGAGTTGCCGTTGGACCAGGCCACGGCCAGGGGGTCGCCAATCATGCGTCCGCCCCAGGCGAACCCGATCCAGCCGGCGTCGATGGGCGCGATGACCTGGAGGACGGCGTCGTAAGCCGTCAGACTCGTGACTTGTGTAGGCACGGCGACGCGAAACACGAGCGTGTGGCCGATCTTGTACTGGATGGCGTACTCGGCAAACGTGAAGCCAGTCTGAGGGTCGTGGTAGGCTGTCGTGCCGGCAGCAGAGGCGTCTGGGGACAAGGTAAGCATGTGGAATTCCTCGTATCTGTTGCATGACTACATACCACATAGCAATGCGGCCACGCATGCCACCACGCCCCAGAAGCGCAACTTCATCTTGTCGGTAAAGACAAGATGGGACGAGAGAAGGACAGCTTCGATGGGCAGACGGGGACGAGACAAGGAGACAACCACAAAAGAAGACAACGTCAGAGACCAAGACGACAACAAGACAGACTCATGAAAGAAGAAATGATTAATGGACTCGTCCTTTGCTCAAGATGTGAATGAAATGGTTAAAGACGTGGATTGAGTGCGGGTAAAGACAAAGGCAACGACACTAGTGTGGGACGACAACGCTGAGCCAAGTCGGCTTAGTGAGCCCAGCCAAGTGAGGAAGAATAACATTAAACAGTGCGGCGACAAGTACGGGAAGAGGTCTTCGTTTTATTCTTTCTTCATCTCGGTTTTTATTAGCTTGGCGGTCCGGGGAAGACGATGGCCAATCCCACGAACCAGGAGAGGAAAATCCAGAACACGAAGGACTGCATAGGCAACGTGATCCCGGACACGGATCGAAGCGAGAGACGACGATGAAGGGGAAGAACGAGGATAAGAGTGAGATTTGAGACCTTGGCAGTGTTGCTCGTCTCCGGACATCTACGGACTACCCAACGTACACTCCACGAGTAGGGTCGGGCTGCTCTTCACCCCGCCACATACCGGGTTGGTTGATGAAAGAAAGAACATATGCAGTGAGGGTGTGATGCAACAACTTGGTAGACTTCGTGGAAGATTTGGACAAACAATGGGAGAGGAAAGACTGCGCCGTTAAAGACGTCCCATATGACAATACAAGGCAAACTCCGGCGGCGGTGGTGTGGAGACGTGGAAGAAAATAGACAAGAAGAAATAGATGAACGGGCAGTGGACGAGAATAGACTACGAGTCGAAAGTAAAGGACTACATAATGAGACAAAGTCTTGGTATGTAAAGTTCCCGCCAGCGTCGACGCATCGAGCCCGACCAAAGTCACGATGTCTGAACCAAAGGGGCCCAGAAGGAGGCAACAGAAAAGGCTGAGAAGAATGAGAAGAATCTTGGCTTTCATTGCCAAGAGGAAGTAGCCTTGGTCTGAACAAAACATTAAAAAAAGAATTCAAGGAGAGACCGCAAAGGTGCCCCGGCGACTTCCAAAGAAAATCATGGAACCATTGCTCCGTCCGCAAATCGACCTGCACCATCGCCCGTCGCTTATAATGAGACATCATGGGACAAATGGGACAACATATAATGAATTGGGCGAGTAATTTGTGTCTTCGCTTCGTGAATGGGTGCGATGGTGAGTGCCGCTTTTAACCGTGTAAATTGATTGGCGGGCGGGAAAAAGGAGGTTTGGACAAGACGGAAAGAACGAGGCGAGAAGATGAATGACGAGAAAGGAAGGAGCAGCAAGCAGCCAGTCCAAATACGGCAGAAGTATAATTACTTGTGAGAGTACGATATGAAATAAGACCATATGCAATCGTGGAACATAGAAACGAGAGTTTTACAAATCCTATCTTTTGCAAGTTGTCTCTCCATTTATTTATTTATGTATGAAAAAAAAAAAAATTCACGACTTCGGGGAAATAATATTTCAAAATGAAAACAATAAATAAATCAAGATTCCATGATAATATTTCATCATAGACAAGCACATATGTAGATGAGTTGTATTTAAATAGACTTCTGGGCATCCTTATACAAGGAATGACCAGACTTGCCGTTTGAGATGGGGCTACAAATGAAATAGGGAATTCGACGACACACGGAAAATCGATGCCGCCAATAGAACGATCTCCGCCGAGAAGCAAAAACATTAAACCCGCGAATCAGATCAGTCTTTCAAAACAACAGTCTTCAAACCACTCTCTCCGCTTATGCTTTCATCGCCATCTCGCCCATGGGCAGCGCCTTCAACCAGCCGTCGACATCCTCGGGCGCCTGCTGCTTCTTCGTGCAGGCACTGTAGACGTCGGGCGACAGCGCGTGCAGGCCGGCCGCGGAGCAGTCCCTGTTGAGGTTGCAGTTATGGTCCATGGCCAGCTGCAGCGACTGGTCCTTCCAGCCAAAGACGTAGTCGCCGTGCGCGGCCGCACCGCCAATGTTCATCGAGTAGATAAACGGGTTCGAGCCGTCCGTGGGCCAGATGCTCTTGTCCATAAACGTCGACGTGTTCCACATGAGCTCGTACATGATCTGCGGCAGCTTGGTCGGGTGCGAGCTGGGGCACGCGCCGCCACCCGACGCACCGGCGCCGCTGTAGGCGACGTGGCTCTGGTGGTCGGGCGAGTCGAGGTTTTTGCCGTCCCAGCAGGTCGGGAAGATGATGGTCTGGCGCACCATCTTGCACGATTGGTCCGTGGGCACGTCGACCGTGTCCGAGCCCGTGCAGGGGGCGCCGCCCGTGAACTGGTTGTCGTTGGTCGACTTCCAGCAGCGGTGGCAGATGTTGCCCTTGTTGACCTTGCTGGTGTCCTTGTTCGAGGCCTTGCCTGCAATCATGCGGAAGCCCGGCTTGAACGCCGTCACCTTACCCGACGGAATGTAGTAGACGTCCAGGCCGCCCTTGTTGACGAGCTGGCCCTGCGGACCGCCGTTGCCGACCTGGGGCACCCGCCGGAACGTGCCGTTCTTGGCCTTGAAGAAGAGCACGGCCGTCCAGTAGTTGGACAAGTCCTCCTTGAAGTTGCACGACGTACACGTAGACAAGCCCGGGAGATCGTGGCTGGCCGGATCCATGGTGACGTTGAACGAGTTGCCGCCGACAATCTGGTGCAGATGCGGCGTGTAGATCTCGCCAGGGTTGACAATGGGGTCGGTGCGCTCGACGACGAGCTGCGAGCAGGCGAACCGTAGCATGTTCTGGGCGGCGGCCGATTGGGCCAGCAAGCCGACGACGGCAGTGATAGCAGCCGACTTCATGGTGGCGGAGGTGGAGGTGGGGGTGTGATAGGGAGCAAACTAAAATAGAAAACGAAGAAACGACAGTAAATAAAAGAATGAAGATGCTTGCCTGAGTGTCGATGGACGGATGCTGACGGACAACGGACGAGGTTGGAGACGAGGGACAACAGAACAACGAGAGGAGGGACAAAAAAGACCAAAGCAGGGAAAGTGCGGGATCCTTCTTGTTATACGTCTACGTATACTGTTTACCTGTAGACTGGACTGCTTTTTCGTCTGGTCTTTTCACAGCTATACTGGCGTCACGTATTGCTACATCTCATTTATTCTTGTTTTCTTAAAGAGACGCATATCTTGGAGACAGTCTGATTCCCACTAACTGCCGGCATTCGCAAATATAGGAAAGGCAATGGTCTATACTCTCACTGCCACGACGTAGTCAAACTGCCGAAACCCCAGCCAGAGTCTGAGGTCCACTTACTACTGTTCCCATTGGCTCACTGTCTGGGTACAATTTATGTGGTGGGCGGGAACAAGACAAGCGAAGGATTGGATGCTTAGACGAAGGCAAGGAGAAAGGGATGAAGGCAGTAACGAAAATAGATGGAAAAAAAAAGGCCTGGCCGCAAGGAACACGCATGGCTGTGGTCATGTCCGTGGTTGTGCCAGACAGGCGAGAGCACTGTGGACTGTGCATAGTAAACATAGCTGTTTCTGCTATCAACGATTTGGATCTGCCTATCATCTGCTACCCCGTGGAGAGAGAGAGAGAGGACTGTTTACTTTAGCCACACCGGCAAAAAGAGGGAAGCATGTCCACCAATGGTCGCCACCCCCAATTCCCCCATTCATCCCCCACAATCTAAATAATCTATTATTGACCGCTCGTCGAAACAAGGCCAAGAGAAAATAAAAACGTGTGAAGACAGGGCGAGTGGAGGTGAAAATGGGATACGGTCACGAGGGTCATTTTGTGTCGAGAGCGGCAATCCGAGTCGTGATGGCAGACGGTGCGGATTAAATTTCAGTAATAAATCAGTCATAATTTGTTAGGTAAAACTGAAAAAGAGACAAATACTTCATTCCTGTCTAGCTGACCTGCACGTATACAATATGTGAGACGTATGGGTGGCAGAAACAGCACGAAAACTTAGCACCGGCAGTGACGATGAATGTCGGACGCCACATAGCGTCACGGAAGTATTTCAAAGAGATGCAGTGGTATATATGGTTATACAGCAACTTCCAGCATAATATGGCACCATGTGGCGTTCCATCATCTTGCCGCTGGGACAGGAGTATTTTTGGAAGCAAGCACGGGCAGGGAAAGGAAAGGAACAAAATGGACAAAAACCACGCGGGATATGCACGACAAAAGTCCGAGTCCGCAGGAGTCCATGGAGACCCCATAGAGTGTGATACGGGGAAAAGGATCCGGGGGTGCCACGCACAGCAAACAACCAGGCCTTGCCAGAGGCACATGGTGATCCGAGTGACATTGCCCGCGCTGGAGCACTGCCGAGCCGAATTCTGGTCTGTCGAGAGCTGGTCGAGCCGCCGGTTTGTTTTTCCACGAATGTTGGACGGTTATCAGATTGCTGCTATATTGTTTTCCATATATTTATTTGATACTTTCGTTCTTGTCTAGTACCCACAAATACAAACTTTGACGAAGCACCTGAGTCAAAAGTACAAGTACCAGCATGCAGTTGGTGGAAAGAGGAAAAAGACGCGTCCTACACAAGGATAGGAGACAAGGCAAAAAAAAAAGGGCCGGTCTGGCCCCTTAATTTGCTGGGGATAAACAGTACGGAAAATAAAGTAAAAGGCGAGGTCGACCAAGAGAAGGGAGGTCAAAAGACAAAGAAACCCGGTTGCGTTGTTGCTGCAGGAAAGAAGGATGAAGAGAACTCGTGCCTAGAAAAAAAAACCGACGAGATGCAAAAGTTGACAAACGCCGGCGGAAACACAGTAAAACAGAAAGCCGATGTCGAGTAGAGTCCGGGAAATGCCAGCTGAATGAGCCAACGGTAGAGACATATGGTTGCCCGGCAGAGTGTCTAGACGTGGCTAATTCCCCAGACTTTAGATGCAAGAGTTGAGCATATCAGAAACGATTCTGACTCCGGGTGCCAGAAGATGACGGCCCAAATGCGTGTCATGCTCAAGGCCAAACTGTCTGCGCACCTGGCCAGCTTTAGTATCATCGGCATATCCACGGAGTCGCTCTGGAGAGAGATGGGAATACCCTAAGCTAGAACCGCCATCAGTCTCACCATTATCCCCACTTCGTAATCCAATTCGAGGAGCTTTGTCCTCGAGTCGTCCCGTTTACCGGCCACATCTCGTTGTCATCTGTGCATGCTGTCCAACATGTAGTCAGTCACCGTCTACGTCCATTCAGTAGTTTCAAAGTTTTTGGTTCTTTTTTCAGTATCGCTGTATCTATGACAGGTATGTACAACATGGCTTGCCTGGCAATGCTTCGTTGCCGCTGTGCAATCGTCCGTGGTCCGGTCGTCCAGTCGTCCATGGTCGCAGCCTTGACGTCGGTACGAGTCAGTCGTTGGTCGTCGGTAGGTTGTGACGCAATCTTCGTTCCTTTATACCTCCTCCGCTTCCTCATCCTCGGGACTCCGTGCCTGTATTATGTTAGCTGTTGTCACTATGCCATCATTTGCCATCGATGTGCCGCCACCAAAAACGGTACCTACCCGCAAGGCACCGGGGCCGCCCAGCTCCCTCTCCAGACCGCCCTCGAACGTCCGCGGCACCGTCACGCGGTCCGGGTACGTCTCCTTCACGGTGTAGACCACCGCCAGGAACACGGCGACAAACGCGCCAATCTGTGCCAGGCCCTTGCCCGTCGTTGTCCACGTGTACTCGTACGGCGTGAACAAGCCCAGCTGGTCGTAGTCCTCGTGCACCGGCTCGTTGTAGTTGCGGCGCTCCTGCTTGTCCCACCAGTCGCCGTGGGGGTCGCGGAACTGGCGCTTGACGGGCGCCGGCTGCACGAAACCGCCGTTCATCAGCGGGTCCTCGGCGTCGGTCAGGCGCGGCGTCTCCGGGTACTTTTCGTCGATGACGCGGCGGCCGTTGATGGATTCGGGAATAAAGGTACGCTGCTGCACGGCGGGCAGAAGCGTGCGCCGTGCGGCCGCGAGTGCGGCCCTGCGCATGGGCGTCGCCGGAACAATTCGACAGGGCAGCATCTGATGAGCAAATAACGAAAAGATGGTTAGCAGAGTCGTCTTTGGTCCGTCGTGCTGCTTCGGTAAGCGTCAATTGAGTGGTCCACTATCGCCTCGAACAGTACACACCTCTTCCGAATGCTGGGTGTCGAATTGGCTGGTCGTTGATATGTGAAGCTCTACAGATGTAGCAAAGCCGTGATGCTGGTTTTCTGTGCTCCACGGTCATCGACTATTCCTTTGCAGCGTTTGGACGGCTCTGGTGGTCCGTGCATTTTGAGCTTGCTGCCTGAGAAATATGGCGCCAATTTGGAGGTGGTGCAATTCTGCTCAAAAGATTACATAAGGACAACGCCCACCTATCAGCTTGTCGCCTCACGCTTCAGGCGCGAGGACAGCTCCTCGCCCCTCACACGTCAAGCCCCAACGCGCCTTCCCACAGCAGCAAATTTACGTGTAGCCCCTAGCTGGCCCCCCTCTGAATGCTCCAAGTGCAAATAATTTAGCGGCCAAGGGCTGTATTTTCGCAGCACCGACGCACCTGGCCGAAAGTCACCATCTGCATCTCGTGCCGTTTTGGCGTTTTTTGAGCTTCGGATTTTTTTTGCAGACGCACCACGATTTTTACACGTTTTCGCGCGGTGCCATCGCCACAACGTCGCTGCAACGCTCTGACTTCGACACAAGACTCCATGGCACCGTAGCTTTCCTGGGACCCTATTTTTTCTGGCATCGATGCACCTTTGGCCGAGATCGCGGACCCTTGCCCCGGCTCGGCCCCTGTCCAGACGATGAAGGAGACCGCGTCGCCGGGCCCGACAGCAACGCTCCCCGACCGTCCGATCCTCAAATTCGACGACAGCGACGACAGCCCACTTGACGACCTGAGCTCGACACCATCGGACGGCGAGGAGTCGTTGTCGGGCGCCCCGGAAACGCCGGCACCTGCGAAGAGTGTCCGGTCTCCCAAAACCAATGGACAAAATGATGGCACCAACGGGACATCCGCATCGCCCCTGACCAACGGCCACGGCAACGACAACGGCCCGGCCAAGGACTCTGAGGATGCCGACGACACGCCTGAGGCCAACGGCGATGAACGCCCCGCCAAACGCCAGCGGACACGCGCCTCGACGCCGCCACCGCCAGCCAACGGCGGACGCAAGCCAAAGCCCATCTCGCCGCCATGGAAGAAGATTGGAGCTGAGGGCGTGACCTCCTTTAACGAGGGCGGCCGCCGCAAGTCGGGCCGCATCAACATGGTGCCGCTGGAGCTGCAGTCCGGTGACAAGCGCATCACACGCCGTGCCGTGCAGTCCCATCAAACAAGCCCACCAGCCAGACGAGTAGCATCCTCCTCCGCCAACGGGCACGCGACAAGACACGCTGCGTCCTCTCAACATTCCGTATCTCCTTCTGGGACTACGGCAGCTTCACGACGCCTCTCTACTACAACACGTGCTTCGGCCGCCTCTTCCTCACGATCACACTCATCACAACAAACACCGTCCTCAGCCTCTTCTCGACCGCAATCGTCCCGCCGCGCTGCCGAGCCTCGAACCTCCATCCGCAGCGCACGACGCTCTTCTCCCACTCCGAATTCACGACGTATACCTGCCGCTACCGGCACACGCACACAGCCCTCGCGGTCTAGCCGAAATGCCCGGCCACAGTGGGACGCCGCGGCCCTCGAGATGCCTACACGCACAACGCCACGCATCCGTCTTCGAACACGAACCCTCACCATCCCCATTGTGCACCCCGACCAGACCAAGATGCGGCCCCGTCTTGCTCCGACCCTTCCTGAATACTTTGCCACAGCGGACGCCATCCCCGTCGAAGAGGGGGGCCAGTTCGCCTCCGAAGACGATCCCCGCATGACCGACGAGATGGCCGCCAGCGAGGCGGCCATCATCGCGCGCATCGAGCGCGAGACGGAAGTTGGCGGTATCCTCACCGAGCCGCGTTGCGTCGCTTTTGAGCCCGAGGCTGTTGAGGAGCCGCCGCGCCAGTGGGCGCATAACGACCACATGGTCAAGGCCGTCGCCAACTTCCGCCGCCTCATGAGCCTCGAGCAGCAGCGCCACCGTGCTGTTGCCAAGCGCCTGGCTGAGGCCTGCCGCGACGAGTGGGTGCGGCGGCAGCCCAAGTCGGCTGAGCAGATCGAGGCAGAGGCACGTGCCATGTGGATTGGCCGGTACCGCATTGTCATGAAGGCCATGTTTGGCACGTGGGAGAATGTACGCCTCGAGATCAACCGGCGCCGCTTGCGCGAGTGGGAGGCCGAGGAGCAGCGGCGTGTCAAGGCGGCGCTGCAAGAGGCGGTGGCCCTATCCGAGCAGAAGCTGCAGGCGCGGCGCACCCAGCAAGACTCGGAAGCCCTGTCAGACGACGAAGACATGCTCGATGATGATGCGGATGATCTCGATGACGACCTCGACGACGCCCTCGGATCGCTCTCTGAACTGGGTGATGCGGACGGCTCCGCCTCTGGCTCTGACGAAGACGACGACGATGACGATGAGAGCAATATGTCTTCATCGGACGACGACGACGAGGGTGAAGAGGATCAAAAACCCGGAGTGGATGCGGAAGGAAAGGACGATGCAAATACCTCTGATGAGGGCCTCACACAAGACCAGTTGCGACAAAAGTACGCCAATCTGCCGGACCTCAACGCATCCGACAAACCTGCAAAAGTCGACGCAAAGGCAAAAGCAGACGCCGGCACCCCCAATGCTACCACCAACGATGATGATACCAGCGACGAGTCTGTTGACATGGACGACGATCTTGGCTCCTCCGAGATGGACAGCGACGACGACGACGACGATGATAGCGACGGTGCCAACGGTTCTGACGGCGACAACGAGACCGAGTCCGACGATGACGAGCAGGCAGGTGGACTGTTGGGCATGCTGTTTGGGAAATCGGAGCTTCAGAAGCTCAAGGCGGAGCCGACGACCATCAAAGAAGAGGACGTCGACATTCCTCAGATACCAGAAGCGCCGGAACGCAAAGAAGACGAAAACATTGCGACTCTCACCAACGGCGACACACATGCCGAAGAGGACACCAACCCTGTTGTTGCCCCGCTGTACGAGGTCGTTGATGAGTTTGCCGACGACGATGACGACGATGTCGCCATGGTGGACATGCCGTCGTCGGATGACGAAGCGCCGGCTGTCACCAACAAGGTAGACTCTGAAACGGTGGACACTGTAGAGCCTGCGGTGCCTGTACCTGCACCGGCACCAGCCGGTGCCGAACCTGCCGGCGCCGCCAGCCCCGAGACTGACGCCGTTACAACTGCTGTGAGCCTCGAGCGCAGTCAATCGCCGCATACGCTCGACACAAAGCCTTCAGATCTTGACACGCCCATGTCAACATCAACAGATGCCGATGCGGTCGCGGACACGACGGTGGACGCAGAGGCTATCAAATCGCCCAAGGAGGATGTTGTCGAGGATATGGACATGGCCGATGCCAACGGGCCCAATTCGAATAGCAAAGAATCTGCCGTCAGCCGAAGCGTATCCCTCGCACCGACAACCTCTGGTGCTGTACCCAAGACCGAAATCCCTTTCCTCTTGCGTGGTAACCTGCGTGAATACCAGCATTACGGTCTCGACTGGCTCGCCGGCCTCTACGCTAACCGCACCAACGGCATCCTCGCCGACGAAATGGGTCTCGGCAAAACTATCCAGACCATTGCGTTGCTCGCCCACCTGGCCTGCCACCACGAAGTTTGGGGCCCTCACCTCGTGATTGTCCCCACAAGTGTCATCCTCAACTGGGAGATGGAGTTCAAAAAGTGGTGCCCAGCCTTCAAGATCCTAACGTACTACGGCTCGCAAGAAGAGCGCAAGCGCAAGCGCATCGGCTGGAACAACAACGACATCTGGAACGTGTGCATCACATCGTACCAAATCATCGTGCAAGACCAACAAGTTTTCAAGCGCCGGCGCTGGCACTACATGATTCTGGACGAAGCCCACAACATCAAGAACTTCAAGTCGCAGCGCTGGCAGTCTCTGCTGGGATTCAACACGCAGGCGCGCCTCCTGCTCACGGGCACGCCTCTCCAGAACAACCTGACAGAGCTCTGGTCGCTGCTCTTCTTCTTGATGCCACCCGAGAATAGCATGGGCGGCTTTGCCGATCTCTCCGAATTCCACGATTGGTTCCACAAGCCCGAGTCTCAGATTCTGGAGAGCGGCCGCGAGGAAATGGACGAGGAAGCGCGCGCCATCATCTCTAAGCTGCACAAGGTGCTGCGCCCCTATCTATTGCGGCGTCTCAAGGCGGATGTCGAGAAGCAAATGCCGGCAAAGTACGAGCACGTCGAGCTGTGCCGCCTTTCCAAACGCCAGCGCGAGCTGTACGATGGGTTTCTGGCCCGCAGTGACACGCGCGCCTCCCTCGCCTCGGGCAACTACCTGTCCATTATCAACTGTCTCATGCAGCTGCGCAAAGTGTGCAACCACCCAGACTTGTTTGTCGACCGCCCCATCATGACGTCCTTCCGTATGCAGCGCTCAATCCCTGCCTCCTACGAGACGACCACAGAACAGATTGTGCGCCGCGCTTATGTGCCGCCCCGCGACACCGCCCAGACATTATTAGAGCGTGTCAGTCTGCAGTTCCTCAACTTGGTGCCAACACTGCACGAGACCAGCCTCTCGGGCGGCACGGCCGCTCGCATCAACCAACTGGCCGCGAACCGCGTGCTGGCGGACCTCAAGGAGGCCCAGCGCGCACGCTTGCCACAGCCATACCCGGACCTCGACGGCTCGACCGTGCAGTCGAATCTTGCCTACCTCGAAAACGCCGTCCGCTGGCGCCGCTACGAAGAGCTGCAACACGGGGCCTACGTCAACGCGCTCCGGCGCCAGCAGCGGCCAGTGTATGGCCAGTCTCTCCTGGACATGCTGACGCTCGACGTGCAAAGCCGGCCCTTCAAGCCGCGTCCGCGTGTCCCGGAGAAGATCATGGCGTGGTTCGAAAACGACTCGTTCCTGCTCCACAATCTGGTACAGCCGCTCGAGCGCCGGTCATCCGCCATGGAGATGCTCATCACCAAGTTCGCCTGTGTCACGCCGGCCGTCGTCACCTGCGACATGAACGGTGTGCTCCTCGGCCGCCGTGGTGCCGCCGCCTTCGCGGAGCAAGACCTCGTGCTCTCGGCGCCCGTTAAGCGCCTGCCTTTCATGGAACGCCAGCCGCCGCGTGATCCCTGGCACGAGGCCCGCATGCGCCTCACCATTCAGTTCCCGGACAAGCGGCTTCTGCAGTACGACTGCGGCAAGCTGCAGGCGCTCGACCGCCTGCTGCGCCGCCTGCAGGCCGGTGGCCACCGTGCGCTCATCTTTACGCAAATGACCAAGGTGCTCGACATTCTCGAGCAGTTCCTCAACATCCACGGGCACAAGTACTTGCGGCTGGACGGCGCCACGCGCATCGAGCAGCGCCAGATCCTGACGGACCGGTTCAACCACGACAACCGCATCCTGTGTTTCATTTTGTCGACACGCTCGGGTGGTCTGGGCATCAACCTGACGGGCGCTGACACCGTCATTTTTTACGACCAGGACTGGAACCCGGCCATGGACAAGCAGTGCCAGGACCGCTGCCACCGCATCGGGCAGACGCGTGACGTGCACATTTACCGACTCATTAGTGAGCACACGATTGAGGCCAACATCTTGCGCAAAGCCTCCCAGAAACAAATGCTCGACGATGTGGTCATCCAAGAGGGCGAGTTCACCACCGACTACTTCAACAAGATGTCCGTCAAGGACATGGCGGGCGATGTGGTGGAGCATGCGCTGGAGGACGGCACGACGCTCGTGGCCCAAAACGAGACCACGGACAACATCATTGGGCGATTCCACGAGAGCAACGCAGCAGCCAATGCGGCCATGGACCGCGTGCTGGGCGGTGTCAACAACGACGCGGGTGCGGGTGCGGGCGCGGGTGCCATGCCAGGCAGCGGCGGGGGTGTCGACCCACGTACGGCAGGCCGCGTGCTGGAGCAGGCCGAGGACACCGAAGACGTGGCGGCCGCGCGGCTGGCGGAGAAGGAGATTCTGCAAGACGACGCCGACTTTTCCGAGAAACCAGCCTCTGTGGCAGGCGTAGGCGCAGCGGCAGCGGCATCAACATCAGCTGGTACGCCTGTGCCTACATCGGGCATCTCCAGTACTCGCCAAGCGACACCGGCGGGTCTCGGCGGCCCGCTGTTCGATCCCTTTACGGGTGCCGAGATCGTGGCTCCTCCGCCCCCGCCCGTCGAGAACAATGCGTGGGGTGACGTCATGCACACCGTGGACGACTACATGCTGAGGTGGATGAGCGTGATGCTCGAGGGCACGGCGCTGGAGCTGCCTAAGGACCGCAAGAAGAGCAAGAAGAAGCGAGGCAAAGACACGCGGAAGCGGTAGACAAGGCACGGCGAGTTCACACCCGCAGTTGTAATTGCATGTAAGGCATATAACATATTTTGGAGGGTTGGACTCTGGATTGGGTACTTTGGTGTGTCTATTTTTACTTTTTGCATTCTTTCATACTCTTTCTGTTCGATCTAATGGCATAGTCTCACAGGCTTGTTGGTTGTACTTGTTTTTTTTTTTGTTTCTTTCTTGTACGATGGTTAGTGGGACACCAAAAAGGATGGGTGGAGAGATAGGCGTTCTCGGATTACAAAAAAACAATTCATCTCTAATTTTAATTACTGATTTTATCCACCGTTGCACCCTTTCACATCAACACAGCAGTTCTCCGGTGACGTTCTGGCCGTAAAGAGTTTGTAAACGTCACATAAATCTAGTATACCGTAGGAGAAATACCCGCAGGTTTCTAATTGCTTGATGTTGTGGTATATTGGAGTAGAACAAGGCAAGGCGTCGAATCCAAGTCTTGCTCCAAATTGCGGAAGAAACGCCGCTTGCACGAGCCCTGTCGAAATTGTCGTCTACAGTGCCGCGCAACCAAAACTACCGTTACATAAAGGGACAGTGTGCCACTTCATTTATTCCACAAAAGCTGAGCCGTTATACGTGACGTCACAGGACATTATAAATTACCACCATTATGAACGACAGTTAATATCTCAAGAGACAACATCTACTCTCCTTTTGGTCCGGATGGTACTCAGATTTGCTGACCAACGACAATGACTGCGCGTCTGCGTGCGTGAGAACAGTATCTCACTGGTCGGTATGTAAGTGAGAGTGTCGAGTATTTTTTGGAGGCTATACGTCGTTGACTTTTTGTGTATATCGTGGCTGGATGCTGCAGGCCCGCAACAATCTCGATCCGAAGAAAGCTCAAAGAACGCGATCCTTCCGGGTTCCGGAGACGATCCCGACGGTGCCTTGGGGTTGACACAAAGTTGTCCGTGTAAGACAAGACAGGGGTCGTTCGGCCACTCTTCCAGACCGTCCTGTCCATCCTGCACTATGTATTGTCCAGGCTGTGAGCTGTTTTCTCCAGTATAGGCAATCTGCAGTCTGTAGTCTGCAGTCTGCAACCGCAGGCTTACAGGCTGAATCGTTTCTTCTGTGTCCACCATCTCATTGTCCAATTCTCACCATCTTCATCCCAGTCCATTTGGGACCATGCTTGGCCCAGCTTTGGTGTATCTTGGCGTTGTTGTTTAGTTTCCACTGACTTTCCCGCCTCTTGTCGTATTTACGGGTTGACGTGTTGCCATCACAGCCTAAGGTGGTCTAAGGTGGCCTACGATGGCCTATTTGTGGACATGCGCTGTGGATCGCTTACGAGAACGCTCAGCCCAGCTGAACCAGAAAACCGAAAACCGAAAATGACTTTCTTCTTCTGCCGAGAAAGAGCGGAGCCGTGAAGAACATGAAGACGAGGGAGGAGTCCAGCAAGCCATACGATGCATTATGGCAATGGACTATTCACGGTCGACACTGTTTACTTTCTTTTTTTTTTTCTTTGGTCCATTTCAGTGGTTGTGATGACGGTGACAACGTCAGGCTCCTAATAACCAAGTCGTGTCTCTTGCTTCTAAGGCATGACCCCTGCCTGCGACTCTCTCTTGCATCGATACATTGATTTTGCGAGGTTTCTTTTGTACTGTTGGTCTGTCGGCGTCTTTTTCTGACTCCAAGGCCGAGTGGCTGTCAGACCGAATCGTTCGTCAATTTATACCCAACTACTGCTTTGGCCACGAAACGCTCTAGTAGACCAAATTGCGCAGGTCCTGTCTTGTTTTCTTTGATCTCTCTCTTTTTTTTCTGACCTCTATTTCGAGTCTTTATTTTTACGCTGCTTGTGTGCTAGACATCTCCCAATTTCTCGTATCGATGCAGCTGCTCCTGCTGCCGGCTGGGGCTGCAGCAGAGCTGTTCCAGACGTTCCGGCCAGTCAGCACCCAGAACCCGCCATCGCATCACACCCGCCACTCAGTAGCTGCAGAAAAACGACCCAAGGGTGCAGTAGCTTTCCTCGTAATGGGAGAACTCTGACAAAAGAAAAACGCAAGAAAATCAGAAAACACGCCGAGCAATTGCAGCCCACACTGGTTAAGACAAGTGTAAGGACCGATTGGGCTGACAGCCGCCGCTACCAATTCTTCGACACTCGGCCGCTCTGCCTGTTTGTGTTGCTGGTGACGACTTGGTTGGCGTCGTCGACTGGTACGCGCCGTTGTCACGGCTTGCATGTCACTGGAGCTGGAGAGCAGAAAATAGAAAATCAGGCACAGAAATCTCATGGCAAAAGTCGCCGATTTCATGCATCTCAGCTTATGGCGTCCTGGGGTGCTGCTCACTGGTGGCTGACTGGAAATAACGCCGCTGGAGAGCTTGTACTGGCGTCTGTCAGTACTTTTACCCGTTGTTGCCTCCCATCCCCAGTCGTATTGATGACCTTTTGTGGAGTAATAAGGCGTACGTTTGTGTACACGGCAACGTGGCCGACAAGCTTTGATTGACAGACGTCATTTTTGACTGTTGACCACGGAAGCTGTCTTCCAGCCAAATTAGGCACGACAACTTAGTACCAAGTATGTCGTCCTATGTACAACTAACACAGAGTATTGTAGTCGTCGGTCGGAACATGTTGTCGTGAGAATCGTCCGGGAGAGCGTGCTCCATAACGGAACTAGAATCAAAAAGGAGGAATGAGAATAAGTTACAATACGAGCAAGTCACCTCTATATCCACGCCCAATGATCATAACTCACGGCCATAAGGGACACCATTACCACCACAATACACAGTCGTAGTGCCAGTGAGCTTCCCCGTTTCGGCATTGGCCAGCTCCTCAACGTCGGTTGGTCGAGGCGACAGTATGAGACGACGGGATGACATAGACCTCTCGCTTTACGCCGTGGACGATCTGTGGAACTAGGGAGTTTCTGTATCAGCGTCTTTTCTTCACCATCTCAGTCCGCTGTTGTCAGTTTGTGTGGGTTGTTAGCGTGGATTTGCCCAGGCGGTGATCGATACGAGTTTGCCTCCACTTCCGTGCTTCTCGTCTCTCTTCCCACGGACGGAACGGCGGCGATGGAGAAGAAGAGGCGAATAAGGAAACAAAAAGGTTGCGGGCAGGCCCACACTTTACATTGGAGCCTGGTCGTTGGGAGCTGGTAATTACGGAACACTAGATCTATGACCAACCTCGCGCAACCCACGAAAGTCTGACTACATCGTAGGATATACACATATCAGACTAGATTGTTTGGCAGTTGGCCGTGGATGGACATGGAAGGGGTACAGGGATAGGGACAGGGGAGGTGTTATTTCTCTCAGCACCCTTCCCACCCAAAGAACGATGGCAGGTCTGGCCAACGTGATCGTCGACGACCGGTGGGCTGGCTGTCGTTCCGTGAGTAGCCGTTGAAGGACGAGCGATGAGAGGTGTCCATCTGTTGATCAGACTCGTCGGGCAACGGCAAAATGGCATTGGAATTAGTTGGAGGTGGGGGGCTGATGATGTGCTGTCAACGAGTGCCGGTTGACAGAAAAAGTACTTCTTCGACTGTGGTTGATTTTCATGACGCCGGTTGTCCTCAGCTGCCCAGTTTAGGTCTTGTTTACTTGTATCTGACAGTAGTCGCTGCCCACCAACAGCACCTTCTCATCCATATGTATTCAACCCTCTTACTCAACACATTTAGTCTATCGGCAACATCGCCTTTACGACACGAGCACTCCACCAGGTTCAACGACCGTGATGTTATTTTCGTGCATACTTGTGGACTGCTACGGTCTATCGTGGACTGCTACAGTCTGTCGCGGACTGTGTAGTCTCTGCCAGTTTGCATTCCGTCCTCTTGATCCCTTTGCCAACCTGGATGTCCAAAGAGCATGATACGTCTATGCACCGGAGGAGCTGTTCTTGGCGGAGACGATAGAACGAGGTCAGGTCTTCGGAGGACTCTCTATGTAGAGGGAGACCATTTCAAAATTCAATCCAAAATCAAATTCACCGAAATACAACCTTTACGAGGCCAGGTGACAATACAAAGCGAGCTCAGCTTCTGTTCTCCATGCATACGAACATACGAGCATACGAACATACGGAAAGAGTGGGACACATCATCAACGTATGTTAGTGTTGACTTTGGATTGCGTGAAAGTGGAGAGACGTGGACGCACCGGCAAAGTCGTTTGACCTTGGTTGATGTCCTTTTTTTCTTTTCTTATTCTTGTTTTTTTCTCTTTTTCCTTTCTTTTTCTTTGTAGTAGTTTCCCTCTTTAGAATACGACATGCAGACATTGGCCGTATCCAATTGGCATTGACTCTATGGCTTCCAGCCCAGTAGTATGCACCTTGAGGTACATCCTTTCCAGCCTCACCGTCCAGCCTCCATCTCCATCTTCTGACCTCCCGCCGTACCTTGCCCGGTGTCTTTTTTTAGATGCAAACCACTTTAACCACTCGTCTCTCGTCATGGCCAGTCTTACCATTCAGGCTCCTCCAGTCATCTTTGATGCCTCTTGACGTATAAGAGTTCCGTGCATTCCAGCCTCTCGACTCTTCTTATCCTCTTCTTCTCTCTAGTACCATCACCACTCGTTCATCTTCATCCCTTCCCTTCTGTGACCGGGAAGCAGTATTTTCCCATCCTCTTCCTCCTTCGTCTTTCCCTCGTTCTCCAAAACACTCGTTTCGTCCTTCGTTCACCTACCTTCGCTTTTCATCACCTCATTGTACCTCTCTGACAACACTCAATATGCGTTGGTCCGCCATCCTCGCCGTCGGCTCGGCCGCTTTCAGCGCGGTTGCCGTCGCTGGCCCGGCCAACCAGGAATACAACTACTATGGCGAGCAAGAGAAGCGCGGTGCCGAACATCACCATCCCCATCCGCCCACTAGCCGCTCGGTGTGGTCTATTCCTTCCTCGTCTTCTTCCTCTGCGTGGTCTGCTCCTTCCTCGTCATCCTCGCCAGCGTGGTCTGCTCCTTCCTCTTCCTCCCCTGCAACGTCGGCCCCTGTTTCTTCTTCTGCATCTTCTTCGTCCGCGCCGGCCAGCAGTGCCAGCGTGTCGAGCATCTCCAGCAGCTCCATCTCTGGCTCGGCCTCTACCTCGAGCTCGTCGGCGTCAGCCTCCTCAGCCTCTTCAGCCTCTTCTGTCTCGTCTGCGTCATCTGCGTCCGTCTCATCTTCCTCGTTTTCTTCCATCTCCTCGCGGTACCACAGCATCTCGTCTGTCTCCGTCAGCTCAACTCCCGCGCCCCCTCCAACGACCACAACCGTGACCAACACTGAGACCATTGAGACCACTGTCAGCTGCGACACCACGACCTACACGTCGGGCGGCCAGACGTACACGGAGACGCACACCACCACTCTCACCATCCCCTGCCACCACTGCACCACCAAGACATACACATCCGGTGACGTGACCTATACAACTGTCATCCGCACGAGCACTGTGACGGAGAGCTGGATCACGTCGACCTATACCTCCAGCGGCCACACATACACCACGACTATTACCCTCAGTGGTGGTGGTGGCGGTGGCGGTGGTTCTTACACGACGACTACAGCCCACGGTGGTGGTGGTGGTGGCGGCGGCGGCGGCAGCTCGCCCACAACGACCACGGCCTGCGCCTGCTTCACGTCCACTGCATGTGTCATTGTCGGCCAGACTGTCCAGGCCACGGCCGTGGCTGACTGTCTGCTGGTCGGCGTCACGGTTGTCGGCGCCAACATTACCGACTCCGTGCTGGTCGATGCCACCGTCAAGGGCGGCTCTGTCCTCAGCGGCGTCCGCTTCACGGGCGGCTCCGTCAAGGACTCGTATGTCCAGCTCGCCATCCTCCAGAACGTGACCGTCGCAGACAGCGTGCTGTACGAGGTCGGCGTGCAGGGCGCCGAGCTGGTCAATGTCTCCGGCTACGACGTGTACGCCCAGGGCGCCGTGCTCAGCAATGTTACCGTGTCCGGCGTGGGCTCTGTGCAAAGGGCGAGCATCGTCCACGGCGGCTCGTACACCAACACCGATCTCAGCGGTGTTTTCATCGGCACGGGCGCGTCGTTGGGCACTGGGGTGCAGCTGCAGGACTACCAGCTGGCGGACGGCGTGGCCATCGCGCCCGACGTCCTGAAGCAGGGCCAGCGGTCGTGAACTCGCCCGAAAAGACAAAAAGAGTAGCTGCATCTCATGGAACGGCTGCTTCGTATCATGCATAGTGATGGATGGGGACATTCCCATCTCACTCTTCTTTACACTTCGTTGGCGAGGATGGTTTTGGTTGCAAGACCTCCTCGATCCCCACTTTTCCCACGCTTTCTTCATTATTTCTCTTTCTTTCTGATTATTACTTAATGTTTTCTTTTCTTTTCACGATTGCATTTGAGGCGTTTCACAAATTACAAACACAAAACAAACCA
The DNA here is from genome assembly GCA_001630435.1 of Sporothrix globosa. Taxonomy (NCBI): domain Eukaryota; kingdom Fungi; phylum Ascomycota; class Sordariomycetes; order Ophiostomatales; family Ophiostomataceae; genus Sporothrix; species Sporothrix globosa. The sequence goes on along the minus strand of LVYW01000007.1, from coordinate 877,011 downwards.
ATCCAACAACGCGCCACAACCAAATCAAGGAGTACAACAACACGACACACACTCCAGGGTTAACGAGTGGCACGCAATGAAATACGATAGGTCTCGAGATATGAAATAAGAAACGTCCCTTTTGGATGGATAAAACACGACACTGGCCACACTGCTGACAATACTCCTACTTGGATACGATAACGATTATGAGACCTACACTAGCTGGATTACGCTCCTTTAAATAATAAATATTACTTGTTTGATTGCACCGCACACAGCGATTTTGCATTGATGTTTTTTTTT